>JANJGK010000031.1:34313674-34385617 GCA_039081455.1 Macrobrachium rosenbergii | reverse complement strand
ATATATATATATATATATATATATATATAATATATATATATATATATATATATATATATATATATATATATATATATATATATATATATATATATATTATATATATATATATATATATATATATATATATATATATATATATATATATATATATATATATATATATATATATATATTATATATATATATATATATATATACTATATATATATATATATATATATATATATATATATATATATATATATATATATATATATATATATATATATATATATATATATTATATATATATATATATATATATATATATATATATATATATATATATATATATATATATATATATATATATATATATATATATATATATATATATATATATATATATATAGTATATATATATATATATATATATATATATATATATATATATATATATATATATATATATATATATATATATATATATATATATATATATATATATATATATATATATATATATATAGATATATATATATATATATATATATATATATATATATATATATTATATATATATATATATATATATATATATATATATATATATATATATATATATATATATATATATATATACATACATTTATTGCTACGAATGTCCAATGGATACTTACTTGATTCTGGGCGAAAACAGATGAATGTAGGAAGCTCCTTATAGTTATTACACATCCAACTCAATATTATGACAATCTGTAGACTAACAGGGGAAAATCTGTGGCTTAGAGCATTCTTCATGAGGGAAAATCATGTAAATTCAAGGGTTTTCTTCATTAATTATATTTACATAACAAACTCAGATCAGAATAATGATGAATTACTGGGCAGGTAATATTAAGGGCCTGCTAAAATAACAAAACCTTCACAGAATAAATATTCTACGCCAACGATGTCTTCAAACAGGAATTGAGCCAAGAGATTCCACAGTGGACGACTATCTGGAAAATGCACGATGGTTACTTGCAATAATAATAAACTTGAAAGGGACTAGGGGTTGCACAGATGTGGAAGGGTCAAGGGACAGGCAAGGTTAAGGACATCTGTCCTTGGTGGCATTCTGAGCGGCTCTCTCCTTCAACTTCCTTTGGTGATTACGCATCACGTCCAACATAGGTGGCACAAAGGTCAATCATTGCCACGTTTTCTATATAGGCCGCATGGCATCAGTTAACCCTCATGGAGATTTCAGAATGAGGTGGGGCACCAACCTTCTTATTTTTGGCTCCTCCTTTGCCCTGCTTGATGTTGAGAAAGTACGACCATTCCCTGGAAATCAAGTCCTTTAGGCAGTCATTTTGAACAGAGGGACAGGTTAGGCTTAACTATTTTGGGGAATGATAGAGAGAGTTCATGAAGGGGCGAGTGGAAGCCCATAGTCCTAGTAATTAAAAAAAATGGAATTCATTTTACTTCTTTCTCTATTACGTTACAGGTGTAAAAATGGACACAGGTGGTTTGGAGAGAGGCTCAGTTCCTTGCACCTCCCCAACCAAATTAACATTCACACCCTAGATCAGGTGAGAATGATTACCAGCAAGCAAACTCACTTAAAGACTTTACTTTACTTCTCTCTCATTTCCCTTTGGTGCCTTATAATTTAACTTAAACTTCTGCTAGCAATCAGTTTCAAGAGGTAAAACAACACTGACATTTACGCTAACTCAGAACAAATACTTGATGCTAGAAATGACACATTCTTATCATTAAATTCCTATTATGATAAGGCAGCATTAATCAGAATATTTTCACAACGTAATGGTGTAGTTAAAACAGTGAATTAATACTAAGTTAATTCTAGAGATACTTCATGCAATCTTAATAATAATCAATTACAAATTTTGCACATATGCAGTTAGTCTGCCTTGAAGAGGCATTACAGTAAGGTAAATGTGGGCTTTGTTAGGTGCTTCCACAATACTTGAGCAGCAGCTATGTGCCATTTATTACTGAGATTCACAAAGAGAGCAGGTGATAGATTCCGAGTAATCAATAATTGTTAATAAAAGATGATGATTAAATATGCTGAAATTACATTCCTTAGCCTATGGGGAATGGCTAGGTTCATTCTTTAGCCCATGAAGGGGACAAAGGTAGCTAGAGGGCGCGACTCATCCGGCAGGATCATTTGCCAGCATCTGGGATAATGGCACTGTGCCAAGTTGGCACTCATATAATGATAACTAAGGTGATGGCATAGCGTATTTTAAATGCATCAGGCTGCAGCAGGCATGAAAGGGAATTCGTAGGACTTATACAGTTGGCATATCTGTCAATGACACTCTGCATGGGCAAAGGGTGTTAAAGTAAAATGGGGCCTTAGTAAGGCACAAAATAAATGTGAGTAATAATCAAAAGTAAGGAAGAGAAATGTTGAAGAAAAGGATAAAGGATACAGTTTTAAGGGAAATGGAACAGGAAAGGACCCTGACATCCTCTTCTAGACAGAGGTGCCAAAGTCTTCATAGGGAAAAGGGATGGCACTGTACCATTTTGGCATGGGTGCCAGGAGAGCTCAGGGGCTCTCTTCAAGCTACCTGGAATTATCCACGCCCATGGTATTTCCTCCACAGACCTCTCTTACGTTGATGGTTTGTTGTGGTCGGGGAATTGGTGGAACCGAGCCCAGGGAGAGTATTTGAGTGCCACCTGTGTTGGCTTCTTTGATGGCTGACATAGGGCCCCTTTTACAAGCTCTACCATGATCCGTCACAGTTCCTTGAGTTCATCGGCTGTTTGAGACATGGCAAAATCCTTACTCACTGTTGTGTCTGTGGCGGACTGAGACAGAGCAGAAGCGGTCGTTGGGTGCATGAGAGGTTCACAGGTAAGATTTACCGTCTCAGGCACAGGTTGCGAGGCTGCGCATTTGGTAGAGCTTCCGCTGTGGTCAGAAGGGTCTGTCTCTCTTACCGGCCTTGGTAGCGGAGCCAGGCTGGGAGGAAAGAGGGGACCTGGACAGGATCTCTGGAATGGAGATCAAGGACATGCTCTGGCACTGGCACTAAGGTAGGGCCAGGCACCAATAACTGATTTGGAATTTGCTTGTCATTCAGGACCGACAGAGATTGGCACTGCTCAGTGCAATTAGTGACACTGGCAGAGAATGAGAATCATGTGTCGGATCTCCTGGAGGGAGATCTACTTGGGGCCCTGGCACTAGCACTGGGGCATGGACGGACACTGGAATGGGATCGGGAATCGATCTTGATGGAGGGGGGCCGCTACACATTGCAGGCATTTGAGGCTTACTTGTGCCTAACAAATGATTTAGGGGATTTGGACCCCTGGATTGCTTTCAAGCGGCACTGTTCAATGGGGTGCCACATTTTCTTACAATACCCACAAGTGGGTTTCTTATGGAAGTACCCATTCTTGTGAGGCTAGTGGCAGTTGGTCGAGGCAGGCGAGGAGGGATATAATATCTGTCCATTAGAACTGAGATGGGGATGATGTGTGTCCCATATGTCAGCCCAACGGGAGCACTCGAGCACTGTCTTAGGCTCCTTATCATACAAATGAGTGACAAGAGCTTGCGGGGCATAAAATAAGAAGTCCTCAAGCTGGAAATGTTTGAGGACATCCTCCACACTAGTGGCTTTCAGAGATTCTAGCCATCGTTTTAGAGCCTGGGTCTTTTTGAAGATACGCTCAGACCAGGTTTAGCCTGATTCCTTGGGCATATTTCTCCACCTTTTCCTCGAACTGTAAGGAGTTGTTTCAAAAGCTTTTATAATGGCTTGGCAGACAAGGTCAAGATTTCCTTGATCCTCAGGGGGGAGAGCATTGAATGCAATGGCACCCTTTCCTTCAAGATGCTTTCCTAGGATTAGAGAGTCTTCTGCAATAAAGGGCTGGTAGGTCGTCAGGACCTTTTCAATATGCTCGAGCCAGGCTTCAGGCTCGGCTTCATCACATTTTCTTATGCGGGTGCCTACACTGCTGAGAGTTGAGTGAGGGGATAGTGTTCATGTGTTGTGCCTGTCGTGAGCTGCTCTTGCAAGATGAAGAGTTCTATCTTTCTCCTTCTCTTGTCTTTCTGCCTCTTCCTGTTTCTCCTGGGCTATTCTTTCTTTCTCCTTCTCCTGCCTTTCTGACCCTTTTCATTTCTCCTGGGCTATACTTTCCTTCTCCTTCTCCTGTATCCTCCCTCTTTTTGTTTCTCCTGGACTATTCTTTCCTTTCCCTACTCCTGCCTTTCCTTCTCCTTCTCCTGCCTTTCTTTCTCTTCTTGTTCCTCCTGGGCTATTCTTTTTTCTCCTTCTCCTGCCTTTCTTTCTCTTCTTGTTCCTCCTGGGCTATTCTTTTTTCTCCTTCTCCTGCCTTTCTGCCTCTCTTTCCGCCTTGGCATCATCCACTCTCTCTTGGACCCAATCCCTTATGGCTTGTCTTGATAGTCCCATGTCCTTTCCTGCCGACATGTAGAGCTTGAAGTCCGCATTTTGTTGGGCTCTGGATGTCACAGAAATTTTGAGATAACGCTTATGTGGGTGTGACCTGTTAGAATCAATGTGTCTGAAAATACTCAGATTGCCTGAAAAGACTCAGTTGTGTGGAAAGACTTAAAATTCAGGTGTCTGGAAGACTCTGTTGTTTAGAATGAACGAAAAGTAATGTCTGAATAAGACAAATTTCAGGATGTCTGAGAAGCCTCAGTTAAAATTTAGTATGTCTGAATAAGACAAAAGTCAGGGTGCTGAA
Organism: Macrobrachium rosenbergii; assembly: GCA_039081455.1. Taxonomy (NCBI): domain Eukaryota; kingdom Metazoa; phylum Arthropoda; class Malacostraca; order Decapoda; family Palaemonidae; genus Macrobrachium; species Macrobrachium rosenbergii. The sequence goes on along the minus strand of JANJGK010000031.1, from coordinate 34,380,874 downwards.
ACACTCAATTGTTCAGAATTAACGAAAATTAATATGTCTGACTAAGACAAATTTCAGGGTGTCTCAAAACTCTGTTGAAAATTAATACATCTAAATAAGACAGATTTCAGGGGGTCTGAAATGATCAATTGTTCAGAATGAACGGAAATTAATGTCTGAATAAGACAAATCTAAACTTGTCTGAAAATACTCAGTTAAAATTTATATGTCTGAATAAGACAAATTTCAGGGTGTTTGAAACACTAAATTGCTCAGAATGAACGAAAATGAATACGTCTGAATAAGACAAATTTTAGGGTGTCTGAAAAGACTGATAAAAATTAATACGTCTGAATAAGACAAATCTCAGGGTTTCTGAAAAGACTGTTAAAAATTAATATGTCTGATTAGACTTCGTGGTTCATAACAAACGAAAATTTTGCCCAAGCTCATGTAAGCCTTTATGTATATTTTATGTTGTGGAGAGATATTGCAGAACTTTTAAAGAGAGAGAGAGAGAGAGAGAGAGAGAGAGAGAGAGAGAGAGAGAGAGAGAGAGAGAGAAGGCTTATGGGGTTATACACTTATGGTGTGTACAGAAATTTTCCTTGCGCTGTGAAATAATTTTTTATGTGGTGTAATGAAAAAAGTACATCGAACCTATCGAATATTAAAATCTCCAGTGCATGAGAGTAAGACAAAAATGCTTAATCTTATAATGTGCATGGGGAGGAAAGAAATTGTTATTCTCCGTAATCAAAACAAACCTTAGCTCGCACGTGACTAATAATAGTACTCAAGTGTTTACTTCTGGTCTCGTGACACCTGCCGACAAATGAATGAGTCAGGCATGGGGGGGGGGGGATCGTCTTGACCTCATGTCTGGCTTTTTACCTGCCTACCCTTTTCCCACGCTTGGGCCTCCCGCAGTAATGAATGAACGAGGAAATTCTCGCTGATATATTCATCAATAAATAAATTTACAGGAATACTATGTGCTTGCCGAAGAATATCCTAGACAGTTAGAAAATAAAAGTTTTATTATTTTTAAAAAAATGTGGCGAGGTGCACGTACGTATGGATAAAAATTAGCGAGTGAAAGAAAGGGATTTATATGAGCGCTGTGAATGTGGTTTTTATAACAATGGAATTTCTAATGGAACTCACAAACCAAAACGGCAGACAGTTAGGGATGGGCCCACGTGGCGTGGTATTGAAGGTTCCGTGTCGGAATTTACTATTCTCTCGTCTTGAGAGCGGAAATTTAGATTCCTAAATACTTCCTAGCTTTTCCTATCGATCAAGCGAGGAAGAGCAAGAGAGAGACAGAGAGAGAGAGAGAGGATAAATCCACCAATGTGAAAATAGCTGGAGTCAAAGCCTTGGTGGTCGCCTACAGTGTGCCTATCTGGGAATTCGAGACTTTCAAATTGTCTTTATCATGTGGGCGAAGGAATAGGGGCTCTATTCCTTTTTATTAACTCTTCGACTGAGTTGCTCCCTAGTTTCCTATTCTTAAAACATTCAGCTATCATGCAATAGCACAAAAATCTCATGGAACTGTTAATACGCTCTCTCTTCTCATGAACTAATTTGACATGCATGTGGTCTATCAATAATTACCTAACACTGATTGCAGTCACTTTTCACACCTAGCATAAACCTAAACAAAATATTTTGACACGTGCTTATGCTGTGGAACTGGCTCTTCTCATGTTCTTGAAATGGAGGGGGTATGATAGCAGGGTCATCTCAATTATGCCAACCAGCTAGCAGTTGCTATTTTGCTGATAATTGCAAAGCAATTGCATACTTATCAAGGTATGTCAGTTGCTATGAAAGTCCGAGGGATACTTACTCGATTCTGGGTGGCAACGGATGAACACAGGGAGTTCCTTGTAGTTATTACACATTATCCATGCCCGTGGTATTTCCTCCGCGGACCTCTCTTATGTTGATGGTTTGTCATGGTCGGGGAATCGGTGGAACCTAGCCCAGGGAGATTATATGAGTGTCACCTGTGTCGGCTTCTTTGACGGCTGACGCAGGGGTGGTCTTTACAAGCTCTACCATGATCTGTCACAGTTCCTTGAGCGGCCATTTGAAACATGGCAGAATCTTTACTCACTGCCATGTCTGCAGCGGATTGAGACAGAGCAGAAGCGGTGGTGGGGAAGCATAATAGGCTCACAGGTAAGATTGATCAGCTCAGGCATGGGTTGCGAAGCCACACCTTTGGGAGAGCTTCCGCTGTGGTTGGAAGGAGCCGTCTCTCTTACCGGCATTGGTAGTGGAGCCAGGCTAGGAGAAGACAGGGGACCCGGACTAGGATCTCTGGAATGGAGATCGGTGATGTGTTATGGCACTGGCACTAAGGTAGGGGCAGGTACTAATAATTGATTTGGAATTTGCTCGTCGTTCAGTATGGACGGAGCTGGGCACTGTTCAGTGCACCCAAGAGAATCATCTGTGGGATCTCCTGGAGGGAGATCTACTTCGGGCCCTGGCACTGGCACTGGGAAAGGGCTGGGCACTGCAATGGAATCGGGAAATGATCTTGATGGAGGAGGCCACTACACATTGCACTCAGGGAGTGGAACAAATGCAGGCGTTTGAGGCTTACTTGTGCCTAACAAATTATTTGGGGGATTTGGACCCCTGGATTGATGTAACTTATATGGGGACTGTAAGTCCTAGCCCAGGAGGATGTCATAACCTCCAGGAATGCATCTGGCGACTGTGAGGTCGCAGATTTCACATCTGTGAGGTCTCATGACCGTCAACTTGACAGTACGAAGTATCATCTTAAAGTGATTGATACCTTCAATTGTGACGAGTTTATGTCTGTTAATGGTAGCTCCATGGGGAACTTTGTCTTCCCTTATGATGGGCATTTGTGCACAAGAATTATCAAATGCATAGACCTGGCTGGAAGGGTATATACCTTGGGGAAGTGCCACATAAATGGGACCCTGGGCTGGAGGACCTAAAGAGGTTGGGTCTGTGACTGCCAAGGCAAGAGCGGGCATACTTGATTTATTATTATTAAGGCTATTTGCCAATTGGGTGGAGTGCCCATAGACTTTGCGAGTGGGGCAATAAGTCCGGCTATAATCTTTACCTGGACCTGTCCCATAGGAAGGAGCAGGCCCTTTACCCTTCGTCCATGACCCATGTGTGGCTCGGGGTATTATCCTGTTTGAGGACATAGAGGGGGCTTCTGGCTGATTCTCACCCTTCAAGTGGCACTGTTCAATTGGGTGCCCTATTCCCTTACACAGGTTTCTTATGGGAGTGCCCATTCTTGTGAGGGTGCTGGGAGTTGGTCGAGGCAGGCGAAGAGGGATATAATTTCCGTCTATGGGAACTAAGATGGGGATAATGCGTATCCCATATGTCAGCCCAACGGCGGCACTTGACCAGTGTCTTAGGAACCTTATCGCACAAATAAGTGGTGGGAGCTGGCAGTGCATAAAATAAGAAGTCCTCAAGCTGGAAAAGTTCAAGGATATCCTCCACGGTTGTAGCTGTCAGAGATTCTAGCCATTGTTTTAGGGCCTGGGTCTTTTTGAAGGTCCACTCAGACCAGGTTTGGCCTGATTCCTTGGGCACATTTCTCCACCTTTTCCTCGAACTGTAAGGAGTTATTTCAAAAGCTTTTATTATGGCTTGGTGGACAAGGTCAAGATTTCCTTGATCCTCAGGGGGGAGAGCATTGAATGCAATGGTACCCTTCCCTTTAAAGTTGAAATTAATATTAAAATTATTATGCCTGAATAAGACAAGTTTCAGGGTGTCTGAAATATTCAGTTGTTCAGAATGAATGAAAATTTTTATGTCTGAATATGACAAATTTCAGGGTGTCTGAAAAGACTGTAAAAAATTAATGTCTGAATAAGACAAATATCGAGTTGTCTGAAGAGACTCTCAGTTAAGATTAATATTTCTGAATAAGACAAATCTCAGGGTGTCTGAAAAGACTGTCAAAAATTAATATGTCTGAATAGACCTAGTAGTCCTTAATGAACGAAAATTTAGCCCAAGCTAACTTACACCTTTATGTATATTTTATGTTTCTGAGAGATGCTGCAGAACTAAAAAAAAAAAAAAAAAGGAAACAAAAAGGCTTACAGGGTTATACACTTATGATGTGTCAAGAAATTTTCCTTGAGCTGTCAAATAATTTTAAATGTGGCATCATGAAAACAGTAGATCAATCCTATGGAATTTAAAAATCTCCAGCGCACTAGGGTAAGACAAAATGCTTAATCTTATAACACATGTGCATGGGGAGGGAAAGAAATTGTTATTCTCTATCATCAAAACAAACTTTAGCTCGCATGTGACTAATAATAGTACTCAAGCGTTTACTTCTGGTTTCGTGACACCTGCCGACATGAATGAGTCAGGCGTGTGGGGAGTGGGGGTCGTCTTGACCGCATGTCTGGCTTTTTACCTGCCTACCCTTTTCCCATGCTTGGGCCTCCCGCAGTAATGAATAAACGAGGAAATTCTCGCTGATATATTCGTCTATATATAACTTACATGAATGCTATGGGCTTGCAGAGGAATATCCTACTTGGTTAGAGAATAAATGGTTTATTACTTTCAAAAATGCGGTGAGGTGCACGGACGTATGGATAAAAATTAGCGAGCAAAAGAAAGGGATTTATATGAGTGCTATGCATGCAGTTTATATAACAATGGAATTTCTAATGGAACTCACAAATCAAAAATGGCAGACGGTTAGGGATAGGTCCACTTGGCTTGGAATTGAAAGTTCTGTGTCTGAATTTACTATTCTCTCGTCTTGAGAGCGGAAATTTAGATACCTAAATACTTCCTAGCTTTTCCTATCGATCAAGCGAGGAGGGGGGCGGGAGAGAGAGAGAGAGAGAGAGAGATAGAGAGAGAGAGAGAGAGAGAGAGGATAAATCCACCAATGTGAAAACAGCTGGAGTCAAAGTCTTGGTGGTCGCCTACAGTGTGCCTATCTGGGAATTCGGGACTTTCAAATTATCTTTATCATATGGGCAGAGGAACAGGGGCTCTATTCCTTTTCATTAACTCTTCGACTGAATTGCTCCCCAGTTTCCTATTCTTAAAACATGCAGCTAACATGTGATAGCACAAAAGTCTCATGGAACTGTTAATATGCTCTCTCTTCTTATGAACTAATTTGGCATGCATGTGGTCTATCAATTACCTAACACTAATTGCAGTCACTTTTCGCACCTAGCATGAATCTAAACAAAATATTTTGACACGTACTTACGCAGTGGAACTGGCTCTTCTCATGTGCTATGGAGAGTGTATGATATCAGGGTCGTCTCTAATTATGTAGACCAACTAGCAGTTGCTATTTTGCTGATGATTGCAAAGCAATTGCATACTCGTCAAGGTACATCAGTTGCTATGAGTTCCGAGGGATACTTCCTTGATTCCGGGTGGCAACAGATGAACGCAGGGAGTTCCTTATAGTTATTACACATCTAACTCAATATTAGGACAATTCGTAAACAAACAAGGGAAAATCTGTGGCTTAGAGCCTTCTTCATGAGGAAAAATTATGTAAACTCAAGGGTTCTCTTCACTAATTATATTTACATAACAAACACTGATCAGAGGAATGACGAATTACTGGGCAGTAATAATAAGGGCCTGCTAAAATAATGAATCCTTCACAGATTACATATTCTATGTTAATGATGTCTTCATAACAGGAAACATTGCAGTGGTTGTAGAAGGGGGGAGGGGGGCCTGCACATGGATAGAGCCAAGAGATTCCACAGTCGACACCTATCTGCAAAATGCACGGCAGTTGATTGCAATAATGATAATAAGATGCTCAAAGGGGACTGAGGGATTGCACAGATGGTGCCTAATGACTCATTTCACCGATAAATGCATAATTACATTAACACTGAATGCTCCAACACCAATTATTGAAGGTGATTGCACAATGGAAAAATAAATGAAAAATCAGACAGAGAAATAACAGGAATTCTGACTGACTAAGAAACCTTATTCTGGTACATTACATTTGCCAATATGACAGTGTCCTCGTTCAATATGATGCTGGCAATGAAGGAAGGAAGTAAAAATGCCACTACAAAATGTACTGGTTTCAGCCTTGCGGTTGAACACGTGGAAGGGTCAAGGGATGGGCAAGGTTAAGGATATCTGTCTTTGGTGGCGTTCTGAGCGGCTCACTTCCTAGATTTCCGTTGCATCATCTATAAATAACCTTTGGTGATTACTCATCACTTCCAATACAGGTGGCACAAAGGTCCATCTTTGCCATGTTTTCTATATAGGCTGCATGGCATCAGTTAACCCTTGTGGAGGGTTCAGAATGAGGTGGGGCACCAACCTTCTCTTTTTTGGCTCCTCCCTTGCCTTGCTTGATGCCGAGAAGGTGCGACGGTTCTCTGGAAATCAAAGCCCTTAATCAGTCATTTTGAGCAGAGGGACAGGTTAGGCTTAACCAGTTTGTGAATGAAAGAAAGAGTTTATGAAAGTGCGAGTGGAAACCCACAGTTCTATTAATAGTGGAGCCGGATAATGGGAAAAAAGTGCAAATGGTGATATAAGCAACAGATTTGGCGTGAGAACTCTTATTATCCCCATAAATGAAAATTAACCTCCGGCCATCTCAATATTTGGCTATTTCCAAGATGGCTGACACTTTTCCAAAATGGCAACAAATTTGCTGTATATTTCAAATATTTTCATTTCATAAGCCTATAAAAGTTGCATACTGTCCATATAATGATTGAGAATTTGTATTTTAGCATTCTTACTGTCACAAAGAGATAAAGTGAACCCATCTTTCCTATATGGCCACCATATGAACACCATGTTTCCAAAATGGCCACCAAAGATAAGACAGTATATATCTACTGAGAGAAACAAATATGGTTTGTGTATCAATCAGTTTTAGCAAGTGCAGCTGCAGAGAGCTGTGCAGCTAAGTCCAGATTTGTAGCACTTGCTCCTGCCATGGCATTCCTTTTTGCAGCCACACTTATTCACTTCTTGGAAAGATTTTGCTACTTTTGGTAAATCTGTCCAATACAGAAACCAGGTGCCATCAATCTGTTGCCATCCCCAGTGTCTTGGACTGGGCAAAACTGGATGACATACTAAAGACTGGCACAAAATGTGCCCTGCTTGAAAGGCAGGTCTCTTGCAATGCTCTCTAAGAGCAGCCCTTGTAGAGGGAACGCAATCATAAGCTCTTTGCTTCTTTGCAAAGACATCAAGTCTAGCCTCAATTACATTTTAATACGAACTGCTTCTGTCATACATTAGCACCACGAGCTCTTCAATAATTTGCAGGTCTTCATCTTCTACAGCTGCTGATGTTGAACTTAGTTTGGTGAAGGTGGGTGTGGCACGCTGAAACACAGTCCATGTTTGCCATGCAGACTTCTTCCCCTTTCCATGAAAGGCAGACACCGTGTCACACCCGCTAAATGCAAGGAAAAAGGGAAGGGCTGAGGCTTTTGGTCCCATGGCTGCTGCTATTTCCTGGATAGGTATCCACCTATTGTCTTTTCCTCTACCAAATTGAATTCATAGTTTGTCCAACCGTGTTTTTTCTATGCTAGATACTGCTATGATGACAACGTCAGTGTCTATACTACATATGATTGCACTTGAGAAATCATGCTTTGCATCATATGCAGCATGTAAAAGGACTCTAGTATCTGCCTCTTTGCGAGTGCAGCCTTGTGGTCAGCAGTGTCTTGTTCAGCTTTGCTACAAAGTGCAGCATCCTCTTTAGTGACAATTATGCATGATGTATCATCTGCTTCAGATGAAATGATTGTGTCTGCCAAATATGCAAATAGTTCAGTTTTGTTGTGGTCATTCCTGAGGAAGCTGACCCAATTGCCAGGAGTTTTTGCTGTGCTAATTACTCTCTGGCGAACTTCTGTGCCTCTTTTTTGTCTTGTTTGTGCTTTTATACTGTCTGTCCTATACATATCAAATACAATGTGTTTGCTTGTACTTCTGTATGTGCCTCTGAATCTTGGATAGGACTTCTTCTTTAGCATAAGACTCAGAGTATTTATAAGAGCTGCACTCCCATTATGATAACATCAGCAATAGGCTCTTTATCAGGGATGTCTGATGCATGCTGTTCTAGTAGAGGCAGCAGCTGTGACTTGGTGCCCTGATGCATCTATCCACTCCGTGCCAGTGATGGTGGGCAATTTTGATTTTCATGTTGAAATAATTCATTTAAATCACACTGTCTGTTCTGGCATTATATGAAGAGGCATGAGAATAGATTATAATCATCCTTTATGGTTTGCAGTGACTGTTTGCCCTTGGATACTGTAGCAGACATCTTGCGACTGCACAACAGAATTTTGTTCTTGTGTACTGGTTCATAGAAGTTGCTGTGTGTCTTAAGCCTCTGAATAAAGTTTGCGAATTGTGTCTGTCCAAGGCTCTTCATAGATCTCAAGGATTCACTAACTTTGCTGTCCATAATTTCATGACTGTCTAGAACAATCAGATCCACTGAATCTTCCTCAAAAGGGTTGCCCATTTCTTTGATCACTTTTGCCAGATTTTCAACCATTTCAAGAAATCTTTTCTGCACAGTTTCAGTTACGTCATGATGCTTACCCTCAGATTTTGGATCAGCATCACTTCTAGTCTCAAACTCAACGATCAGGCGGCTTACTTCAGGACCAGCCACTATCCATCTTCTGAGAGCATCTTCATCTTCAAATAGGTCAACAGCTCCCCCATCTCCTTTCACATGAGCATTATTCTGCTAATGTACTTGATCTATAGCCACTGAGGAAAAAGGCCGAGTGGTTTTGTGGACAGTGAAATTTCCCTTTATGAACTCAACAAATGTGTCATTCTGGAGAGCCTCCATGTCCCTCAAATTAATTGAAAGCCACCTGGCATAATGTACATGGTCCAGGGCTAAGAAGAAAGGAATGAGTTCCTGCAGCACATCTTTGTACAACTGGAAATTAGACTCTCAGTATGACCTGATGAAAACAAGCACTAGAAGTTCTAGCTGAAGCACAAGATTCCAAAAGTAGAACTGGGGTCACTCTGATTCTCGTTTCCTGAGCCAGCTTTCACAGCTTAGTTCAATTTCTTCTTCTGCTTCCTGGATATATGCCATATAGGCAGCTTTGTGCAGCTGATATAAACTGCAAGCTGTCACCTGGTGGGCTAGACATGTCTTCTTCAAATGTGAAGCAGAAATAAATGAATCTGCTGTTCCAGGAGTAGCTATTTCTGCTTCTGCAAGGGCACCAGTCCAACCACTGTCTTTCAAGAGATCACCCAGAATTTTGAATGCTGCCATTTCTATATGCAGCCCTCCAAACATAATAACCATATCACCATACTGCAATGGCCAATCCCATTGGATTTGCTTAGCAATTGCAAATAGTGGCAGATCAACTGCTAGAACTGGGGTTTGGCCAGGACTGAGAAACTGTGTGGTTGCTCTTGCAATATCCATGACATGTTTTATCATTGCAACTGAGTGAGCTGCCTCTTGAAAAAGAGGCGACAGTGATGACAAACTTATTTCAAACGGGGCCTGTCGCTTCTGAGAAGCATGATGTGCCACCCAAGATATGGACACAGCATTTTCACTCCTGTCCGACAGACTGACTTTCTCAAGCCATTCATACTCAAGAGAAAGATGCTTTGAAAGCACAACCTGTTGGTGTCCTGCACTTCCACTGGATGAAGGGAGGGGATTCTCATGTTTAAAGTGAGCAGGAGGTACATTTGGGTAATATTCAGGAAGAGAAGGTACTTTTTTTTACTTTGTTCCACTTTGGATGATTTGGGCCAAGTTTCTGTCCTCACCCTGCCTCTTCTCATTTCTCCTGGGCTATTCTTTCTTTCTCCTTATGCCTTTCTGCCTCTTTTAGTTCCTCTTGGGCTATTCTTTCTTTCTCCTTCTGCCTTTCTGCCTCTTCTCGTTTCTCCTGGGCTTTTCTTTCTTTCTCCTTCTCCTGGCTTTCTACCTCTCTTACCGCCTTGGCATCGTCTACTCTCTCTTGGACCCAATCCCTCAGGGCTTGTCCTGACAGTCCCATGTCCTTTCATGCGGATATGTAGAACTTGAAGTCCTAATTTTGCTGGGCTCTGGATGTCGCAGATATCTTGAGATAATGTTTATATGGGTGTAACCCGCTAGAAAATCAATATATCTGAAAAAACTCAGGTTATCTGAAGACTCAGTTGTGTGAAAAGACTTAAATTTCAGGGTGTCTGAAAAGACTCGGTCGTTCAGAATGAAAGAAAATTAATATGTCTGAATAAGACTAAAATTTCAAGTGTCTGAAAGTCTCAGTTGTCTGGAATGAACAAAAATTAGTGTGTCTGAATAAGACATATTTTAGGGTGTCTGAAAGACTCAGTTGTTCAGAATGAACGAAAATGAATACTTCTGAATAAGACAAATTTCAGGGTGTCTGCAAGGCTCAATTGTTCAGAATGAACGAAAATTGGTATGTATGAACAAGACAAATTTCAGGGTGTCCGAAAAGACTCAGTTAAAATTCAACATGTCTGAATAAGACAAATTTCAGGGTGTTTGAAACACTCAGTTGTTCAAAATGAACGAAAATTAATATGTCTGAATAAGACAAATTTCAGTGAGCCTGAAGAGACTCGGGTAAAATTAATATGTCTGAATAAGACAAATTTCAGGGCGTCTGAAAAGACTCAGTAAAAAATTAATATGTCCAAATAAGACAAATTTCAGGGTGTCTGAAACACTTAATTGTTCAAAATGAACGAAAATGAGTATGTTTGAATAAGACAAACGTCAGGGTGCCTGTTAAAATGTCTGAATAAGACAAATTTCAGGGTGTCTGAAAAGACTTAGTGGTTCTTAATGAACGAAAATTTATCTCAAGCTAACGTAAGCCTTTATGTATATTTTATTTTGCAGAGTGATGTAAAGGCAATTTTCCTTGCTCTGTCAAATAATTTAAAATGTGGTGTAATGAAAACAGTACTTAGATCCTATCGAATAAGAAAATCTCCAACGCACAAGGGTAAGACAAAAATGCTTACTCTTATAATATGCACGGGGCAGTCCGGACTGCCGAGAGGTTATTCGTGTGGAAGGAAAGGAATGGTTATTCTCCATTTTCAAAACAAACCTTTGCTCGCACGTAACTAATAGCAGTTCTCTAGTGTTTACTTCCGGTCTCGTGACATCGGCCAACAATGAATGAGTCAGGTGGGTGGGCGGGGGTTGGGGAGGTTTCTCTTACTGCATGTTTGGCATTTGCCTGGACCTATCTCTTTTTTTCCCTAGCTCGGAGGCTCCTCCAGTAATGAATGAAAGAGGAAACTCTCACTGATATATTCATCAATAAATAAATTTACAGGGATACTACGGACTTTCCGAGGAATATCCTACTCAGTTAAAGAATTAAAGGTTTATTTCCTTCAAAAATGCTGTGAGGTGGATGGACATATGGATAAAAATTAGCAAAAGAAAGGAAGAGATTGATACATTAGTGCTGTGCATGCGGTTTTTATAAAAATGGAATTTCTAATGAACCCACACATCAAAGATGGCGGACCCATGTGGCCTGGAATTGAAGATTCTGTGCCGGAATTACTATTCTCTCGTCTTGAGAGTGGAAATTTAGATTCCTAAATACTTCCTAGCTTTTCCTATCGTTCAAGCGAGAGAGAAAGAGAGAGACAGAGAGAGAGGTAAATCCACCAATGTGAAAATAGCTGGACTCAAAGCCTTGGTGGTCGCCTACAGTGTGCCTATCTGGGAATTTGGGTCTTTCAAATTGTCTTTATCGTGTGGACAAAGGAATAGGGGTTCTGTTCCTTTTTACTGACTCTTTGACTGAGTTGCTCCCTAGCTTCCTATTCTTAAAACATGCAGCTAACATGCAATAGCACAAAAATCTCGTGGAATTAATACACTCTCTCTTCTCATGAACTAATTTGGGATATGCGTGGTCTATCAATTACCTAAAACTGATTGCAGTCACTTTTTGCACCTAGCATAAACCTAAACAAAATATTATGACACGTACTTCTGCAGTGGAACTGGCTCTTTTCATGTGCTTAAATGGAGGGGGTATGATATCAGGTTCGTCTCTAATTATGCAGACCAGCTAGCAATTGCATACTCAGGAAGGGTTCCCAGTTGCTACAAAAGTCTAAGGGATACTTACTCGATTCTGGGTGACAACGGTTGAACATAGGGAGTTCATTACATTATCAAGAAATCTACTATATTTATTGAAAACAAGGAAAATCTGTGGCGTAGGGCCTTCTTCATGTGAGGGAAATTTATGTAAACTCAAATGTTCTCTTAACTAATTACATTTACATAACAGACACAGATCAGAAGAATAATGAATTACTGGTAGGTAATAATAAGTATTCTATGCCGATGATGTCTTCATAACAGGAAACATCGCAGTGGGGGAAGAAGGGGGACTGCACATGGATAGAGCCGAGTGTTTCGACAGTCGAGACCTATCTGCAATGTATGCAAGAAGGTTACTTGCAAGAATAATAAGACACTTAAAGGGAACTGAGGGAAATGCGCAGATGGTGCCAAATAATTCAGTTCAACACTAATGCATAATTATGTTAAAACTGAATGCTCCAACACAAATTACTGACGGTGAGCGCACAATGGAAAATAAATGAAAATCAGACAGAGAAATAAAAGGAATAGTGACTGACTGAGAAACCTTATTCTGGTACATTACCTTAGTCAAGATGACGGTGTCCTTGTTTGATAGGGCACTGTTGATGGAGGGGTGAATTAAAGGAAATACCACTACAAAGGTATACTGGTTCGAACCTCAGAGTCGAACAAGTGGAAAGCTTGAGGGTCAGGCAAGGTTAAGGACATCTGTCCTTGATGGTGTTCTGTGCACTTCTCTCTCTGGATTGCCATTGCATCGTCTATAAATAATTTTGAGAGATTACACATCACGTCCAGCTAGGTGGCGCAAAGGTCAATCTTTGTCACATTTTCTATATAGGCCACATGGCAACAGTGAACCTCGTGGAGGGTTAACAAAGCGGGCGGCGCCGATTTTCTCTTTTTTGGCTCCTCCCTTGTTGCTGCTTGACATCAAGAAGGTACAATGGTCACCTGGAAACATGGCCTTAGGCAGTCTCTTGAACGGAGAGAAGGGTTAGGCTTAACCATTTTGGGGAATGAAGGAGAGATCCTATGAAGGGGCAAGTGGAAACCCACAGTTCTTGTAATTAAAGCAATTGAAATTAATTTTATTTCTTTCTCTGCCATGTTAAACATGTAAAAATGGGGGATGTGGCATGGAAAGAGGTTCCAACTATTCCCCAATATATATATATATATATATATATATATATATATATATATATATATATATATATATATATATATATATATATATATATATATATATATATATATATATATATATATATATATATATATATATATATATATATATATATATATATATATATATATATATATATAATGTCACAATGCGTATCAAGTACCTAGTTACTACACAACTATTCTCAAAATTCAAAAATATACCTCACTTCAGTCAGATACCTGAACTCTCATAACATAAATTATTACGACTGAGTACTCTAAAGGTAACAGTGATCCCTTAAGAAAAAACTTATTTACCAATCACTTGAAAAATCAAACTAAGTTCATCAGAATACGTGTGAGGTATCAAAATTTAAACTAGCAATATTCTAGAGTAGAAGGGCATCACTCCATCAAAAAAACTCTAATTGTTTCCCTGGTCTTAATTCACTTTAGCAAAACTAAAAGAACAAAACATGTTTATCACTTTGCCTTATGCAGACATAATCAATCCTATTCACTGATGATCAATAAATGAAACACTGTTTTTCTAAAAATGTTAAATAAAAAAATTTATTTTTAAATTCAAAGTTTATAATTAGAATTCACAATCTGAAAAATTTATTATTACTTGAAAATAATACAACACTCAATTAATTCTTGAATTAAATTATGAAACAAAACTAATTCACAAAAACTTTATCAGGAATTTGAATTAATCAAGCAAAATTTAAACTATCAAGAATTACTCAAGTTTTGAAAAGAAAATCTTAATAAATGAAATCAAGTATGCAATGTTAAATTATACCAAGAAATATTTAAAATGCTACGTAAATAAATGTTACATCACAAACATAAAAAATGTGAAAATATAAAGAGATTGTAAATAGAAAAACACACAAAAATACACATAAGATTTATCTATAATGATTTCACTTGTTCAGAATTACCTAACTTATCATACCATGGTATTAATAAGTAAAATTCATGTTAACTTACACAAACTTGTGAAAACCTCTGTAAATCACTTGCTGCAACTGCTTTACCACAAAACACTTTTTGCCAGGCGCCGTTACAAACTAAATAACTTTACTAAATTCAGATCTCAAAAGTTAATGCTAATATGTGACCACAAACCACTACGTTAAAAGTAATCTCTTTCTAAGAACGAGAGAGAGAGAGGAAACCAAATCGACTTGTCTCAGAAATCAGAATGAAACAAATTTTAGAATTCCAGTAACACGTGAAACAATTACATGATGTCATTAAAGCATTTTGGGTACGAGATACAAAAGTTCTGGAAGCAGGGAAGTGATATCATTAAAACATTTTGGATGCGAGATACAGTGGAGAAGCTTCTAGAAGGAAAATGACGTCATCCCAGCAAAACGTTTTGAACGTAGTCTTACAAAACATGACGTAACTGATCAAGACACGTATTTTTTCTTTCAAAGTGATGTACGTGACTCGGACAAGTAACAACGTGAAATCACTCATCTTGAGCTCGTATGGGACAAATCGGCATTTGTTTTCAAAACATGTCATCACTAATTCAAAACAAAGCGTTCTCTCTTATCTCAACTGATGACAATTGAAATGAAACAAGTCTCTGCTGGACACACATACGTGTTCAACTATGCTTTTACCAAGATATTATTCATTCTAATCTACGTTACTATTAAAATTGTATAAACAATTCTAAATTACGCTATCAAGTTATTTAATAATTATTCTTTTGAGATCTGATGCCAAACTAAATATGACACTTCAACAACCATTATCATTAAACATAACACATGAAAAAAAGTAAATAAGTCAAAATTATAGGAGGATATATGTATTACAAGGCAACATCATGAAATTCCTCCCCCCATAAGATTACTTATCCCGGGTTTGTATTCAACGATTCACAATGGGATAAATAATCTGCTATGACATTATCTTTTCCTGAAATGTGTTTAACACTTACATTATACGGTTGTAGGCATAAAGACCACCTGGTCAGTCTCATATTATTATTTTTCATCTTATTGATGAATGAGATTGGGTTGCGATCCGACAACACTAAAATTTCTTCATTCCTAGGTCGGTTCACATACACTTCAAACTTTTTCAATGCTGTGATTAATGCCAATGGTTCCTTTTCAATTGTTGAGTAAGTTTTCTGGTGCTTTTTCAACTTTGAAGACATGAAACATACTGGATGGAAGATTTTGTTGTCATCTTCTTGAAGTAGAACAGCTCAAATTCCACAGTCGGATACATCAACTTGTATCACAAACTTTTTATTGAAGTCTGGAGCTTGAAGCACTGGTCTTGAAGTTAATATGGCTTTAACCTTCTCAAATGATTCTTGATATTCTGGAGTCCAATCAAACTTTCTTTTAGGACTGGATAAGTTAGTTAAGGGAGCTACTACGGCTGACAAATTTCGACAAAATCGGCGATAAAATCCAGCCATGCCCAAAAATTTTTGTAGCTGTTTCCTTGTAGTAGGAGGGGTAGCCTTACAGATACCTTCTACATTAGCATCAATAGGAGCGAGAAGGCCTTTTCCAACTTCAAATCCTAGATACTGTACAGTTGCCTTTCCAAACTCAGTTTTTTGTAAGTTGATTGTTAGTCCTGCTTCCTGTAGTTTCTTGAACACTTTCCTTAATATCTTCAGATGTTCTTCACATGTATTAGAATAAATCACAATGAATCAAGGTATACACCCACTCCTTCTATTGATCCTAGTAGTTGATCCATCACTCGCTGGAATGTTGCAGGTGCATTCATCAGACCAAACGGCAAAACAGTGTATTGATACAGTCCAAAAGAAGTAATGAAAGCTGACAGCAACTTAGCATTCTCATCTAAGGGAATTTGATAATATCCTTTCAACAAGTCTATCTTGGAAACAAATTTGGCTTGTCCAATGTTATCAAGTAATTGATCAATAAGAGGCAAGGGATAATTGTCAGCCACACTGATGGAATTCAGTTTCCTATAATCAGTACACATCCTAAATGAGCCATCTGGCTTCTTCACTAACACACAAGAAGAACTATAATGACTTGAACTGGGTTCTGCTAATCCATGCTGCAACAAATATTCAACATCTTTCTTCAAAACATCTCGATGAAAAGGTGATAAGCGATAAGCTCTCATTTTAAAAGGTTTTCCATCTTCTCTGATCTTTATCTCATGCTTTGTCAGATTGGTACGCCTAGGTACATCTGTAAAAATTTCAGGGAAACTTTGAATCACTTTATGTAATTCACTACTTTGCTCAACACTCACATGTTTTAGTTTATCTTCCAGATTTTCTAATATTGAAGAATTGTTCATCTTGCTTTCAGCTCCCAATTCATAGCCGTCATCGTCCTCTGTAGATGAAGTTGTCTGTGTTATTGACACTGTTTCAGTTTTAGTCTCTGAGAAGTAAGGTTTCAAAAGATTCACATGTATCTTCTTCTGTCGTTTTCTTCTTCCTGGTTTTTCAATCACACAAGTTCGATCACTTAACTTATCTATTATCCTATAAGGACCTTGAAACTTATTGGTATGGAGAAATCTTTTCACTGGTAAGAACACTAGAACTTGCTATCCAATATTAAAATTTCTTAGCTTAGTTTTAGCATCATATTCTCTTTTCATTTGCTCTTGACTTATTTTCAAATTTTCTAAAGAGAATTTTCTAATTTCTCTTAACCTTTTCCTCAAGTTCTTCACATATTCTCCTTGGATTTCCTCTTGATTTTCTTCCCAATTCTCTGCAAGAATCTTCAATGGACCTCTAATGTCTCGACCAAAAATCATTTCATTTGGTGAACATCACATGCTTTCTTGATAAGCATTCCTAACTTCAAATAACATTAAAGGTAAACCAGCATCCCATTCTCTTCCTGATTCATTACAATACTTAGTTAACATACTTTTCAATGTCTGGTGGAACCTTTCCAAGGCTCCTTGAGTCTCTGGATGATAAGCAGTTGATAACTGTTGTTTTACTCCTAACAAGTTCATCACATCCTGGAATAATTTTGAAGTAAAGTTCGTTCCTCTATCACTTAGCACAATTTCTGGTATTCCAAACTTGGAGAAAAACTCCACCAACTTCTCAGCAATTACCTTTGCACTTATACTTCTTACAGGAATCGCCTCAGGATACCTAGTCACTGGACACATTAATGTTAATAGATATTCGTTTCCTTTCTTTGTTTTCGGAAATGGCCCAACCACATCTATAATTACCTTGCTAAAGGGATCTCCTCTAACTTCTAAGGGTTGTAGGGGTGCTTTCTGAATGGTTTCATTCGGTTTTCCAGCTATCTGGCATGAGTGACACACTCTGCAAAATCTGCTAACATCCTTGTGAAGTCCAGGCCAGAAAAAATACTTCATAATCTTCTCAACAGTCTTCCTGATTCCCATATGTCCAGACTCATGCGCTACTGCTACAACTTGTTTCCTCAATGGATATGGAATCAAAATTTGATGATATTCACCCCATTCAGCATTTCTTGGTATATCTACAGGTCGATGCTTCCTCATTAGCAATCCTTCCTTTAGATAATAACATGTGGAGGTTTGTTGTATCTCCTCTTGATCAACAACTCTGAAGAACAAATCAGCCAATGTTGTATCCCTCTTCTGCAGTTTCATTAGCTTCTCTCTAGTCACTTGACCAACTTCAAGGGCTGAACTCTCCATATCTGCTAACTCTGCTTCTGTAGTTTCATTACTATCTTCAGGAACACTTTGACTACTCGGAGTCTCTTCAATAACAACAGGATCCTCTTCTTCTTGGGAAATCTCTTCATTACTAACACTAGGGGAAACTTCACTTTCCTGGAACAGCTCTTCTAAGCTTAAAGATCCTTCACTTGATTCTTCTGGTGCTGGTAAATCCTCAGTATCTTCACTTGCAGACATAGTTCTCTTCATACTCCTGGTAGTTACACAACTTGGAAACGGGTGGGGGTTATTCTTCTCTAAATCTACAGTAGGACTAATCCTTAACGGTTTGTCTGTCACTATAGGACAAGGAACAAATGGTACACCACCAACTTCATTACCCAGTAAAACATGTACACCTTCAACAGCTAGTGAGTCCTTTACAGCAAAATCAACATTTTCTGTCACCAATTCACAGGACAAATGCAAGCGGCATATAGGAGTTACCTCTTCTCCTCCTATACCCTTCAAAATAACTGAATCTCCGGTGAGATTCTTCTCCAACCGTGGGTGAGCACCACGAACTACCACACTATGGTTACTCCCCGTATCACATAATACTTTGACTGGTACCTGCACACTTCCTCCTTGAGTTGTCAGCGTACCTTCATAGATATATGGCTTAAAAGCCTCCAAGCTGCTCAGCCACTCACTGCTTGAAGTTAAAATTTCCACTGGTTGCTAAACACTCTGCTTGTTTAGTCTCAGTCATTCCCACACTGCTCTTTGTAGTTTGCTTCACCTGGTTACCTTTAACCACTTGACCAACTGGTTTGGTCTGCTGTTGTGTCTGATAACAATCTCGACTGTAGTGTCCTACTCTTCCACACTTGTAGCAGACAACATTAGTCTTCTGTATCTGTCTTGAGAACAGACTGGATGATGAGGATTTAACATTTAATTGTTGAGTGGTGTTACCTGGCTTTGTATTGGCATAGCCACTAGAAGGATTTCCAGTTGTAATGTCCCTGAAATTTGAATGAGACCTGAAACCTGTGCGTTGTTGGTTCTGGTACTTGACATTATAATTTCTTTTGCTAGAAATTATATTAAAGTCTTCACTCAATGTAGCAGCTTTGTCAAGTTTTTTAACCTCCCTCTCTCTTAAATAGGCTCTTATGTGTTCAGGAATTCCTCTAAGATATTGTTCTAGAACTACCAACTCCTCAAGTTCGTCCATAGATTTAACTTTAGCAGCCTCCAACCATCGTTTAAAACATCTTCTTACTCTGTAAGCATAATCCAAGAAAGTTATCTTGTCATCCTTTCTCAAAGATCTGAATCTTTCATTATAATGTTCAGGGGTCATCTGGTAAACTTGTAGCACATTGTGTTTGAGTACCTTGTACTCTTTACACTGATCAGCTGATAAGGCTAAATAGGCGCTTCTTCCTTTACCAATGAGAACACTCTGTAACAAGACCGACCATTTATCCTCTGGCCATCCCATACCTGAAGCCACTTTTTCAAAGTGATCAAAAAACTCATCTGGAGCTTCTTCTGTAAATTTCGGAATTAACTTCTGCACTCTTACTACATCAAATACAGGGTTTGAATCACCTTGAGTAGGGTTAGATGGTGTTACAGGTAATGTGGATCGAGTTTTTATTAACTCCATCTCCCTTTCATGTCTTGCTCTTTCTCTTTCCTCTTCTCCTGCTTTTTCTTCTTCTCTTTCCTTTCTTTCTCTTTTCTCTCTATCTTCTCTTTCTCTTTCACCCTGGATCTTTAGCTTAATAAAATTTTCTTCTGCTTCTATACGTCTAAGCTCTGCTTCTGCATCACTTTTCTCTTTCTTTTGCTCATGTTTTTCTGTAAGTTCTGCTTCAGCTGCATTCAACACCTCTTGCGCATCTCCCAACTCTTCATCTATTTTACCAGAGTCCATCAATGCTTGGATTGCAATATATTTGATTTGTGCCTTAATCATACCACTAGACACATTACCCCCACATGCCACTGCTAAAGCAATCCACAGTGCCTTAGTCAGGTTGGATTCAGATAACTCTTGGATGGAAGGAGCTGTTAAAAACCTCTGAACATTGAACAGAGCCATTTTCTCTAAGTTACTCAACTAAATAATTCACCATACAAGGCAAAAAATAACTATGTGGTCACTCTCCTATCAAAATATATCCCTAACACCACCAGTATAAACCATAAACCAGAGTGATATTTTGTTTTGTTCCACGGGTCTCTGGGCACCAAACAATATAATGTTACGATGCGTATCAAGTACCTGGTTACTACACAACTAATCTCAAGATTCAAAAATATACCTCACTTCAGCCAGATACCTGAACTCTCATAACATTAATTGTTACGACTGAGTACTCTAAAGGTAACAGTGATCCCTTGGGAAAAAACTTATTTATCAATCACTTGAAAAATCAAACTAAGTTCATCAGAATATGTGTGAAGTATCAAAATTTAAACTAGAAATATTCTAGAGTAGAAGGGCATCACTTCATCAAAAAAACTCTAATTGTTTCCCTGGTCTTAATTCACTTTAGCAAAACTAAAAGAACAAAACATGTTTATCACTTTGCTTATGCACACACAATGAATCCTATTCACTGATGATTAATAAATGAAACACTGTTTTTTCTAAAAATGTTAAATACAAAAAATTATTTTTAAATTCAAAGTTTATAAATAGAATTCAAAATCTGAAAAATTTATTATTACTTGAAAATAATACAACACTCAATTAATTCTTGAATTAAATTATGAAACAAAACTAATTCACAAAACTTTATCAGGAATTTAAATTAATCAAGCAAAATTTAAATTATCTAGATATACTCAAGATTTGAAAAGAAAATCTTAATAAATGAAATCAAGTATGCAATGTTAAATTATACCAAGAAATATTTAAAATGCTACGTTAATAAATGTTACATCACAAACATAAAAAATGTGAAAATATAAAGAGATTGTAAATAGAAAAACACACAAAAATACACATAAGATTTATCTATAATGATTTCACTTGTTCAAAATTTCCTAACTTATCATACCATGGTATTAATAAGTAAAATTCACATTACCTTACACAAACTTGTGAAAACCTCTGTATATCACTTGCTGCAGCTGTGTTACCACAAAACACTTTTTACCAGGCGCCATTACAAACTAAATAACTTTACTAAATTGAGATCTCAAAAGTTAATGCTAATACGTGACCACAAAACACTACATTAAAAGTAATCTCTTTCTAAGAACGAGAGAGAGAGAGGGAACCAAATCGACTGGTCTCAGAAATCAGAATGAAATAAATTTTAGAATTCCAGTAACACGTGAAACAATTACATGATGTCATTAAAGCATTTTGGGTACGAGATACAAAAGTTCTAGAAGCAGGGAAGTGACGTCATTAAAGCATTTGGGTGCAAGATACAATGGAGAAGCTTCTAGAAGGAAAATGACGTCATCCCAGCAAAACGTTTTGAACGCAGTCTTACAATACATGACGTAACTGATCAAGACATATTTTTTCTCTCAAAGTGATGTACGTGACTCGAACAAGTAACAACGTGAAATCACTCGTCTTGAGCTCGTATGGGACAAATCGGCATTTGTTTTCAAAACCTGTCATCACTAATTCAAAACAAAGCGCTCTCTCTTATCTCAACTGATGACAATTGACATGAAACAAGACTCTGCTGGACACACACACGTGTTCTACTATGCTTTTACCAAGATATTATTCATTCTAATCTACGTTACTATAAAAATTGTATTAACATTCCAAATTACGCTATCAAGTTATTTAATAATTATTCTTTTGAGATCTGATGCCAAACTAAATATGACACTTCAACAACCATTATCATTAAACATAACACTTGAAAAAAAGTAAATAAGTAAAAATTATAGGAGGCTATATGTATTACAAGGCAACATCATGAATATATATATATATATATATATATATATATATATATATATATATATATATATATATATATATATATATATATATATATATATATATATATATATATATATATATATATATATATATATATATATATATATATATATATATATATATATATATATTGTTACATATTAATGCTGCTATCGTCTCTCTGCTCTTCGACCATAAGACCCAAAGTCCCATCCGTTAAGGTGGGGCGGGGGGGTGGGGAGGGGGAGCTCCCAATTCCCAATGTTAGTGGAAGTGAAGTGGAAGTTTTTGGGCGCTGCTTTGGATAGGGTCAAGCCAGGTAGTAGGATTAAGTGATTCATTGGGAATAGGCATTCTAGTAGTAGCTCTATTTCCTTGTCATAAGAACTATTTCCCTGTGCTCTCCATTTTGCTGGTTCTCAATTGTTTTGCAGGAATGCCGGGTTCTCCCTCCTGAGAAGAGGCCACTTCCTTATCCTAAGGGCCTATAGACTGAACAACATCCAAGAAGCTATTATTTTTATTTACAATGCTTAGTTATATACTCTAACTACTGTACATTGTTGTATTAGTTTGACATTCTACTTTTACTAACATTGCTAATAAAATTATTAATTTCTTTGTTTATGGTGTTTGGGCAGGCTTGTTTTGGGAATGACCTTGACCCTGTCTCCTGTCCCTGGGGCAGTGTGAGGGTAGGACCCTATCTCCTTCCATCTGGACATTTAGCATGGATTGTTGGTTGTTATACACACAGCTTCTGTTATTGCCATATCCTGGTTGCATTTGTATTTTATTCTGGAGTTGCCTATTAGTTCTTGTAACGATGGTTTCTTGTTGTGCTTGTCTGTGTAGTGCTGAAAGATAGCTCCCGTGTTTCTGTGTGCAATTAATCTTCATCTAAGCGTAGTTGATATTCTGCTGATGTAGCTTTCACTGGAAGGTGTGCATTCCTCCTTGGGAAAATAAATTCATAAACCACATTGGTAGTTATCTCCTTCAGCATGGGTCCACAGGTGCTGTTTTTCATTACAAGGGATGCCAATATGTTCATGTTGGTGTAGGTTGCTCATGGCTTGACTCCATTCTTAATAATTTTCTTGATGGTGTTGCTGTTGTTGTATTCATTGTTAAAATTAGTCTGGTAATCTGTTGTTATCTGTTGTCCTATTTTCTTTTATGTTGTTCCATTGTGTTCTTTTGTGAATAAAAGTGGTAAAAAACTTGCATTTTTCTGATTGTATCATTTTATCTTCGAAACCATTGTTTGTGAGCAGCTGCTGTATTTTGTCCAGCTCCGTGTATGTCACTTTCCGCATGATACAGTGAGTGAAGGCCCAATGCGCATGTGATCGGACTACGGACCGTTTATATGGCTCAGGGCACTCACCTCACTCATTAAGGCAACTCCAGGTGTTCATCGCTTTTATGTGTACCTCTGTGTCATGTTTCCTTGTCCCTGTGTTTACTAATGAGTCTAAGAATGGTAGTTTTTGGTCTATGCTGTGTTCTATAACGAAATTCTTTCAGTGTCTGTGTATCTTGCTTGTTTGCTTATTGTGATGGAAATGTCTTCAGTGTATCTTGCATAGGATTCAGGTTTATTCAATGATACATTGATATCTAAAAAAGGTAAAGAGTTGTTTTCTTTTTCCATCGTTAACTTCAGCACATTACCTTGTTTGGATAGCAATGTTAGCAGAGACATTTGTGAATTTACTACATCTGTGTATCGGAAAAAAAAAACATACACTGGACTTGCCAACAGCTACTATAGTTCATGCTTTAAGAACTTTAAACTGAACTCTATAAACTCTTTGGTTTATAGGGCTCTTCGTTATTCTTCGAGTTGGTCTCTTTTTCATAATGAGATTTTGATTTTAGGTAAATTTTTCTCACAGAATGCTTATCCTGAAAGTCATTAACAGGCTGCTGTCACAACACTTCTCTAATTCGACACCCTCTTATGATGTCTTAAAGAAAAATATATTTGCCACAATCCAGTTTATTCTGGACAACTAGTTTTCAACCAAACTTAAACAAATAATTGGACAAAAACTAGGCTTCCTTAAGATTCAGTTAATTACAATCAATCCACTCAAGATTGGTATATTCTTTAACAACAAGGACAAACTGCAAACCTTCATGAGATCTAACATTATTTATAAATTCAGCTGCCCAGGATATCCTGGTATCTCCGTTGGAATTTGCCGTAGGTTATTGCAGATGAGATATTGTAACCATGTGGGATACAGCTTTAGAACGCGCCAGAAACTGAGTAAGCCAGAATCTTCTAACATAAAAAACCATGCCTCCATATGTAAGATTGAAGTAAATAAAAAGCATTTCTCTATTATTGGTGGTACACGCCATAGCTATTACCTTAATACCTTAAGACCTTATACATCAAACAGCTTGTTCCATCTTTGAATTCTAACGTCTTCACTTCTCTTTATCTAGCATAACTGAAGTCGTAGCCTGGCGTCAGGTCTTGGTCATTCGTTCTTCTCTTTATCCTTTGGATGGTTTATTGAGCACTGGTTCTTTTTTTACTGTACACATTTTCAGTTATATTAATAAATTTTAATTTTTTTAAATAATTTTTTGCTGTCTTAACTCTATTTTAAAATAGTTTATGTACATTTTAAAGATTTTCATATTATACTTACAGATTGATAATGCACATAGCACATGTGTGAAACATTTCATGTGAATAAAATATAGTCCTTTTTCATATGACATATGGACCTAGTGGATGCCATTATACATCTTCACCTGGAATCCTATACATACAGTAGATATATATATATATATATATATATATATATATATATATATATATATATATATATATATATATATATATATATATATATATATATATATATATATATATATATATATATATATATATATATATATATATATATATGTGTGTGTGTGTGTGTGTGTGTGTGTGTGTGTTTGTATGTATGTGTGCATGTATGTATTTATGTATGTATGTATATATATATATATATATATATATATATATATATATATATATATATATATATATATATATATATATATATATATATATATATATATATATATATCATGTATTTCGAGAGGTGCTGGAGTTTACTGTATTCAACAGGACCTTGCAATATAACTCTCGAAATACTGTAACCAGAGAAAAAGAAGAGCAAATAATCAATGGTAGGTCGCCAAGTGAGAATTCTGCTTCTTAACCTTACTTTATTTACACAAGCACACAGGGAAATTGAGGGCAATAGATCTCACTAATATGAAAATGTACAATAAATCACTGAAATGGAAATAAGTGCATTAGGTAATTGTAATGTGTATATAAATGGACCTTACACAAGAGGTCTTAAACTTCAGATATCAATACAATTATATCAGCCCAGTAGGGCGGACTTCTCTTGGCAAATCAGGAACACAAGAGAAACATCTACTTGGTAAATGACACTGACGCCATTCCTGGAAGCGAAATAATTCCAGATGAGATGGCTAATAAGTTAATGCCTCTGTTAGGACGAGTTAATACACAAGTAAAATCATTGCATTATTCTAATCACTTCTAGCAAGGGAATGGCGTTACTCTATGCCTGTGATTCTTAAACTGGGGGGCGCTCCCCCCTAGGGGGGCGCCAGAAGCTTCCAAGGGGGCCGCAAGCAGAGTTGCCAGATGGTGCCTATTATTTGTTTAATTTGTGATGTCAATTACAAAATTGCCTAAAACGTTATCACTGCTTCCATATATTTTCTAATTATTATCTCAAAACATGACAAAAATTCAAAATACAAGTAAATTTTAATTTCAAATCTTGTTTATGAATTGTCTTTTATTGTTATGATAAGTATAATAGCATACAAATAGATAACATATTGTTTATAGATTATAGTTGGCAAAAATTTCAGGGGTAGGGGAGCGTGGGGTCTATACATAATGCAGAGGCAAAAAAGTTTAAGAACCACTGCTCTATGAACTTCTAGCAAGGGACACACACACTGGTGCTGATAAATACACTTTTGCAATTCAAAGGAAAATGGATTGAATTAAATTATGAATTTTGAGAGAGAGATATTGAGTTAGAAGTCTGAAAACTGATGTCAGTCTGACCCATCAGTGGACAGGCAGGACATGCATGGCTCACCACATCTACTACCATGGACGTGTACATGACAGGGTGTTTTTACAATCTTTCAGCAGTCTGAGCTTTATATATTTTATAGCATTATGTTTTGTAAACAGTTTTGTAGCCAGAATTTCATTTAAGGGACAAGATAGCGGCGTCATTGCATCTGTAATCATCCTGCACATACTGATTTAAAGGCACCCCAGCAGGCTATTCAGAGTATACCACACAAAGTATTTTCGTCTTTGATGGCCACTAACTGGTTTCCATTCTTTATACATGGAGATTTTATGATACCTAGGAAACTTTCTAGGAACAATGATATTATAGTTTGTAGGCCAGATAAGGGCAAGGGAGTTTTTATTCTTAACCGTTGTAATTATATCCAAAAAAATGGAGCATGTTTTATCAGCAGAGATAGGATACAAATGTTGCTATTTAGGCCATTCTAGTTTTTTTTTTTTTATATCATGTATTTTCGCCAAAATATGTGATGGGAAAACTAGAATATGTGGTTTCAATCAATGTTTTATTTCCATGAAAAATGCAGGAAAACAAAATCAGAAATGCTACACAACCAATTCTGCACTCAGGGGCGACAGGGGTGGATTTCCTCTGAAATTTATTGACATTCAAATAGACATATAAGCTAAAAAATTAAAAATAGAAAGGAACGTAACTTAATTAGCTAACGATTATCCCCTAAATGAAATTCTGGCTACAAAACTGTTTACAAAACATAATACTATAAAATATATAGAGCTCAGACTGCTGAATGATTGTAAAAACACCCTGTCATGTACACGTCCATGGTAGTAGATGTGGCGAGCCATGCATGGCCTGTCTGTCCACTGATGGGTCAGACTGACGGCAGTTTTCAGACTTCTGATTTACGTCTAATCATTTCAGTTACAAATAATTTCAGTATTTACTTACATAAAACGGAAACTATTCTTTTCTGTCAGTGATGCAGTGTACAGTATAAATCCATTATTCCTGGCATCCTTCACCAAAATATATTAACTTTTAACTCATTTCCAATAAAACTTACAGGGATTGGATACAAATTTTGTTATTAACACCATTATAGATATATCTTTAGCAAAATTCATAACATAGGCTTTTCTTTCACCCCCCAAAAAAATCGATTTATGTGAAAATTTATATATATATATATATATATATATATATATATATATATATATATATATATATATATATATATATATATATATATATATATATATATATATATATATATATATATATATATATATATATATATATATATATATATATATATATATATATATATATATATATATATATATATATATATATATATATATATATATATATATATATATATATATATATATATATATATATATATATATATATATATATATATATATATATATATATATATATATATATATATATATATATATATATATATATATATATATATATATATATATATATATATATATATATATATATATATATATATATATATATATATATATATATATATATATATATATATATATATATATATATATATATATATATATATATATATATATATATATATATATATATATATATATATATATATATATATATATATATATATATATTTCTATCAGACTCTAGTACGCTTGTTGAAGCAGGTGAACCTATCTTTAAACCAGAAGATAAAATAAACAGTACAGTGAAACAGTTACAGAGAAAGGCATGTTACCTGAACAGTCATATCAACCAATGTGAAGTTCTGGTTCAGCTTTCAGTATCCTGTATGTTCTTCCAAAGGTCCACAAACCTAATGTATCACTCAGACCTATTTTAGCAGCGTATAATTCTTTTTTACTACTTGCATCGTCGCCTTGACTGGAACGTTGGTGAACAGGGAAGTTACATCCAAACTTGCAAATTTACAATCTTTTATGCTAATTGAAGATAATTCATCTGCAAGGTTCATGTTATGTTTAAATGCCCTTCAGATACTAAGCCCACCATTTTCCCATTATGTTGGAAAGAAATTTCTCCAGCCTCCTCTGCGGTGATCTCGTCGATGCCACGATCGGTCTTAGCGGGCACCCTTCCTTGTGAATCTTGGGACTACCATAAATATATGGGATCTCTGGACTTTCCCCTGATTTTACTCTATGTTCTAATTCTTTTTTCTTAGTTTTGTCTTAGATTTTTGTCAACGCTTCCCTTACTTTTTTGTTAAAATTGCATTGTACCCCTATAATTTCCGGTTTTTTTGTTGCAAGCCTTGTATGTGTTTTCACATTAGGGTGGGTTACAATGAATTTTAACAGAAACGTAAGGTGACAGTAATCCACGACAAAACTAAGAGAAAAGAATTAGAACATAGAGTAAAACCAGGGGAAAGTCCAGATATCCCATATTGTCAAGGAATTCCTCTCATTGAGGTGTGGCTCAAAGATGTTTATGCAACATTAGATAATTATTTTAATGATATATTTGCCACTGGTTCATATAGAAGTTTCATAATTACACTGCATTAAAGATATTAGGTGAAATATACAATATGTTTATATAAAATAAATAAATATTTAATAAGTTGATATTATTGACATGTATGGAAATTTGGCACCTGATGAATTATTAAAGCATACGTAACTTAGTAGCTAGTTAATATAAAGGTTATCAGATAAGCTTGAAGAAGGACTGCGGTTTCTGTTACTGCATAAATGGAACACTGGCTGGCTCTGTGCATGGATCTTGGTTGCTGAATCCACTATCTGAACTGTCCCTTGTAATAAGAAATAACCAACAACAACAAGCTGTGAACAAATATCTTAAATTAATACTTTAAAAGTAATAGGAGCTTTGTGTTCCACGGATAAACAATACATTTTAGAAACTTTACATCAAACATTTAACACATTAAGCATTAACACACTAAACATTTAACACACAATGATAACACATTTTGTCACTTATGATATAACAAGAGTGATCTCACACTTTATCACAAAAGAACCATCACCAAACACCAATCACTCTCTGTGCCGCCGCGAAATACTCACGTTTGAGGGTTGGATGCGTGGCGAGGATGGAATGACAAAAATATGCAGAGAGAGCTCAAAAGTGAACTCTTTGTTTACTTAACCAACAATTAGATATTGGACAACAAGGCTATTTGAAAGAAAGCGATGTTCCCGAAACAACTGCCAATACAACAATTAAAGCCCAAAACCAAATATATACAAAGAAAAGAATGGGGCTTATCCTGACACATATATTTATGGTAGTCCCAAGATCCATAAGGGAGGGTGCCCTCTAAGACCGATCGTGGCATCGACAAGATCACCGCAGAGGAGGCTGGAGAAATTTCTTTCTAATATAATGGGAAAGTGGGTGGGCTTAGTATCTGAAGGGCATTTAAAACATAACATGAACCTTACAGATGAATTATTTAAAATTAGCGTAAAAGATTGTAAATTTGCAAGTTTGGATGTAACTTCCCTATTCACCAACGTACCAGTCAAGACGACGATGGAAGTAATGAAAAAAGAATATGGAGGAAGGGGTTTATACATGCGACCTAGATCATGGCGTTTTAATAAAACTGTTGTCAGCAGCCCTCAGCGTTAATGTGTTCAAGTGGGGCTAAAACCATTATATACAAAAAAATGGCGTGGCCATGGGCTCGAGTCTTTCACCAATCCTAGCTAATATCTGTATGGAATGGTTTGAAACGGAAGAGGTGGGTAAAATAAATAAAGGGAGCTTAAATATCGTGAAATGGGTAAGATGCATGGATGACATCTTGATTATTTATACGGTAGAAAGGGGAGATCTACACAAGTTCCTTGAAATTCCTTTCTTGGATGTCCTGGTAAAGATGGAAGGGACAAAATCAAAATTCAAAGTATACAGGAAGAAGAAACACACCAATTCATACACATGTTTTCCAGTCATTGAAAAGAAATAAAAATGGGAGTAATGACAGGGTTGGCCATTAGGGCTTATAGGATTTGCAGTCCTGAATTCTTAGATGAAGAGCTGGAATACCTGAGGGACAGTTTTAGGAGATTAGAATACCCTAATATTGGTGGGAGCAGGCACACAACAAGGCAAGAAAAAACTATTTTGGGGAGAGGGAAAGGACAGAAAAGGAACATTTGGCAGGGAAGAAAATAATTACAGTCCCAGACAACAACTCTATTACACCCAACAACAGGAAGCTAGATCATTTCAAATTGATAGGCAGGTACAAGAACACTATTAGGAATAAAATAGTTAGAAACAAAAAGTTGGTAGAGGAGGGAGAAATAAGAGGGGACGGGGCCTTACGCTTCCATTGTTTACCTTGGGGTAAATGACCAAGACCTGGGAATAAACAACAGGGTCGTCCCCATTTACACCGCAAAAGGATTAATTATTCTCCATATTATTAGCGTACGTTAGTTTTCAAGTGTATTTTGTTAGAATATCATCTTAGCTTCAAAACAACAGTAAATGTAGTTTAGGTCTTTTATTACGTATCGCCAACCATTGACTGACCGGTAAATTTATCTTCTGAGTTCTTCATCTATGAAAAATGTGAAAAAACAAAATCACATCAGTTCCTCATCTCTGTTCTTTCATCTTTCACCTGAAGCCACTATATAGCATCAGGATTTCTTTCAAAGAAATGGATTTATATCAGTCACTGTTCCAGAAACTTCATATTCTCTGAGGTATTGCGAAAACATAAACTCGAATTTCTAATTTTGCATTCAAGACCACTATCCTTGAACATCCAAAAAGCCAATTTTCTCGGAATCTTTGACTTATGATTCTCTAACCAAACGTAATTTTCCCTAAAATGAGTTTTGTTTTCTTTCTTATGAATTATGCATGTTTTCTTGACAGGTACGTTATATTTCAACTCAATGAGACTTCTTATCAAAGTCGTTTATCATTCCACATCGATTTTTTTTTATTCTCTCGATAAATGTTTTGTCTGCTAATGGTTGTCAATTTTGTTCTTATTCTTATGCTTTTTTTTGCGCAATGCACTTTTCACTGAATAACGCCTGTCTCCTGTTATGACACCTTTCTTGGAAAGCATCTTGTTAAGTCTTTCAAGGTTCACCCTTCACACTTTTCTTCCTCCTTTTCTACAAAAAAATATGGTCTGATATTAGCACAGTTTTTCATCCATTACTTTCTAATTTACAAAATTTTAACAAGAAATTTTAGGGTACTTTTTAAGCAAATCATGGATTGGATTTGGCCTATCTCTTAAGTGGAGTGTACAAATCAACAATGTATAACTTTCATTGTTATGGGGCTGTAGTGGGTTTCCTTTATTATTATATTTTGTCTGTGTGTGTGTGTGTGTGTGTGTGTGTGTGTGTGTGTGTGTGGTGCAGTGTAATTATTATCACTACTTACTTCAGACATTCGCTGATGATGGATTTGTGAAAATTACTTTTTTTTCTGAAATTATTTAGAATTTCTCCAGCAAAAACTTGTTTCCATGAGTTTCAGTTAGCATTGTTTTTGATTTGTACATTCTACAGGAACTAGCAATAATTTTCAAGTATCTGCCTTTTCTATATCTAGTACAGCATATTACAGATGAAAGGATAATTTTTTAAAAAGTAGGAAAAATGCTATTATTTTGGAAGGGAAGATAATTTACCTTGTAACAATATTATTCTAACCTACTCCGCATCAGCGCTCCTACTATAAGAGGATTTTATCTCAAGCTGAAAATGCCATTAGATGAAATTTAGAGCGTAAAAACTGAGTCGATCTTTATGAGGTAGGAAAGAGGCTCACATTAATTCTTTAAATTGTCGAAAACAAAAGAAATGAAGACAGTCTTTCTGTTTCCGGCTCTCATCTTCTATACTGGTTTAACGTTATTTTTGTGAATCTTATAATACGTCTAAGTTTTTGGGTTTTGGGCTTTACGTAAGCCTTGAAACCAGAAATATAGATCATCAGAAGTGACGGCAAATCCATAGGAGCAGCGAGCAGCAGAGTGATGCGCACGCAGCGACATTTCTCTGAAAGACTGCTGATTGATTCCTTCTGGAACTTACAGTTAGGAGAGTTTCCTTGAAAGAAATAAATAAGATTGAACTACAATCTTTAGAGGCTCTAATCCTGATTACCTGGGAATCCATAGTAATCCTCTCGAGAGATTTCCAAGGTATGATACCCATCTCGGTTACCTGAGTAATCAAATGCACCCTTCTCGCTTACCTGAATTCCATGACACCCTCTCGATTACCTGGTAATCCAAATACATTCTTCGATTAGCTGAGAAATATATTTAGAGACAAACGAATACCAAATTATTACCTTTCATCATATTATGACTCAGGAAACATGAATCTTCTTATGGAAATATTAATGACATTTATAATATTATCGGAATATAATAAATATTATTATAGAAAGGATTCATCCTATATATATATATATATATATATATATATATATATATATATATATATATATATATATATATATATATATATATATATATATATATATATATATATATATATATATATATATATATATATATATATATATATATATATATATATATATATATATATATATATATATATATATATATATATATTCATATTGGTGCCTTGTAATATGTATATCATGGAATGTTTTGATATATTTACTCTTTTATTTGTCATGTATTATGTGTAATAATAATAATTATTGAAACATCACAACAGATCTCAAAAGAATCATTGCTTTAGATGACTTAATAATGTAGTTTAGAATGAATAATATCTTGATAAAAGCGTAGTATATGAACACGTGTGTCCTTGTAAGAACTTGTTTCATTTCAGTCGTTATCAGTTAGAGATAAGAAAGAGTGCTTTGTTTTGGGTTAACGTGAGGACAGTTTTGAATAACAATCGACGATTCGTTCAGGAAATCAACTCAGTTATTCGTTTAGTTTATAGAAAAAACATCAATCATAATTAGCCATTTGCAGTATGTTTTGATCGTGTAAGGATTTCTGTAAAAGATTAGTCCCATACGAGCATAAGACGAGTGTGATCGCATTGTTAAGTGCATTGCTCTGGTCACTAACACCACTTTGAGAGAAAGAGTAACATTCCCGATTGCGCCCAAAACATTTCACTGGGATGACGTCACTTTCATTCTAGAAATTTCTCTTTTGGTATCTCTCACCCAAAATGCTTTAATGACATCACTTCCCTGCATCTAGAACTTTTCTTTTGTATCTCGTAACCAAAATGCCTTCATGACATCATGTATTTGTTTTATGTGCTACTGGAATTCTGAAATCTGTTTCATTCTTATTCTTGAGACCGATCATTTTGGTTCCTTCTCTCTCTCTTGTTCTTAGAAGAGATTACTTTTAACGTAGTATATTTGTGGGCACATAGCATTAACTTTTGAGATCTGAATTTAGTAAAATTATTTAAATTGTAATGACGCCTGGTAAAAAAGTGTGTTTTGTGAAATTAGCGCAGCTGCAAAAAGGATTTTACAGATGTTTTCACAAGTTTGTGTAAGGTAACGTGAATTTTACTTATTAATACCATGGTATAATAAGTCAGGAAATTTTGCCTTCGTGAAATTATTATTGATAAATCTTTTGTGGAATTGTGTGTGTTCTTGTCTTTGCAGTCTCTTCATATTTTCACATTTTTTTTTTATGTTTGTGATGTCACTGCAGGCATGGGGTTGCATGGTTAGGTTCCAAGATGGTGCCAAGCACATAGTTTTTTTCTGCTCTGCCCACCGACTTGTCTCGGGCAAGGATTTCTATTCCTACAGGATCAGCACCTGAAATTTTAGGTCTCAGGAGTTGCTCGAACAAGAAAAGGCAGAGGTGAAGGAGAGGTTGGTCGGGGGAAATTCTGCCTACAGCATTCTTTTCCATAAAAAAAAATAAGCAATTGAATATTTTAAATTATATCTTGGCAGATGAGAGAGCATGTGAGAGTTTTACTCTTAAAATCTCCCCCATCTTGATGACATTTACACCATAAGTTGGATTAAAATAGCTACAGTTACGTTCTCATCAGGCAACCTGTACTCTGTTCACAACCTTTACCGTACCTTATTCTAAAATATAAAATCTCAATGAAAGATCAAAGCCAGTTACAAACAAAAGAAATCACTTAGGATATTTACTCTACTTCATGGAATTAATTTATGCTGCTGACAACAGTAATAATTTTACTTTCTAAGAAAAATTATATTAAGCAGCATTTAATGAATACAAAAATGTCATAATCTGATTACTTAATTTCTACCAAAATCTAAAAATCAAACCTAAGAAGAAAAGGTTAAAATGGTTCAACTTTAAATACTCCATGAACTAATTAGTAACAAGACTTCAGTCACAAGTTCATGTGGTTAATTTGCCTTGAGGAGGCAGTACAATGAAGCATTAGTGGACTTAAATTAGGTGGTGCCACAATACTTAAGAGTGGCGGCTCATTGCCATTCAGGGCATCATAAATGCAAGTGCCAGGAGGCCCATTTTATAAGTATATGAGATATAACAATATGTAGTGTTGGCTACAGAACCACATGTTACAAATTACTAGGCAAAGAACAGCAACAGAAAAAGGAAGTATCTCACTTTGGGAGTCACTGCCAACATCTACGGTAATGGCATCTGTGATTTGAAATGTATCGTGCTTTTATAAACACGAAAGATAGTCATAGGACTTATAATATTGGAAAATCTATCAATTTGCACTCTGCACTGGCAGAGTGGGAAGTAATGTAAAATGTGAGCCTTGGTAAGACATAAAATATTGTGAGTAATGATCATAGGAGATAAAGGAAAAAGTTAACGGAGAGGAGTAAATTAAACAGTCATAAGGAATGTGAACAGTTGAAGAAACCTGGCATCCTCCTCTGGAGAGAGGAACCAAAAAACTTTGGAGGATAAATTTGAGGCACTACGCCAGACTTGCATTAGCTCCAAGGGAGATCAGCAGTTCTCTTTAGCCTACCTGGAGTTATCTATGCCCATGATTTTTCTTTCTTGGACCTCCTTTGGGATGTATTTGAGTTGTTAGGTCATTTTGCCCATCGGGTGGAGTGCCCATAAACTCTGCAAGTGGGGCAATAAGTCTGGCTATACTCATTCCTTGGTACTGTCCCATTGGAGGGTGTAGGCCCCTTGCTTTTCATCCAAGAGCCAGGAGTGGCTTGTTGGGTGGTGTCCCCAGAGAGGACTTAGAGGAAGTTTCTGGCTGACTCTCAGCCTTCAAGCAGCACTGTTCAGTGGGGTGCCCTGTTCTCTTACAGTGTCCACACACTGGTTTCTTTGGGAGGTGTCCATTCTTGAGAGGCAGAGAGTTAATTGAGGTGTCCCAGGTGTCAGCCTAACAAAAGCACTCAACCACCATCTTAGGCTCCTTATTGCATAGATGGTTGGTGAGAGCTGGTGGGGCATAAAATAAGAAGTCCTTGAGCTGGAAGAGTTCAAGGATGTCCTTGACACTAGTGGCTTTGAGAGAGTCTAGCCATTGTTATAAGGCTTAGGTCTTTATGAAGATCCAATTAGACCAGGTTTGGCCTGACTCTTTGTGCATATTTTGCCACCTTTTCCTCCAACAGTTGGGAGTTATTTCAAATGCCTTTATGATGGCATGTCAGACAAGGGTGAGGTATCCTTGATCCTCCGGTTGAAGAGCATTGAATGCAATAGCACCTTTCCTTTCAAGGTGCTTCCCTTCGATCAGAGACACTCCCTTGGGGGAGGGCTTATAGGTCTTCAGGAACTTCTCAACATAGTCGAACCAGGCTTCAGGCTCAGCTTCATCCCATTTTATTATGAGGGAGTCTACACTGCTGAGGGTCGAATGTGGAGAGGGCGTTGATGTGTTGCACACGCCTTAGGCTGCCATTGCAAGCTGATGCGCCCTTTCCTTCTCCCTCTTTCTCTTTCTTTCTCCATCTCCTGCCTTTCTTTCTCCATCTCCTGTCTATCTTTCTCCTTCTCCTGCCTTTCTTTCTATCTTTCCTGCCTTTCTGTCTTTTCCTGTTTCCTCTGAGCTATTCTTCCTTTCTCCTCCTGTCTTTTCTTTCTTGCTTTCTTCCTTGACAGAGTTTAGCCTCTCTTGGACCCAATCTGTCAGTGCTTGGCCCGTTAATTCCAGTTCCTTCCTAGCCTACGCGTAAAACTCGAGCTCGTCATTTTTTCTGGGTTCTGATTACCTTAGTCATCTTGAGATGGTGCTGAGAGGGGTGTGGCCTGTGGGAATAACAGTAAGGTCTTAGGGTGTAAGGTAGGAACCAGTGGTGGTGCTACACACAAGTAAGAGTGCCCTATTGGGTGAGGGGGTCACAGGTACTCAGTCTAATTTTGACCCGAGTGACTGAGTTACTTTCGGAACGAACGGCTGTAATTGTTCCATGGAACTTAGGATTGTGCTAAAAGATGATAATTCAGTATGTCTGAAAAAACTCAAAGTTGTTTGGAGTGAACGGGTTCAGAAGGTGTGAAAAGACTCAGGGTCGCTTGTGATGAACGAATTCAATACGTCTGAAAAGACTCAAAGTTGTTCGGAATGAACTGATTCATTAAGTCTGAAAAAGACTCAAAGTTGTTCATAATGAACAGATTCAGTATGTCCTAAAAAAGACCCAAGGTTGTTCATAACGAACAGATTCAATATGTCTGAAGAATTCAATGTTGTTCGGAAGGAACGGATTCAGTATGTCTGAAAGCCTCAAGTTGTGCATAATGAACAGATTCAATATGTCTGAAAGACTCAAAGTTGTTCGAATGAAAGAATTCAGTATGTCTAAAAAGACTCAAGGTTGTTCAAATGAACGAATTCAGTATGTCTAAAAAGACTCAGGGTGTTCGAATGAA
The DNA here is from genome assembly GCA_039081455.1 of Macrobrachium rosenbergii. Lineage (NCBI taxonomy): Eukaryota > Metazoa > Arthropoda > Malacostraca > Decapoda > Palaemonidae > Macrobrachium > Macrobrachium rosenbergii. The sequence continues at coordinate 34,343,870 of JANJGK010000031.1, read as the reverse complement.
CAGATATAAAGTCTTATATGGACTTGGGTTTTAGCACAATGATTAAAGCCAGCCTTAAATAATGATTTGCAGAGAATTGCCGGAGCTAGCTGATGTGGTTAAAATAACAAGGCTTACGTAGAACTGAATACCGTTTAGTACGGTTTTAGATTTATTTGCTCACATAAATAATTACAATGCTTGAATAAAAGCTTATGCTGGCATCGTAGCAAATGCTAGAAAACTGTATTGGTCTGGGCAATTACGAAGCAGTAGCCTCTAATTATGCACAATTAAATGCGTGAATGAAGGTCATGTCGCCATTGCCACAATCATTATGAAATTCTATTGCTCTGGGAAAATAGGAAGCAATAGCTGCTGAGGGTGCACAATTAAATGCGGGAATGAAACAATTTAGCTGGCTTCTCAGCCAAGGATAAATGCAGAAAATGTGACGAGGAAAAGAGTGTGCTTATTTTGAAGACTGTGAGATTAAATGCGATAGAATATGATGAGTACAAAAAATCTTAAATCTACCATGCACGGGCAAGGCTAGACTGTCAAAAGATATTTCACATGCTTAAGGGAAAATATTTATGTTACTCTACGATCTGATTTGGGCATGTGATTGATGTGTTTACATTAGCGAGACCCGTGGGTCAGGAACAATAGCATGTGCATGGCCTTCTGAGTGAGAGAAACAACAAATGAACAAAAGGTTGTCTCGACTGAATGAATGACTATTGAACACCTGGTTGTGAGGGAAGCTTTATGCAAAGTTTAACAAGACAACCGATGGATTTTGGGAGATTTCCTTTCGTCTGACAAATGAATGAATGGGAGCGTTTTTTCCCACTACTTTACCTACTTGGAAATAAATTGAGTGAAACGGAATTTACCATGTGCGTTGCTTTATAGAAGAATTTACCGAAAGGCAAATACTAAACAAAATTTTTGGCTCGCATGGCCTGAACAAAGTTTTATGGCTTTATAGGATTTACTTGATAAGGAAAAAAAATATGTTTGCCTAACAAATTCCTAACTTCTACAAAGTTGCTGGACAGGTTAACCCACATGGGTTCTAACATGTGACTATCTAGGTTTTTTGAGCAAAGAAATAGTTCGAATCACATGGAAAGGAAATACCCACACTATTTCCTGTTACAACACTTTGTAATTCACTTTTCCTAGTTAGCCTATCATGAAAGTCAAGCAAGCCATCTTGCGGTAGCCATCAAAAGCTTGTGTAAAGGTTAATAATGCTCTCTTCTCTATAACTGGGTAGCATGCATGTGGCATAACAATTCCTATCTCTATTTCAGTCACGTTTTTGGTCGTACATAACATATAATAAAGATAACAACCCTGTACTTGCTGCGGGACTGGATCACTTGTGCACATATAAGGGAATTTATGCTAATAAAAGGTTCATTTCTAATCTTACAACCAGCTTCCAGCAAAGCTATTCAACTGATAATAGCGATACAAGGCTTGCAAAGGCAAAGAAAATATATACTGAGCAAGTTCACCACTGATATGTTCTTAACTGGGGGATCTAGTTTAACTAATGGGTCACACTAGGGATATGCACAGCTTACCTTGGATAACACGAATTTGTAATCTGGCCTTGAGGTCAGGTAATAACAAACATCAAAACACGGCTGAAGGCCTACTTCAAAAGGGGAGTGATTAGGTAAACTCTTTGGTTGAAATTAATTAATTATATTTACAAAAGAAAACACATATAAGAGGAATGGTAACATAATTTGGGACAGGAAACAAGGTCCTGTGATGCAAGATTGAAGAAGCACATAACTGGGGATTACTTAAAGAGATACAATGGGAGCCACTTCAGAGGTCGTCGTAAATGATGTAGTTGGGGGTCACTACGCACATAAGATAATGCACAGATCCACAGCTAACTACTCCTACCGTAAGCAGGAGATGATATCCTTGTCTTTCGGGGGCCAGTGTTAGGGAGGGCAAGTGAATAAGGTCACAGCAAAAGTTACTATGTCCCAGAGAGCCAAGTATCCAGAAGGGGCTGTTCAATAGAGCAAGGGACCGGACATGAGTCCTGGATTAGCGTCTGGCCGAGTCTAAGATCAAGTGCGCCCGTCTAGGATCTTTCATAGTTTCCCGGGATTGCAATCCTGGTCTTTGTAGGTAGCGCTGGTGTCAGTGTGAATGTGTCACTGCATGGTCAGATTCCAAGACAACACCGAGCATATAGTCAATACTTTTCCGCTCTGCAAACCGACTTGTCTTGGACGAGGATTTCCATTCCTACCGGATCAGCACCTGAAATTTAAGGTCCTGGCAGTCACTCAAACAAGGAAAAATTATTAAAGTATTCTCCCCCAAAAGGCAGAGGTAAAGGAGAGTGACTGGTAGTGGCAAATTCTGCCTACAGTGTTCTTACCCATAAAACAACAGAAGCAACTGAATATTTTAAATTATATCTTGACAGATGAGATGGATGTGGGAGTTTCACTCTTGAGTGTAGATTATATATATATATATATATATATATATATATATATATATATATATATATATATATATATATATATATATATATATATATATATATATATATATATATATATATATATATATATATATATATATATATATATATATATATATATATATATATATATATATATATATATATATATATATATATATATATTGTGACGAAGTGTCCAGTGTCTGTTCTTCAAATCAAACCTGATATCTAAGTGCTGGTCCCAGAGTCTAGTGCACCATTTATATATGGTGACCCCGGAGTGTCCAGTGTCTGTTCTTTAAATCAAACCTGGTATCTAAGTGCTTGATATTTGATTACCAAACTTACCATTTATTCAACAATTATAGTTACCTCACAAAAGCCAGACACCTGAACCCTCATCACACATAAAAGACGACTGATTTCTCTAAAGGCAACAGTGATCCCTTATAAAACTTATCAATCATGAAAGAAAGCAGATAAAGTTCGTTAAACAGGTGTGAGGTAAAATCTAAGGGCATCACTCCATTAACATTATAAAAGTTCAAATATTTCCATTTATTTCATTTCCCTGGTTCGAGCTCACTTCAATTACTTGAAGGAAAATATCTCACTTACCACTCTATCTCTAATTCAAATCAAAATTACTGGTGGGTCAATGAATGAAACTCTGACATAATATTTTAAATACAAAAATTTATTTCTAAATTCAAAGATTATACATGACATTTAACAGTCTCAGGGAAATTATTATTATTTGAAAAATTGGATTAAATCTGAATTAATCATCAGTCAAAATTAAATCAGAAATTAATTTATTAATTCATAAAAATTATTCAAGAAAGATTTAAATTGTTAAATAACAAAACTTGATTGAAAGGAAATATACTGTAAGTAAATTAATTCCCACGTATTAAACAAAATAAGGCAAATAAATCAATCATATAAAAATGTGGATACAAAAGACACAGAAATATACTCTGCAAAAGATTAAATATCAAAAAATGTAAAGCAATAATTAAGGTAAGAGCAAACACATCACATATATGTATAGAGGAAAAATTCTTCAAAAGATAAAGCATAAAAACATATAACACAAAAAAATATTAAAAAAAGTGAAAAGGTATCTTTACATATAACCACTCTAAATATTTTAGTGCACTATAACCCAATAATTATTTTACAATACCTTGGTACTAAATGCTTCGTGTTTTTAACCAGGCGCCGTTACACACACACTTAGTAAAATACACTGTTCAGATAACTCAGACACATTTAATAATTAACTAAACAGTTAAAGGATATGAGTGACCATCGTCTATCTAAATATCAATTACGTTAATACAGGACATTCGTAAAATCCCGAGAGCGAGCAAGCGAGCGAGAGAGAGAGAGAGAGAGAGAGAGAGAGAGAGACGCGGAGCGGAAAAACGCAGCTCCTTTCCACAACGCTTTTTGGTCTCTGAGTGTCGACTCCTCTGTATGGGCGTCTATCTACGTGGTAGGTCTAACCACAGTGTTTTGATCGAGTCCCAATGGAATGCATTACTTCAGCAGTTTTGAAAATACACGAACAACGACTGCCCTGTCCCTTCTCTCTCTACACCCCTACCGTGCTCTCTCAGCTCAACTCATACGTCGTCCTCTCAAACCATATAGCGTTTAACCACTAACTTTACGCTAACTCTTTTACGGCATACGCGTATCTGAAACAAAATCATACAGTACACAACAACACACAAATACACATGGGGAGATTACTGTATTATGAAAACCACAGCATAAGACTCCTCCCCCAAGAAGATTGGTTATCCCGGGGTTGAATCCAACGATTCACAATGGGATAAGTAATCAGCAACCACATTGTTCTTACCCGAGATATGCTGTACCTTAATATTATAGGGTTGCAAGCACAGAGACCACCGAGTGAGTCTCTGGTTGTGATTCTTGATCCGCTGTAAAAAAGTGAGCGGATTGTGGTCAGACAGCACTAAAATCTCTTCATTCCTAGGTCTGTTCACATACACTTCAAACTTTTTCAATGCTGTGATTAAGGCTAGAGTTTCTTTTTCTATCGTGGAATACACTTTCTGATGCTTTTTCAGTTTCGAAGACATGAAACATACGGGATGCAAAAGTTCACTTTCATCTTCTTGAACTAGTACAGCTCCAATTCCACAGTCAGAAGCATCAACTTGTATCACAAATTTCTTATTGAAGTCTGGAGCCCGAAGAACTGGTCTTGAAGTTAAAATGGCTTTTACCTTCTCAAAGGATTCTTGACATTCTGTAGTCCAAACAAACTTAGCTTTGGGACTAGTTAAGTCTGTTAAGGGGGCTACTACAGCTGAGAAATTCGGGCAGAAACGCCGATAGAATCCTGCTATGCCCAAAAATCTCTGTAACTGTTTTCTAGTAGTAGGTGGGGTAGCCTTATGGATACCCTCTACATTAGCGTTTACTGGAGCGAGAAGGCCTTTCCCAACTTCAAACCCAAGATACTGCACAGTTGCCTTCCCGAACTCACTCTTCTCTAGGTTGACTGTTAGTCCTGCTTCCCTTAGTTTCTTGAAAACTTTCCTCAGGATCTTCAGATGTTCTTCCCATGTTGTAGAGTAAATGACTATGTCATCCAGATATACACCTACTCCTTCTATGGACCCTAGCAGTTGATCCATCACTCGTTGAAACGTTGCAGGTGCATTCATCAGACCAAATGGCAGAACAGTATACTGATACAGTCCAAAAGGAGTAATAAAAGCTGACAGCAACTTGGCATCCTCATCTAAGGGAATTTGATAGTATCCCTTCAACAAGTCTATCTTGGAGACAAACTTGGCTTGCCCCACATTATCAAGTAACTGATCTATAAGAGGCAAGGGATAATTGTCAGCCACACTGATGGAATTCAGCTTCCTATAATCAGTACACATCCTAAATGAGCCATCTGGTTTCTTCACTAACACACATGGAGAACTGTAGTGACTTGAACTGGGTTCTGCTAATCCATGCTGTAACAAATATTCAACTTCTTTCTTCAAAACATCTCGATGATAAGGTGATAGGCGATAAGCTCTCTGTTTGAATGGTCTGCCATCTTCTTGGATCTTGATCTCATGCTTGATCAGATCAGTACACCGAGGTACATCTGCAAATAGTTCTGTGAAGCTTCTAATCACTTCGCACAACTCACCACCTTGCTCAACACTCAAATGTTTCAGTTTATCCTCCAAATTTTCCAAAATTGAAGAATTATTCATCTTGCTTTCAGCTCCCAATTCATATCCATCGTCGTCTTCTGTAGTTGAAGTTGTCTGGGTTATTGACACAGTTTCCATTTTCGTTTCTGAGAAGTAAGGTTTTAAGAGGTTTACATGTATCTTCCTTTTTCGTCTTCGTCTTTCTGGTGTTTCAATTACATAAGTTCTATCACTTAACCTCTCAATTATCTTGTAAGGACCTTGAAACTTGTTGGAAAGGGGAAATCTCTCGACAGGTAAAAACACTAACACTTGTTGACCAACACTAAAACTTCTTAGCTTAGTCTTCTTATCATATCTCCTTTTCATTTTCTCTTGACTCAGTTTCAGATTTTCCAAAGAGAATTTTCTAATCCCTTCCAATCTTTTCCTCAAGTTCTTTACATACTCTCCTTGGATTTCCACTTGATTTTCTTCCCAATTTTCTGCAAGAATTTTCAACGGTCCTCTCACTTCTCTACCAAAAATCATCTCGTTAGGTGAACAACCCATGCTTTCTTGATAAACATTCCTAATTTCAAATAACATCAATTGTACACCAACATCCCAGTCTCTGCCTGACTCAGAACAATACTTAGTCAGCATACTTTTCAATGTCTGGTGAAACCTTTCCAAGGCTCCTTGAGTCTCTGGGTGATACGCAGTGGACAACTGTTGTTTCACGCCTAACAAGTTCATCACATCCCGAAATAGTTTGGAAGTAAAATTGGTTCCTCTATCACTTTGTAAAATTTCAGGTATCCCAAACTTTGAGAAAAACTCCACTAGTTTTTCAGCAACTATCTTGGCAGATATGTTTCTAACAGGGATTGCCTCAGGATATCTTGTCACAGGACACAGCAATGTTAACAGATACTCATGACCCTTCTTCGTCTTCGGCAGTGGTCCAACCATATCTATAATCACCTTGCTAAAGGGTTCTCCTCTAACTTCTATAGGTTACAGGGGGGCTTTCTGAATGGTCTCATTTGGCTTTCCAGCTATCTGGCAGGTATGACACTCCCGACAGAACTTGCTAACATCTTTGTGAAGTCCAGGCCAGAAAAAATATTTCATGGTCCTCTCCACAGTCTTCCTAATTCCCATATGTCCAGACTCATGAGCTACTGCTACTACTTGCTTCCTCAATGGACGTGGGATCAAAATTTGATGATATTCGCCCCATTCAGCATCTCCTGGTATATCTGCAGGTCTATGCTTTCTCATCAGCATACCTTCCTTCAGATAATAACAGGTAGGAGTTTGTTGCATCTCTTCTTGATCAACAACTCTGAAAAACAGCTCAGCTAAGGATACATCCTTCTTCTGTAGGTCCATTAGCTTCTCTCTGGTCACCTGACCAACTTCAAGGGTTGAGCTCTCAATATCCGCTAACTCAGCTACTGTAGTTTCACTGTTACCTTCAGGAACATCTTGACTACTCAGAGTCTCTTCAGGGATGACAGCTTCTTCTTGGGAAACCTCTTCTTGGTCAACACTAGGGGAAACATCATTTCCCTGGAACAGCTCTTCCAACCTCAAAGATCCTTCTTGAATGAGTAAATCCTCAGTCTCTTCAATTACAGACATAGTCCTCTTCATACTCCTAGTAGTCACACAGCTAAGAAATAGGTGGGGGTTATTCTTCTCCAAATCTACCGTGGGACTAATCCTCAATGGTTTATCTGTCACTATGGGACAAGGAACAAATGGCACACTACCAACTTCATTCCCTAACAGAACATGTACACCTTCAACAGCCAGTGAGTCCTTTACAGCAAAATCAATATCTCCTGTCACCAATTCACATGACAGGTGTAAGCAGCATATAGGAGTTACCTCTTCTCCTCCTATACCCTTCAAAATAACAGAATCTCCTGTAAGATTCTCCTCCAACTGGGGGTGAGCACCACAGACTACCACGCTATGGTTGCTCCCTGTATCACGTAACACCTTGACTGGTACCTGCACACTTCCTCCTGGAGTGTTCAGCGTACCCTCATAGATATATGGCTTAAAAGCCTCCAAACTGCTCAGCCACTCACTGCTTGAAGTTACATTTCCACTGGTTGCTAAACATTCAGCTTGTTTAGTCTCAGTCTTCACTGGAGCTTGACTCCTCCCCACATTGTTCTTTGTAGTCTGTTTCACCTGGTCATTTCTTACTACTTGACCAACTGGTTTGGGCTGCCAATGTGTCTGATGACACTCCCGACTGAAGTGTCCTGCTCTTCCACACTTGTAGCAGACAACATTAGGCTTCTGTAATTGCCTTGCAACATTATTATATGAGGATTTTACATTAGCTTGCTGAGGGATATTACCCTGAAATGACTTGGTATTACCACTTGTAGGATTCCCATTAAATCTGCTCCTGAAATTTGGATGAGACCTAAAACCTGTGCGTTGATTCGGGTACTTGACATTATAGTTCCTTTTGCTGCTGATGATATTGAAATCCTCACTAAGTGTAGCAGGTTTGTCAAGCTTATTCACCTCTCTCTCTCTCAGATAGGCTCTTATGTGTTCAGGAATTCCCCTAGGATATTGTTCAAGAACAATTAATTCTTCAAGATCTTCAAATGTTTTAACTTTAGCAGCCTCCAACCATCGTTTAAAACATCTTCTCACTTTGTAGGCATAATCCAAGAAAGTTATCTGGTCATCCTTTCTCAAAGATCGGAATCTTTCATTATAATATTCAGTGGTCATCTGGTAAACTTGTAGCACATTGTGTTTAAGTACCTTGTACTCTTTACACTGCTCAGCTGATAAGGCTAAATAGGCACTTCTTCCTTTTCCAATGAGAACACTCTGCAACAAGACTGACCATTTATCCTCTGGCCATCCCATTCCTGCAGCCACTTTTTCAAAGTGATAAAAAAACTCATCTGGAGCTTCTTCTGTAAACTTTGGAATTAACTTCTGCACTCTTACTACATCAAATACAGGGTCTGAATCACCTTGAGTAGGGTTAGATGGTGTTACGGGCAATTCAGCTGCAGCTTTCAACCTTTCCATCTCTCTCTTGTGTCTAGCTATTTCTCTTAATTCTTCAGCAGCTTTCTCTTCTTCTCTTTCTTTTCTTTCTCATTTTTCTCTGTCTTCTCTTTCTCTTTCTGCCTGCATTTTCAGCTTAATCAAATTTCCTTCTGCTTCTAGACGTCTAAGCTCTGCTTCTGCATCACTTTTCTCTTTCTTTTGCCCATGTTTATCTATAAGTTCTGCCTCAGCTGCGTTCAACAATTCTTGAGCATCTCCGAGCTCCTCATCTATTTTACCAGAGTCCATCAATGCTTGGATTGCAATGAATTTTATTTGTGCCTTTACCATGTTGGCAGACACCTGACCACCATATGCTACTGCTATCTCACTCCACTGTGCTTTAGTCAGACTGATTTCAGATAACTCTTGGATGGAGGGATTTGCTAAAAACTCTTGAACATCGAAGGGAGCCATTTTTTTCAATTACTCAACTAACAATTCAATATGACAACAATTCAACACAATAAAATGCAAAAAACAATTATATGGTCACTCTCCTCATAAAATAAAAGAACTATATGGTCACTCTCCTAATAAAATATGTCCCTAACACCACCAGTATACACCAGAGTGATATTTGTGATCTGTTTTCCCAGGGTCTTGGGCACCACTTATATATGTGACGAAATGTCCAGTGTCTGTTCTTCAAATCAAACCTGATATCTAAGTGCTGGTCCCGGAGTCTAGTGCACCATTTATATATGGTGACCCCGGAGTGTCCAGTGTCTGTTCTTTAAATCAAACCTGGTATCTAAGTGCTTGATATTTGATTACCAAACTTACCATTTATTCAACAATTATAGTTACCTCACAAAAGCCAGACACCTGAACCCTCATCACACATAAAAGACGACTGATTTCTCTAAAGGCAACAGTGATCCCTTATAAAACTTATCAATCATGAAAGAAAGTAGATAAAGTTCGTTAAACAGGTGTGAGGTAAAATCTAAAGGCATCACTCCATTAACATTATAAAAGTTCAAATATTTCCATTTATTTCATTTCCCTGGTTCGAGCTCACTTCAATTACTTGAAGGAAAACATCTCACTTACCACTCTATCTCTAATTCAAATCAAAATTACTGGTGGGTCAATGAATGAAACTCTGACATAATATTTTATATACAAAAATTTATTTCTAAATTCAAAGATTATACATGACATTTAACAGTCTCAGGGAAATTATTATTATTTGAAAAATTGGATTAAATCTGAATTAATCATCAGTCAAAATTAAATCAGAAATTGATTTATTAATTCATAAAAATTATTCAAGAAAGATTTAAATTGTTAAATAACAAAACTTGATTGAAAGGAAATATACTGTAAGTAAATTAATTCCCACGTTTTAAACAAAATAAGGCAAATAAATCAATCATATAAAAATGTGGATACAAAAGACAGAAATATACTCTGCAAAAGATTAAATATAAAAAAATGTAAAGCAATAATTAAGGTAAGAGCAAACACATCACATATATGTATAGAGGAAAAATTCTTCAAAGGATAAAGCATAAAAATAATATAACACGAAAAAATATTAAAAAAAGTGAAAAGGTATCTTTACATATAACCACTCTAAATATTTTAGTGCACTATAACCCAATAATTATTTTACAATACCTTGGTACCAAATGCTTCGTGTTTTTAACCAGGCGCCGTTACACACACACTTAGTAAAATACACTGTTCAGATAACTCAGACACATTTAATAATTAACTAAACAGTTAAAGGATATGAGTGACCATCGTCTATCTAAATATTAATTACGTTAATACAGGACATTCGTAAAATCACGAGAGCGAGCAAGCAAGCGAGAGAGAGAGAGAGAGACGCGGAGCGAAAAAACGCAGCTCCTTTCCACAACGCTTTTTGGTCTCTGAGTGTCGACGCCTCTGTATGGGCGTCTATCTACGTGGTAGGTCTAACCACAGTGTTTTGATCGAGTCCCAATGGAATGCATTACTTCAGCAGTTTTGAAAATACACGAACAACGACTGCCCTGTCCCTTCTCTCTCTACACACCTACCGTGCTCTCTCAGCTCAACGCATACGTCGTCCTCTCAAACCATATAGCGTTTAACCACTAACTTTACGCTAACTCTTTTACGGCATACGCGTATCTGAAACAAAATCATACAGTACATAACAACACAAATACACATGGGGAGATTACTGTATTATGAAAACCACAGCATAAGACTCCTCCCCCAAGAAGACTGGTTATCCCGGGGTTGAATCCAACGATTCACAACGGGATAAGTAATCAGCAACCACATTGTTCTTACCCGAGATATGCTGTACCTTAATATTATAGGGTTGCAAGCACAGAGACCACCGAGTGAGTCTCTGGTTGTGATTCTTGATCCGCTGTAAAAAAGTGAGCGGATTGTGGTCAGACAGCACTAAAATCTCTTCATTCCTAGGTCTGTTCACATACACTTCAAACTTTTTCAATGCTGTGATTAAGGCTAGAGTTTCTTTTTCTATCGTGGAATACACTTTCTGATGCTTTTTCAGTTTCGAAGACATGAAACATACGGGATGCAAAAGTTCACTTTCATCTTCTTGAACTAGTACAGCTCCAATTCCACAGTCAGAAGCATCAACTTGTATCACAAATTTCTTATTGAAGTCTGGAGCCCGAAGAACTGGTCTTGAAGTTAAAATGGCTTTTACCTTCTCAAAGGATTCTTGACATTCTGTAGTCCAAACAAACTTAGCTTTGGGACTAGTTAAGTCTGTTAAGGGGGCTACTACAGCTGAGAAATTCGGGCAGAAACGCCGATAGAATCCTGCCATGCCCAAAAATCTCTGTAACTGTTTTCTAGTAGTAGGTGGGGTAGCCTTATGGATACCCTCTACATTAGCGTTTACTGGAGCGAGAAGGCCTTTCCCAACTTCAAACCCAAGATACTGCACAGTTGCCTTCCCGAACTCACTCTTCTCTAGGTTGACTGTTAGTCCTGCTTCCCTTAGTTTCTTGAAAACTTTCCTCAGGATCTTCAGATGTTCTTCCCATGTTGTAGAGTAAATGACTATGTCATCCAGATATACACCTACTCCTTCTATGGACCCTAGCAGTTGATCCATCACTCGTTGAAACGTTGCAGGTGCATTCATCAGACCAAATGGCAGAACAGTATACTGATACAGTCCAAAAGGAGTAATAAAAGCTGACAGCAACTTGGCATCCTCATCTAAGGGAATTTGATAGTATCCCTTCAACAAGTCTATCTTGGAGACAAACTTGGCTTGCCCCACATTATCAAGTAACTGATCTATAAGAGGCAAGGGATAATTGTCAGCCACACTGATGGAATTCAGCTTCCTATAATCAGTACACATCCTAAATGAGCCATCTGGTTTCTTCACTAACACACATGGAGAACTGTAGTGACTTGAACTGGGTTCTGCTAATCCATGCTGTAACAAATATTCAACTTCTTTCTTCAAAACATCTCGATGATAAGGTGATAGGCGATAAGCTCTCTGTTTGAATGGTCTGCCATCTTCTTGGATCTTGATCTCATGCTTGATCAGATCAGTACACCGAGGTACATCTGCAAATAGTTCTGTGAAGCTTCTAATCACTTCGCACAACTCACCACCTTGCTCAACACTCAAATGTTTCAGTTTATCCTCCAAATTTTCCAAAATTGAAGAATTATTCATCTTGCTTTCAGCTCCCAATTCATATCCATCGTCGTCTTCTGTAGTTGAAGTTGTCTGGGTTATTGACACAGTTTCCATTTTCGTTTCTGAGAAGTAAGGTTTTAAGAGGTTTACATGTATCTTCCTTTTTCGTCTTCGTCTTTCTGGTGTTTCAATTACATAAGTTCTATCACTTAACCTCTCAATTATCTTGTAAGGACCTTGAAACTTGTTGGAAAGGGGAAATCTCTCGACAGGTAAAAACACTAACACTTGTTGACCAACACTAAAACTTCTTAGCTTAGTCTTCTTATCATATCTCCTTTTCATTTTCTCTTGACTCAGTTTCAGATTTTCCAAAGAGAATTTTCTAATCCCTTCCAATCTTTTCCTCAAGTTCTTTACATACTCTCCTTGGATTTCCACTTGATTTTCTTCCCAATTTTCTGCAAGAATTTTCAACGGTCCTCTCACTTCTCTACCAAAAATCATCTCGTTAGGTGAACAACCCATGCTTTCTTGATAAACATTCCTAATTTCAAATAACATCAATTGTACACCAACATCCCAGTCTCTGCCTGACTCAGAACAATACTTAGTCAGCATACTTTTCAATGTCTGGTGAAACCTTTCCAAGGCTCCTTGAGTCTCTGGGTGATACACAGTGGACAACTGTTGTTTCACGCCTAACAAGTTCATCACATCCTGAAATAGTTTGGAAGTAAAATTGGTTCCTCTATCACTTTGTAAAATTTCAGGTATCCCAAACTTTGAGAAAAACTCCACTAGTTTTTCAGCAACTATCTTGGCAGATATGTTTCTAACAGGGATTGCCTCAGGATATCTTGTCACAGGACACAGCAATGTTAACAGATACTCATGACCCTTCTTCGTCTTCGGCAGTGGTCCAACCATATCTATAATCACCTTGCTAAAGGGTTCTCCTCTAACTTCTATAGGTTACAGGGGGGCTTTCTGAATGGTCTCATTTGGCTTTCCAGCTATCTGGCAGGTATGACACTCCCGACAGAACTTGCTAACATCTTTGTGAAGTCCAGGCCAGAAAAAATATTTCATGGTCCTCTCCACAGTCTTCCTAATTCCCATATGTCCAGACTCATGAGCTACTGCTACTACTTGCTTCCTCAATGGACGTGGGATCAAAATTTGATGATAGTCGCCCCATTCAGCATCTCCTGGTATATCTGCAGGTCTATGCTTTCTCATCAGCATACCTTCCTTCAGATAATAACAGGTAGGAGTTTGTTGCATCTCTTCTTGATCAACAACTCTGAAAAACAGCTCAGCTAAGGATACATCCTTCTTTTGTAGGTCCATTAGCTTCTCTCTGGTCACCTGACCAACTTCAAGGGTTGAGCTCTCAATATCCGCTAACTCAGCTACTGTAGTTTCACTGTTACCTTCAGGAACATCTTGACTACTCAGAGTCTCTTCAGGGATGACAGCTTCTTCTTGGGAAACCTCTTCTTGGTCAACACTAGGGGAAACATCATTTCCCTGGAACAGCTCTTCCAACCTCAAAGATCCTTCTTGAATGGGTAAATCCTCAGTCTCTTCAATTACAGACATAGTCCTCTTCATACTCCTAGTAGTCACACAGCTAAGAAATAGGTGGGGGTTATTCTTCTCCAAATCTACCGTGGGACTAATCCTCAATGGTTTATCTGTCACTATGGGACAAGGAACAAATGGCACACTACCAACTTCATTCCCTAACAGAACATGTACACCTTCAACAGCCAGTGAGTCCTTTACAGCAAAATCAATATCTCCTGTCACCAATTCACATGACAGGTGTAAGCGGCATATAGGAGTTACCTCTTCTCCTCCTATACCCTTCAAAATAACAGAATCTCCTGTAAGATTCTCCTCCAACTGGGGGTGAGAACCATGGACTACCACACTATGGTTGCTCCCTGTATCACGTAACACCTTGACTGGTACCTGCACACTTCCTCCTGGAGTGTTCAGCGTACCCTCATAGATATATGGCTTAAAAGCATCCAAACTGCTCAGCCACTCACTGCTTGAAGTTACATTTCCACTGGTTGCTAAACATTCAGCTCGTTTATTCTCAGTCTTCACTGGAGCTTGACTCCTCCCCACATTGTTCTTTGTAGTCTGTTTCACCTGGTCATTTCTTACTACTTGACCAACTGGTTTGGGCTGCAAATGTGTCTGATGACACTCCCGACTGAAGTGTCCTGCTCTTCCACACTTGTAGCAGACAACATTAGGCTTCTGTAATTGCCTTGCAACATTATTATATGAGGATTTTACATTAGCTTGCTGAGGGATATTACCCTGAAATGACTTGGTATTACCACTTGTAGGATTCCCATTAAATCTGCTCCTGAAATTTGGATGAGACCTAAAACCTGTGCGTTGATTCGGGTACTTGACATTATAGTTCCTTTTGCTGCTGATGATATTGAAATCCTCACTAAGTGTAGCAGGTTTGTCAAGCTTATTCACCTCTCTCTCTCTCAGATAGGCTCTTATGTGTTCAGGAATTCCCCTAGGATATTGTTCAAGAACAATTAATTCTTCAAGATCTTCAAATGTTTTAACTTTAGCAGCCTCCAACCATCGTTTAAAACATCTTCTCACTTTGTAGGCATAATCCAAGAAAGTTATCTGGTCATCCTTTCTCAAAGATCGGAATCTTTCATTATAATATTCAGTGGTCATCTGGTAAACTTGTAGCACATTGTGTTTAAGTACCTTGTACTCTTTACACTGCTCAGCTGATAAGGCTAAATAGGCACTTCTTCCTTTTCCAATGAGAACACTCTGCAACAAGACTGACCATTTATCCTCTGGCCATCCCATTCCTGCAGCCACTTTTTCAAAGTGATAAAAAAACTCATCTGGAGCTTCTTCTGTAAACTTTGGAATTAACTTCTGCACTCTTACTACATCAAATACAGGGTCTGAATCACCTTGAGTAGGGTTAGATGGTGTTACGGGCAATTCAGCTGCAGCTTTCAACCTTTCCATCTCTCTCTTGTGTCTAGCTATTTCTCTTAATTCTTCAGCAGCTTTCTCTTCTTCTCTTTCTTTTCTTTCTCATTTTTCTCTGTCTTCTCTTTCTCTTTCTGCCTGCATTTTCAGCTTAATCAAATTTCCTTCTGCTTCTAGACGTCTAAGCTCTGCTTCTGCATCACTTTTCTCTTTCTTTTGCCCATGTTTATCTATAAGTTCTGCCTCAGCTGCGTTCAACAATTCTTGAGCATCTCCGAGCTCCTCATCTATTTTACCAGAGTCCATCAATGCTTGGATTGCAATGAATTTTATTTGTGCCTTTACCATGTTGGCAGACACCTGACCACCATATGCTACTGCTATCTCACTCCACTGTGCTTTAGTCAGACTGATTTCAGATAACTCTTGGATGGAGGGATTTGCTAAAAACTCTTGAACATCGAAGGGAGCCATTTTTTTCAATTACTCAACTAACAATTCAATATGACAACAATTCAACACAATAAAATGCAAAAAACAATTATATGGTCACTCTCCTCATAAAATAAAAGAACTATATGGTCACTCTCCTAATAAAATATGTCCCTAACACCACCAGTATACACCAGAGTGATATTTGTGATCTGTTTTCCCAGGGTCTTGGGCACCACTTATATATGTGACGAAATGTCCAGTGTCTGTTCTTCAAATCAAACCTGATATCTAAGTGCTGGTCCCGGAGTCTAGTGCACCATTTATATATGGTGACCCCGGAGTGTCCAGTGTCTGTTCTTTAAATCAAACCTGGTATCTAAGTGCTTGATATTTGATTACCAAACTTACCATTTATTCAACAATTATAGTTACCTCACAAAAGCCAGACACCTGAACCCTCATCACACATAAAAGACGACTGATTTCTCTAAAGGCAACAGTGATCCCTTATAAAACTTATCAATCATGAAAGAAAGTAGATAAAGTTCGTTAAACAGGTGTGAGGTAAAATCTAAAGGCATCACTCCATTAACATTATAAAAGTTCAAATATTTCCATTTATTTCATTTCCCTGGTTCGAGCTCACTTCAATTACTTGAAGGAAAACATCTCACTTACCACTCTATATCTAATTCAAATCAAAATTACTGGTGGGTCAATGAATGAAACTCTGACATAATATTTTATATACAAAAATTTATATCTAAATTCAAAGATTATACATGACATTTAACAGTCTCAGGGAAATTATTATTATTTGAAAAATTGGATTAAATCTGAATTAATCATCAGTCAAAATTAAATCAGAAATTGATTTATTAATTCATAAAAATTATTCAAGAAAGATTTAAATTGTTAAATAACAAAACTTGATTGAAAGGAAATATACTGTAAGTAAATTAATTCCCACGTTTTAAACAAAATAAGGCAAATAAATCAATCATATAAAAATGTGGATACAAAAGACAGAAATATACTCTGCAAAAGATTAAATATAAAAAAATGTAAAGCAATAATTAAGGTAAGAGCAAACACATCACATATATGTATAGAGGAAAAATTCTTCAAAGGATAAAGCATAAAAATAATATAACACGAAAAAATATTAAAAAAAGTGAAAAGGTATCTTTACATATAACCACTCTAAATATTTTAGTGCACTATAACCCAATAATTATTTTACAATACCTTGGTACCAAATGCTTCGTGTTTTTAACCAGGCGCCGTTACACACACACTTAGTAAAATACACTGTTCAGATAACTCAGACACATTTAATAATTAACTAAACAGTTAAAGGATATGAGTGACCATCGTCTATCTAAATATCAATTACGTTAATACAGGACATTCGTAAAATCACGAGAGCGAGCAAGCAAGCGAGAGAGAGAGAGAGAGACGCGGAGCGAAAAAACGCAGCTCCTTTCCACAACGCTTTTTGGTCTCTGAGTGTCGACGCCTCTGTATGGGCGTCTATCTACGTGGTAGGTCTAACCACAGTGTTTTGATCGAGTCCCAATGGAATGCATTACTTCAGCAGTTTTGAAAATACACGAACAACGACTGCCCTGTCCCTTCTCTCTCTACACACCTACCGTGCTCTCTCAGCTCAACGCATACGTCGTCCTCTCAAACCATATAGCGTTTAACCACTAACTTTACGCTAACTCTTTTACGGCATACGCGTATCTGAAACAAAATCATACAGTACATAACAACACAAATACACATGGGGAGATTACTGTATTATGAAAACCACAGCATAAGACTCCTCCCCCAAGAAGACTGGTTATCCCGGGGTTGAATCCAACGATTCACAACGGGATAAGTAATCAGCAACCACATTGTTCTTACCCGAGATATGCTGTACCTTAATATTATAGGGTTGCAAGCACAGAGACCACCGAGTGAGTCTCTGGTTGTGATTCTTGATCCGCTGTAAAAAAGTGAGCGGATTGTGGTCAGACAGCACTAAAATCTCTTCATTCCTAGGTCTGTTCACATACACTTCAAACTTTTTCAATGCTGTGATTAAGGCTAGAGTTTCTTTTTCTATCGTGGAATACACTTTCTGATGCTTTTTCAGTTTCGAAGACATGAAACATACGGGATGCAAAAGTTCACTTTCATCTTCTTGAACTAGTACAGCTCCAATTCCACAGTCAGAAGCATCAACTTGTATCACAAATTTCTTATTGAAGTCTGGAGCCCGAAGAACTGGTCTTGAAGTTAAAATGGCTTTTACCTTCTCAAAGGATTCTTGACATTCTGTAGTCCAAACAAACTTAGCTTTGGGACTAGTTAAGTCTGTTAAGGGGGCTACTACAGCTGAGAAATTCGGGCAGAAACGCCGATAGAATCCTGCCATGCCCAAAAATCTCTGTAACTGTTTTCTAGTAGTAGGTGGGGTAGCCTTATGGATACCCTCTACATTAGCGTTTACTGGAGCGAGAAGGCCTTTCCCAACTTCAAACCCAAGATACTGCACAGTTGCCTTCCCGAACTCACTCTTCTCTAGGTTGACTGTTAGTCCTGCTTCCCTTAGTTTCTTGAAAACTTTCCTCAGGATCTTCAGATGTTCTTCCCATGTTGTAGAGTAAATGACTATGTCATCCAGATATACACCTACTCCTTCTATGGACCCTAGCAGTTGATCCATCACTCGTTGAAACGTTGCAGGTGCATTCATCAGACCAAATGGCAGAACAGTATACTGATACAGTCCAAAAGGAGTAATAAAAGCTGACAGCAACTTGGCATCCTCATCTAAGGGAATTTGATAGTATCCCTTCAACAAGTCTATCTTGGAGACAAACTTGGCTTGCCCCACATTATCAAGTAACTGATCTATAAGAGGCAAGGGATAATTGTCAGCCACACTGATGGAATTCAGCTTCCTATAATCAGTACACATCCTAAATGAGCCATCTGGTTTCTTCACTAACACACATGGAGAACTGTAGTGACTTGAACTGGGTTCTGCTAATCCATGCTGTAACAAATATTCAACTTCTTTCTTCAAAACATCTCGATGATAAGGTGATAGGCGATAAGCTCTCTGTTTGAATGGTCTGCCATCTTCTTGGATCTTGATCTCATGCTTGATCAGATCAGTACACCGAGGTACATCTGCAAATAGTTCTGTGAAGCTTCTAATCACTTCGCACAACTCACCACCTTGCTCAACACTCAAATGTTTCAGTTTATCCTCCAAATTTTCCAAAATTGAAGAATTATTCATCTTGCTTTCAGCTCCCAATTCATATCCATCGTCGTCTTCTGTAGTTGAAGTTGTCTGGGTTATTGACACAGTTTCCATTTTCGTTTCTGAGAAGTAAGGTTTTAAGAGGTTTACATGTATCTTCCTTTTTCGTCTTCGTCTTTCTGGTGTTTCAATTACATAAGTTCTATCACTTAACCTCTCAATTATCTTGTAAGGACCTTGAAACTTGTTGGAAAGGGGAAATCTCTCGACAGGTAAAAACACTAACACTTGTTGACCAACACTAAAACTTCTTAGCTTAGTCTTCTTATCATATCTCCTTTTCATTTTCTCTTGACTCAGTTTCAGATTTTCCAAAGAGAATTTTCTAATCCCTTCCAATCTTTTCCTCAAGTTCTTTACATACTCTCCTTGGATTTCCACTTGATTTTCTTCCCAATTTTCTGCAAGAATTTTCAACGGTCCTCTCACTTCTCTACCAAAAATCATCTCGTTAGGTGAACAACCCATGCTTTCTTGATAAACATTCCTAATTTCAAATAACATCAATTGTACACCAACATCCCAGTCTCTGCCTGACTCAGAACAATACTTAGTCAGCATACTTTTCAATGTCTGGTGAAACCTTTCCAAGGCTCCTTGAGTCTCTGGGTGATACACAGTGGACAACTGTTGTTTCACGCCTAACAAGTTCATCGCATCCTGAAATAGTTTGGAAGTAAAATTGGTTCCTCTATCACTTTGTAAAATTTCAGGTATCCCAAACTTTGAGAAAAACTCCACTAGTTTTTCAGCAACTATCTTGGCAGATATGTTTCTAACAGGGATTGCCTCAGGATATCTTGTCACAGGACACAGCAATGTTAACAGATACTCATGACCCTTCTTCGTCTTCGGCAGTGGTCCAACCATATCTATAATCACCTTGCTAAAGGGTTCTCCTCTAACTTCTATAGGTTACAGGGGGGCTTTCTGAATGGTCTCATTTGGCTTTCCAGCTATCTGGCAGGTATGACACTCCCGACAGAACTTGCTAACATCTTTGTGAAGTCCAGGCCAGAAAAAATATTTCATGGTCCTCTCCACAGTCTTCCTAATTCCCATATGTCCAGACTCATGAGCTACTGCTACTACTTGCTTCCTCAATGGACGTGGGATCAAAATTTGATGATAGTCGCCCCATTCAGCATCTCCTGGTATATCTGCAGGTCTATGCTTTCTCATCAGCATACCTTCCTTCAGATAATAACAGGTAGGAGTTTGTTGCATCTCTTCTTGATCAACAACTCTGAAAAACAGCTCAGCTAAGGATACATCCTTCTTCTGTAGGTCCATTAGCTTCTCTCTGGTCACCTGACCAACTTCAAGGGTTGAGCTCTCAATATCCGCTAACTCAGCTACTGTAGTTTCACTGTTACCTTCAGGAACATCTTGACTACTCAGAGTCTCTTCAGGGATGACAGCTTCTTCTTGGGAAACCTCTTCTTGGTCAACACTAGGGGAAACATCATTTCCCTGGAACAGCTCTTCCAACCTCAAAGATCCTTCTTGAATGGGTAAATCCTCAGTCTCTTCAATTACAGACATAGTCCTCTTCATACTCCTAGTAGTCACACAGCTAAGAAATAGGTGGGGGTTATTCTTCTCCAAATCTACCGTGGGACTAATCCTCAATGGTTTATCTGTCACTATGGGACAAGGAACAAATGGCACACTACCAACTTCATTCCCTAACAGAACATGTACACCTTCAACAGCCAGTGAGTCCTTTACAGCAAAATCAATATCTCCTGTCACCAATTCACATGACAGGTGTAAGCGGCATATAGGAGTTACCTCTTCTCCTCCTATACCCTTCAAAATAACAGAATCTCCTGTAAGATTCTCCTCCAACTGGGGGTGAGAACCATGGACTACCACACTATGGTTGCTCCCTGTATCACGTAACACCTTGACTGGTACCTGCACACTTCCTCCTGGAGTGTTCAGCGTACCCTCATAGATATATGGCTTAAAAGCATCCAAACTGCTCAGCCACTCACTGCTTGAAGTTACATTTCCACTGGTTGCTAAACATTCAGCTCGTTTATTCTCAGTCTTCACTGGAGCTTGACTCCTCCCCACATTGTTCTTTGTAGTCTGTTTCACCTGGTCATTTCTTACTACTTGACCAACTGGTTTGGGCTGCAAATGTGTCTGATGACACTCCCGACTGAAGTGTCCTGCTCTTCCACACTTGTAGCAGACAACATTAGGCTTCTGTAATTGCCTTGCAACATTATTATATGAGGATTTTACATTAGCTTGCTGAGGGATATTACCCTGAAATGACTTGGTATTACCACTTGTAGGATTCCCATTAAATCTGCTCCTGAAATTTGGATGAGACCTAAAACCTGTGCGTTGATTCGGGTACTTGACATTATAGTTCCTTTTGCTGCTGATGATATTGAAATCCTCACTAAGTGTAGCAGGTTTGTCAAGCTTATTCACCTCTCTCTCTCTCAGATAGGCTCTTATGTGTTCAGGAATTCCCCTAGGATATTGTTCAAGAACAATTAATTCTTCAAGATCTTCAAATGTTTTAACTTTAGCAGCCTCCAACCATCGTTTAAAACATCTTCTCACTTTGTAGGCATAATCCAAGAAAGTTATCTGGTCATCCTTTCTCAAAGATCGGAATCTTTCATTATAATATTCAGTGGTCATCTGGTAAACTTGTAGCACATTGTGTTTAAGTACCTTGTACTCTTTACACTGCTCAGCTGATAAGGCTAAATAGGCACTTCTTCCTTTTCCAATGAGAACACTCTGCAACAAGACTGACCATTTATCCTCTGGCCATCCCATTCCTGCAGCCACTTTTTCAAAGTGATAAAAAAACTCATCTGGAGCTTCTTCTGTAAACTTTGGAATTAACTTCTGCACTCTTACTACATCAAATACAGGGTCTGAATCACCTTGAGTAGGGTTAGATGGTGTTACGGGCAATTCAGCTGCAGCTTTCAACCTTTCCATCTCTCTCTTGTGTCTAGCTATTTCTCTTAATTCTTCAGCAGCTTTCTCTTCTTCTCTTTCTTTTCTTTCTCATTTTTCTCTGTCTTCTCTTTCTCTTTCTGCCTGCATTTTCAGCTTAATCAAATTTCCTTCTGCTTCTAGACGTCTAAGCTCTGCTTCTGCATCACTTTTCTCTTTCTTTTGCCCATGTTTATCTATAAGTTCTGCCTCAGCTGCGTTCAACAATTCTTGAGCATCTCCGAGCTCCTCATCTATTTTACCAGAGTCCATCAATGCTTGGATTGCAATGAATTTTATTTGTGCCTTTACCATGTTGGCAGACACCTGACCACCATATGCTACTGCTATCTCACTCCACTGTGCTTTAGTCAGACTGATTTCAGATAACTCTTGGATGGAGGGATTTGCTAAAAACTCTTGAACATCGAAGGGAGCCATTTTTTTCAATTACTCAACTAACAATTCAATATGACAACAATTCAACACAATAAAATGCAAAAAACAATTATATGGTCACTCTCCTCATAAAATAAAAGAACTATATGGTCACTCTCCTAATAAAATATGTCCCTAACACCACCAGTATACACCAGAGTGATATTTGTGATCTGTTTTCCCAGGGTCTTGGGCACCACTTATATATGTGACGAAATGTCCAGTGTCTGTTCTTCAAATCAAACCTGATATCTAAGTGCTGGTCCCGGAGTCTAGTGCACCATTTATATATGGTGACCCCGGAGTGTCCAGTGTCTGTTCTTTAAATCAAACCTGGTATCTAAGTGCTTGATATTTGATTACCAAACTTACCATTTATTCAACAATTATAGTTACCTCACAAAAGCCAGACACCTGAACCCTCATCACACATAAAAGACGACTGATTTCTCTAAAGGCAACAGTGATCCCTTATAAAACTTATCAATCATGAAAGAAAGTAGATAAAGTTCGTTAAACAGGTGTGAGGTAAAATCTAAAGGCATCACTCCATTAACATTATAAAAGTTCAAAAATTTCCATTTATTTCATTTCCCTGGTTCGAGCTCACTTCAATTACTTGAAGGAAAACATCTCACTTACCACTCTATCTCTAATTCAAATCAAAATTACTGGTGGGTCAATGAATGAAACTCTGACATAATATTTTATATACAAAAATTTATTTCTAAATTCAAAGATTATACATGACATTTAACAGTCTCAGGGAAATTATTATTATTTGAAAAATTGGATTAAATCTGAATTAATCATCAGTCAAAATTAAATCAGAAATTGATTTATTAATTCATAAAAATTATTCAAGAAAGATTTAAATTGTTAAATAACAAAACTTGATTGAAAGGAAATATACTGTAAGTAAATTAATTCCCACGTTTTAAACAAAATAAGGCAAATAAATCAATCATATAAAAATGTGGATACAAAAGACAGAAATATACTCTGCAAAAGATTAAATATAAAAAAATGTAAAGCAATAATTAAGGTAAGAGCAAACACATCACATATATGTATAGAGGAAAAATTCTTCAAAGGATAAAGCATAAAAATAATATAACACGAAAAAATATTAAAAAAAGTGAAAAGGTATCTTTACATATAACCACTCTAAATATTTTAGTGCACTATAACCCAATAATTATTTTACAATACCTTGGTACCAAATGCTTCGTGTTTTTAACCAGGCGCCGTTACACACACACTTAGTAAAATACACTGTTCAGATAACTCAGACACATTTAATAATTAACTAAACAGTTAAAGGATATGAGTGACCATCGTCTATCTAAATATCAATTACGTTAATACAGGACATTCGTAAAATCACGAGAGCGAGCAAGCAAGCGAGAGAGAGAGAGAGAGAGAGAGAGAGACGCGGAGCGAAAAAACGCAGCTCCTTTCCACAACGCTTTTTGGTCTCTGAGTGTCGACGCCTCTGTATGGGCGTCTATCTACGTGGTAGGTCTAACCACAGTGTTTTGATCGAGTCCCAATGGAATGCATTACTTCAGCAGTTTTGAAAATACACGAACAACGACTGCCCTGTCCCTTCTCTCTCTACACACCTACCGTGCTCTCTCAGCTCAACGCATACGTCGTCCTCTCAAACCATATAGCGTTTAACCACTAACTTTACGCTAACTCTTTTACGGCATACGCGTATCTGAAACAAAATCATACAGTACATAACAACACAAATACACATGGGGAGATTACTGTATTATGAAAACCACAGCATAAGACTCCTCCCCCAAGAAGACTGGTTATCCCGGGGTTGAATCCAACGATTCACAACGGGATAAGTAATCAGCAACCACATTGTTCTTACCCGAGATATGCTGTACCTTAATATTATAGGGTTGCAAGCACAGAGACCACCGAGTGAGTCTCTGGTTGTGATTCTTGATCCGCTGTAAAAAAGTGAGCGGATTGTGGTCAGACAGCACTAAAATCTCTTCATTCCTAGGTCTGTTCACATACACTTCAAACTTTTTCAATGCTGTGATTAAGGCTAGAGTTTCTTTTTCTATCGTGGAATACACTTTCTGATGCTTTTTCAGTTTCGAAGACATGAAACATACGGGATGCAAAAGTTCACTTTCATCTTCTTGAACTAGTACAGCTCCAATTCCACAGTCAGAAGCATCAACTTGTATCACAAATTTCTTATTGAAGTCTGGAGCCCGAAGAACTGGTCTTGAAGTTAAAATGGCTTTTACCTTCTCAAAGGATTCTTGACATTCTGTAGTCCAAACAAACTTAGCTTTGGGACTAGTTAAGTCTGTTAAGGGGGCTACTACAGCTGAGAAATTCGGGCAGAAACGCCGATAGAATCCTGCCATGCCCAAAAATCTCTGTAACTGTTTTCTAGTAGTAGGTGGGGTAGCCTTATGGATACCCTCTACATTAGCGTTTACTGGAGCGAGAAGGCCTTTCCCAACTTCAAACCCAAGATACTGCACAGTTGCCTTCCCGAACTCACTCTTCTCTAGGTTGACTGTTAGTCCTGCTTCCCTTAGTTTCTTGAAAACTTTCCTCAGGATCTTCAGATGTTCTTCCCATGTTGTAGAGTAAATGACTATGTCATCCAGATATACACCTACTCCTTCTATGGACCCTAGCAGTTGATCCATCACTCGTTGAAACGTTGCAGGTGCATTCATCAGACCAAATGGCAGAACAGTATACTGATACAGTCCAAAAGGAGTAATAAAAGCTGACAGCAACTTGGCATCCTCATCTAAGGGAATTTGATAGTATCCCTTCAACAAGTCTATCTTGGAGACAAACTTGGCTTGCCCCACATTATCAAGTAACTGATCTATAAGAGGCAAGGGATAATTGTCAGCCACACTGATGGAATTCAGCTTCCTATAATCAGTACACATCCTAAATGAGCCATCTGGTTTCTTCACTAACACACATGGAGAACTGTAGTGACTTGAACTGGGTTCTGCTAATCCATGCTGTAACAAATATTCAACTTCTTTCTTCAAAACATCTCGATGATAAGGTGATAGGCGATAAGCTCTCTGTTTGAATGGTCTGCCATCTTCTTGGATCTTGATCTCATGCTTGATCAGATCAGTACACCGAGGTACATCTGCAAATAGTTCTGTGAAGCTTCTAATCACTTCGCACAACTCACCACCTTGCTCAACACTCAAATGTTTCAGTTTATCCTCCAAATTTTCCAAAATTGAAGAATTATTCATCTTGCTTTCAGCTCCCAATTCATATCCATCGTCGTCTTCTGTAGTTGAAGTTGTCTGGGTTATTGACACAGTTTCCATTTTCGTTTCTGAGAAGTAAGGTTTTAAGAGGTTTACATGTATCTTCCTTTTTCGTCTTCGTCTTTCTGGTGTTTCAATTACATAAGTTCTATCACTTAACCTCTCAATTATCTTGTAAGGACCTTGAAACTTGTTGGAAAGGGGAAATCTCTCGACAGGTAAAAACACTAACACTTGTTGACCAACACTAAAACTTCTTAGCTTAGTCTTCTTATCATATCTCCTTTTCATTTTCTCTTGACTCAGTTTCAGATTTTCCAAAGAGAATTTTCTAATCCCTTCCAATCTTTTCCTCAAGTTCTTTACATACTCTCCTTGGATTTCCACTTGATTTTCTTCCCAATTTTCTGCAAGAATTTTCAACGGTCCTCTCACTTCTCTACCAAAAATCATCTCGTTAGGTGAACAACCCATGCTTTCTTGATAAACATTCCTAATTTCAAATAACATCAATTGTACACCAACATCCCAGTCTCTGCCTGACTCAGAACAATACTTAGTCAGCATACTTTTCAATGTCTGGTGAAACCTTTCCAAGGCTCCTTGAGTCTCTGGGTGATACACAGTGGACAACTGTTGTTTCACGCCTAACAAGTTCATCACATCCTGAAATAGTTTGGAAGTAAAATTGGTTCCTCTATCACTTTGTAAAATTTCAGGTATCCCAAACTTTGAGAAAAACTCCACTAGTTTTTCAGCAACTATCTTGGCAGATATGTTTCTAACAGGGATTGCCTCAGGATATCTTGTCACAGGACACAGCAATGTTAACAGATACTCATGACCCTTCTTCGTCTTCGGCAGTGGTCCAACCATATCTATAATCACCTTGCTAAAGGGTTCTCCTCTAACTTCTATAGGTTACAGGGGGGCTTTCTGAATGGTCTCATTTGGCTTTCCAGCTATCTGGCAGGTATGACACTCCCGACAGAACTTGCTAACATCTTTGTGAAGTCCAGGCCAGAAAAAATATTTCATGGTCCTCTCCACAGTCTTCCTAATTCCCATATGTCCAGACTCATGAGCTACTGCTACTACTTGCTTCCTCAATGGACGTGGGATCAAAATTTGATGATAGTCGCCCCATTCAGCATCTCCTGGTATATCTGCAGGTCTATGCTTTCTCATCAGCATACCTTCCTTCAGATAATAACAGGTAGGAGTTTGTTGCATCTCTTCTTGATCAACAACTCTGAAAAACAGCTCAGCTAAGGATACATCCTTCTTCTGTAGGTCCATTAGCTTCTCTCTGGTCACCTGACCAACTTCAAGGGTTGAGCTCTCAATATCCGCTAACTCAGCTACTGTAGTTTCACTGTTACCTTCAGGAACATCTTGACTACTCAGAGTCTCTTCAGGGATGACAGCTTCTTCTTGGGAAACCTCTTCTTGGTCAACACTAGGGGAAACATCATTTCCCTGGAACAGCTCTTCCAACCTCAAAGATCCTTCTTGAATGGGTAAATCCTCAGTCTCTTCAATTACAGACATAGTCCTCTTCATACTCCTAGTAGTCACACAGCTAAGAAATAGGTGGGGGTTATTCTTCTCCAAATCTACCGTGGGACTAATCCTCAATGGTTTATCTGTCACTATGGGACAAGGAACAAATGGCACACTACCAACTTCATTCCCTAACAGAACATGTACACCTTCAACAGCCAGTG
The DNA here is from genome assembly GCA_039081455.1 of Macrobrachium rosenbergii. Lineage (NCBI taxonomy): Eukaryota > Metazoa > Arthropoda > Malacostraca > Decapoda > Palaemonidae > Macrobrachium > Macrobrachium rosenbergii. The sequence continues at coordinate 34,316,264 of JANJGK010000031.1, read as the reverse complement.
AGTCCTTTACAGCAAAATCAATATCTCCTGTCACCAATTCACATGACAGGTGTAAGCGGCATATAGGAGTTACCTCTTCTCCTCCTATACCCTTCAAAATAACAGAATCTCCTGTAAGATTCTCCTCCAACTGGGGGTGAGAACCATGGACTACCACACTATGGTTGCTCCCTGTATCACGTAACACCTTGACTGGTACCTGCACACTTCCTCCTGGAGTGTTCAGCGTACCCTCATAGATATATGGCTTAAAAGCATCCAAACTGCTCAGCCACTCACTGCTTGAAGTTACATTTCCACTGGTTGCTAAACATTCAGCTCGTTTATTCTCAGTCTTCACTGGAGCTTGACTCCTCCCCACATTGTTCTTTGTAGTCTGTTTCACCTGGTCATTTCTTACTACTTGACCAACTGGTTTGGGCTGCAAATGTGTCTGATGACACTCCCGACTGAAGTGTCCTGCTCTTCCACACTTGTAGCAGACAACATTAGGCTTCTGTAATTGCCTTGCAACATTATTATATGAGGATTTTACATTAGCTTGCTGAGGGATATTACCCTGAAATGACTTGGTATTACCACTTGTAGGATTCCCATTAAATCTGCTCCTGAAATTTGGATGAGACCTAAAACCTGTGCGTTGATTCGGGTACTTGACATTATAGTTCCTTTTGCTGCTGATGATATTGAAATCCTCACTAAGTGTAGCAGGTTTGTCAAGCTTATTCACCTCTCTCTCTCTCAGATAGGCTCTTATGTGTTCAGGAATTCCCCTAGGATATTGTTCAAGAACAATTAATTCTTCAAGATCTTCAAATGTTTTAACTTTAGCAGCCTCCAACCATCGTTTAAAACATCTTCTCACTTTGTAGGCATAATCCAAGAAAGTTATCTGGTCATCCTTTCTCAAAGATCGGAATCTTTCATTATAATATTCAGTGGTCATCTGGTAAACTTGTAGCACATTGTGTTTAAGTACCTTGTACTCTTTACACTGCTCAGCTGATAAGGCTAAATAGGCACTTCTTCCTTTTCCAATGAGAACACTCTGCAACAAGACTGACCATTTATCCTCTGGCCATCCCATTCCTGCAGCCACTTTTTCAAAGTGATAAAAAAACTCATCTGGAGCTTCTTCTGTAAACTTTGGAATTAACTTCTGCACTCTTACTACATCAAATACAGGGTCTGAATCACCTTGAGTAGGGTTAGATGGTGTTACGGGCAATTCAGCTGTAGCTTTCAACCTTTCCATCTCTCTCTTGTGTCTAGCTATTTCTCTTAATTCTTCAGCAGCTTTCTCTTCTTCTCTTTCTTTTCTTTCTCATTTTTCTCTGTCTTCTCTTTCTCTTTCTGCCTGCATTTTCAGCTTAATCAAATTTCCTTCCGCTTCTAGACGTCTAAGCTCTGCTTCTGCATCACTTTTCTCTTTCTTTTGCCCATGTTTATCTATATGTTCTGCCTCAGCTTCGTTCAACAATTCTTGAGCATCTCCGAGCTCCTCATCTATTTTACCAGAGTCCATCAATGCTTGGATTGCAATGAATTTTATTTGTGCCTTTACCATGTTGGCAGACACCTGACCACCATATGCTACTGCTATCTCACTCCACTGTGCTTTAGTCAGACTGATTTTAGATAACTCTTGGATGGAGGGGTTTGCTAAAAACTCTTGAACATCGAAGGGAGCCATTTTTTTCAATTACTCAACTAACAATTCAATATGACAACAATTCAACACAATAAAATGCAAAAAACAATTATATGGTCACTCTCCTCATAAAATAAAAGAACTATATGGTCACTCTCCTAATAAAATATGTCCCTAACACCACCAGTATACACCAGAGTGATATTTGTGATCTGTTTTCCCAGGGTCTTGGGCACCACTTATATATGTGACGAAGTGTCTAGTGTCTGTTCTTCAAATCAAACCTGATATCTAAGTGCTGGTCTCGGAGTGTAGTGCACCATTTATATATGGTGACCCCGGAGTGTCCAGTGTCTGTTCTTTAAATCAAACCTGGTATCTAAGTGTTTGATATTTGATTACCAAACTTACCATTTATTCAACAATTATAGTTACCTCCCAAAAGCCAGACACCTGAACCCTCATCACACATAAAAGACGACTGATTTCTCTAAAGGCAACAGTGATCCCTTATAAAACTTATCAATCATGAAAGAAAGCAAATAAAGTTCGTTAAACAGGAGTGAGGTAAAATCTAAGGGCATCACTGCATTAACATTATAAAAGTTCAAATATTTCCATTTATTTCATTTCCCTGGTTCGAGCTCACTTCAATTACTTGAAGGAAAACATCTCACTTACCACTCTATCTCTAATTCAAATCAAAATTACTGGTGGGTCAATGAATGAAACTCTGACATAATATTTTAAATACAAAAATTTATTTCTAAATTCAAAGATTATACATGACATTTAACAGTCTCAGGGAAATTACTATTATTTGAAAAATTGGATTAAATCTGAATTAATCATCAGTCAAAATTAAATCAGAAATTAATTTATTAATTCATAAAAATTATTCAAGAAAGATTTAAATTGTTAAATAACAAAACTTGATTG
>JANJGK010000031.1:34265724-34313574 GCA_039081455.1 Macrobrachium rosenbergii | reverse complement strand
CACAGGTGAAAAATAAGAAACGGGGTGTAGGTCACGTACAAAAGTGATAATAATCATATATATATATATATATATATATATAAATATATATATATATATATATATATTTATATATATATATTTATATATATATATATATATATATATATATATATATATATTGTCACCCATCTGCCAGATTGGCATCTTAATTTTGTATATAGCTCTAATTTTCATTTTTTGTGGAAATGTACAGTTCATTCCTGTACCTGTTTTTAAGATCCCTGGTTGTATCTTTAGTTATCCCGTTTTCAGAGTGCTTTTGTTTTCCCCGCCTTCTTTAAGTTTTTTCGGACCACCGATTTCATGCATAGTTAGTCTCACCTGGTCCTCTACTGTGATAAGTGTCCTATTGGAGTAGCTGTCTTCTTATTCTTAATTTTTTGTAATGTATTAATGTTCTTTTATATAAGTCTTGAGTGAACCTTAGTGAAACTGATAACGTAACTCATATTTAAAATTTAGTATATTAAGGTTTATTGATTTTGGTATTTGTGCGGTGCAGGATTGTTTGAGTGTTTCCTGGTTTATGCGGTAAGAAAGGGATTAACGTAATTATGTAAACTGTTTCAATGTTAAATATTAAAGTGTTAATTTTTGTTCTGTTTTGAAATTAAACCTTTCCTTACTTGTTTTATGTATATATATATATATATATATATATATATATCACAAGGTTTTAAACTCATAACATAAAAGTAAAGATTTTGTATTGGTCACTTTATATTGTTTGTTAAAGTTTTCTTGTGAAATCTAGAGGTTGCAATTGTGTAAGAATTGTGAAATTCTGAGTGTTTCATGGTGCCACAACAGTTAAGGTAATTTTTGGTAATGGCCATAACTGTAGTTTACAGGTATTGTAATATTTTTACAGCTTAAGTCATGACTTAAAATAATTGAGTGATTTTACATTGTATTTCATTTACACGATATTTCACTTTTTTATATCATGTGTAATAGTGTGCTCATAATGTCACTTGAGTTATTTGATTCTTTTTGAAGTATGTGTTTGGTTTTTGTAAATTTAGCACTTTGCCATATTTTTTGTTAACATTTATTTGCTTAGTATCATAAGTGTTTCTTAACAATTTAACATTGCATACTTGATTTAATTTTCATTTACTTAGATTTACTTTTCAAATCTTAAATATTTCTTATTAGTTAAACTTTTGCTTGATTATTGTAATTTCTTGATGAATTAAAGTGTTGTGATTTTTTTGTGATTTTTGTAATTTTTTTTTGAAGTGAGATTGTGAATTCTGATTATAAAATTTGAATTTAAAAAAAAAAAATTGTATTTAAAGTTTTTACAATAGTGTTTCATTTACTAACCACCAGAGATAAGATTAATTGTGTGCATAAGGCATATAGTGGGGGCTGTAGAGGATTTGGTGGGGACCTACTGGACAAAAGTACCAGTTTGAGGATCAATTTTCTACTGCATTTTAAACATTCCTAAGACCATTGCCAAGAATTCTGATGGTTTGTTTGGTATCAGGTCACAATTTACCTTTTTACTTAATGTGTGTTTAAAGTCTGGACCTATGCTGCAATATTCAGCTATATTCTGAGCTTCTGGATTTTTTTTTATAATTGGTTCAGTTAATGGGAGTCCCCACAACATAAGTACAGTCTCTGAAGTTGAAACGAAGTTCAAAGTCAAACATATACAAAATTAACATTCACCAAAACTACAAGAGAATATATGTGGTGTGGCCATTCTCTATTGCATCTTGCATATGAAAGACCATTCTGGTGTCAGCCTCCTCATGGTCCCAGTAAGGTTTCTGATGGTCTGATCCCCTGCACACGGCTGCATCACCAGACGTGATGATGACTTCTTTGTCAGAGGGAAACACAGTGCATAATCTCATTTGTAAGGAAATCAAATAGTTCTCTCTTATTGTCTGGATCACGTATAAAGTCTTGCCATTTTCCAGGAATCTTATTCTGTGCCTCAACCTTTCTGCATACTCCCTGCCCTCTCTTTTCTCTCCTTGTTTCTTTGATGCTGTTTTTCTTATAAGTGTCCCACACCATATCTAGATGCTTGGCACTATTTAGTTGGTTTCTGGGGAATGGGAGGAAAACCTTCCTAGCAAAGTCTCTTAATGTTGCTATCCCTGCAGTTGGGAGAAAGTGAAGAACAGCAGTTCCATCTAGAACTTTGATGTTAAATTTTCTTGGAGGTTCTGTCTCGTTTGCTGTTTCTAATGAAGTGAAAACTTCTAGCTGCACATGAAAGACCTCTGCCACTTCATCTGCTTCCTCTGGGCATGTAGGCACATTCAGGTTTTCCAGTTGCTCTGTATCAGGGGCATCTAACATCTTCATCTGTCAGAAATAGGTGGAGGGTAGGGGTGATTTTCATACATGAAGAAAGTGCTGATGCCTGATTCTCTGGGCAGTGCTACAATGGACAGTCATGAGAAAAGATCAACATCTGCTTTCAGGGTTGTGATCTTGTCAGCTTGTCTTGATTTGGCTTTGGTTGCTGGAAACCGAAAGAGTGGAAAACCATGCTTCTTTATTGGTTCATGAATAGACCTGGTGCAATCCACAAGCACTGACTTTCTGTAGTCATTGTACTGACTCCTGCCAATGAATTCAATACTGTGGACTGTGGTGACAACAGAATCACTGACAACATCTTGTATACCCAGAGTCAAAAGTTCCTGGGTATCATTGAGAGAAGGATTTCCCAACTCCTTGATGGTGTTCACAAGGTTCAAAACCTGCTGTTGGAAGGCTTTCTGGGTAACCAAACTCTCCGCATGGTGCAGATGTTTCTCAGTTCCCTCGCCGAGGATTTCTTTCTCAAACTCCTGCAAGTCTTGCTTGCTCAGGTCCTGCGAGCATCCGCTTGTGGAAGGCTGACAGGTTTTCAGTAAGTCCTACTGCTCCACCTGCTCCCTTAACAGTTTCATTATTTTGCTCATGGGCCTGATCTATTGGCACTGATGAGAAGTGGTTGGTTGTCTTAGAAACAACCCAGTAACCCTGTTGCATGAACTCTTCTAAAATGGGTGGAGGTAGGCTCTCCATATCTCAGATATGCACAGGAACCCAGCAAGAGTAGTTGGGATGGTCTAGAGCAAAGAACCATGGCAACGGTGCTTTGAGGGATTCTATGTAGAGTGAGAAGTTCTTTTCTCTGTGAACTCTAATGAAGATGAGCCCCAAGAGCTCCAAATGAAGTACCGTGTCCCAGTAATGGAATGCTGGGCTCTTCCTGATCATGTCTTATCTCCATGCCTCTTTAGCTTTAACAGTGTGTTCCTGATCAGTGCTGAGTAAGGCATCTTCTTGGAGTATAGCTAAGGCCAGTGCACTAACCTGATGTGCTTGTCTTGTTCGAGTGAGATGACAGCAATGAAGAAAAGAGTGGGCTGTACCAGAAGAGGCCACTCCTACCTGTGTCAGTGCAGTAGTCCAACTGGAATCTTTCAGGTAGTCACCAGAGTTCTTCCACATTACTATCTCAATATGGAGGCCTCCGGATATGATTACATACTTTGCCTCCCCATGTGTCTCTGGCCACTTCCATGGTATGCGTTTCCCCAGTACATAAAGTGGTGCATCCATGGCAAGAACAGGAATTTGTTCTGGATTCAAAAACTCTGTTGTTAATTGAACGATGTCCATGCCATGCTTTAGCATTGCAACAGATGCTGCTTTTTCACAGAAGAGGGAAGTAGCTGTGTGAGAGCTAGTTGAATCTCATTCAAATGAGATTTGTCTTGATGTGTGGCATGGTAAGCTCCCCATGCTATGGTATCACCTTTCTCAAGTTCTTCTTTCTGTAGAGATTCTAGTGCTGTACAGATCCAGTTGCGCTCCTGCATCATCGCTGTCGCTATATTCCTACAGTTCTCTGAGATGAATCTGGAGGCACTGAAAATTCCATTTTGGACTCATATAGTGCAACAGCTGACATAATTGTGTAGCTGTCTGGTAGCTGTTGTCATGTGTCTTTTGATTGGAGTGTAACTGTCTCAATAATGTCTCATTCTGAACTTGGAAGGAGACCGGAAAAGGCTGATGCCTATGCCATGAAATGACCCTTTTCCTGTTGTACTAGTAGGATTGTGATCCAAACTGTCTAAAGCTCCAACAGTAAAGAGACCTCTGCAGACCTTTGGGGGGGGGGGGGCGGCAGCAGACAACCCCTTCTATGATGGACCTCTGACAAACTGCAGCTGCTAACTGGTTTTCAAGCTGCAGTATTCAAGAGTAGCTCACACTAAGACCAAGGTCATGCAAAAGTGTGACAAGCTTCTTGGTTCTTGTCTGAGTATGGACTTTAGGCCAAGGTATATGGGCATTGGTCGCTCACCCTCTGCTCTGTTGATGAGGACGCTGTCTTCTTGCTGTTGAAGAGGATGGTTTGGCAGATGGTCAGGCACTGTTGAAAGTCTCTGGAGTCTTGTTGCTTCAGCCCAGTGCCATTCAATAACATCACAACTAACATCTTAAGTGTTGTTGGAACTGATTGTTCCTGGCATGTGGGAGGAAAAGAACCATTAAAATTAAATCCTGCTGACTCAAAAATGTCCTCCCAACAAATCTTTGCAGCTTTGGTGAAGATATTAGCATCTCTTTCATAATCACATTTTAGAGCAGCTTTGGTCATCCTCTGCATTCCCTCTGGAAACACCAGTACTTTGTTTTTTCCATCAGTCTGCACTTGCACCTCTGGAAAATACTGTAGAATTTCCTCTTTAAATCGAGCTTTGTTTGCTTCAGTAATTTCCACTCCAAGTTCTTGTAGTCGATGCTCATAAAGCTGCCATAGCTCAGCAAAACGAAAGTAAAAGGTTCCATCTTCAACAGAGTTCTCAATGTGTGTCATCAGTTCAATGAATGCTCTTGATTTATTCTTTTGTCTCTGACTTTCGGCTTCACAAAACTGCCTATGTTGCTGTCTGCTTAGAGAGCCATGGTGTTTTTTGAGTTCAAACAAGCAAGGCAAGTGATATCTGGCTTTTATGGATATCAAGTCTCCACCTGCAATTGTAGCCAGCAGTGCAGTATCTTACAAGTCAGTAGTCATGCATTGAAGATTTTCATCTGCATGCAATGTCATGGAGTCATGAAGATAGCCATCTGCTTTTGCACAGAAAATACAGATGATATTTGACTGCGATGGATGGTTTCGGATTCGCTTCCTGACAGTGTCTTCAGAACTGGGTGGTGTGGCTGCTTCCTCAGCATCTCTTTTTCTTTGCGTCCTTCCAAGTCTAGTGTGCTAAACTTAGACCAGTACTATATGTGCCACAGTGCCCCGTATAAATTTAAGTCTTTAGCTGTGATGTGCTCATCAAAATTCAGTTCTACTGGTAACCTGCCTAGCTGTCTAAATGCCTTCACGTTGTTTATGAACTGTTTATAAGCTTGTGATTTGTCACCCCCAAAAACATTCAGAGGGCACCTCAGTTTTTCATTTGTATTGGTCTAGCATATCACACATGCAACCCAGTCCATCTTTCTAAATCTTCAGTCACACCTGGAACACAAAGAGAAAAAGAATTTTAGTCTAACACCAGGACATTCACATTTCCTAGCTAAAATGACTGACAAAATGTATGCCAAGAACATTCCCACAACAGCATAGTGCAGTACATATGTTTTTAGCAATGGTGGATTTTTTTTTTTTTACTTCAAAGCTGGCCATCTCACACTTAAGTTTCTAAATAAAATGTTCTATCTTTTATATTATAGAACCTAAACAATAAAGAGGTTATAGGCATTGGCTCTACCTCAGGCAAGGTCATCAGTAGGATTTCACCGTGTACATTTTTGATAAACATGCCATGAATATATGTGGGAAAAAAAGGGTGTTCCACTGGATAAATTTCATGTCACCGGTCTCAAATCAGAAGTAGGTGGTCTACAGATTACATGCACAAAATTTCATGCTTTTGTCCAGTCTGTCCCTATCTCGTCTAAACCTTCCCTTTACAGCTCCCGCTAATAGTGATAAACATGTTTTGTTCCTTCAGGTTTGCTGATGTAACTCTAACCTGGGGTGATAGTTAAAGTTGTTTGATGAGGTGATGTCCTTTTATTTTGGTATATTTCTTGTTTAAAAGTTGATACCTCACACTTGTTTTGATAAACTGGGTCTGATTCATCACATGATTAGTCAGTTTTTTTAAGGGATCACTGTTGCCTTTAGAGTACTTAGTCGTTATTTTATTGTTACGAGAGTTCAGGTATCTGGCTGAAGTGAGGCAACTTTATTAATTCTATGATTAGTTGTATAATAACCAGGTACTTGAAACACTTCGTGACAATATCACTGTGCCGACGAGAACAATTTTGTGAGAAATGGTTTTTTATTGCTAAATCTTTTTGTTCAATAACTTCTTTTCCAGTTCTTTTAATGTGTTTTTTTACGCTTAGAAACACATCTTCAGCATACATAATTTTACTATATACGTATTCCTTTTTGTACCGCTATTATTATATGATTTTATAAATTTTTATTACCTTTATAAATAAAAAAATCCTTTTGCATAAGTTATTTTTTTTAATTCTTAAAGAATTTTTAAGCAAGGTACTCAGTACTTAACAATACTGACCACTGGGGCCCTAGGAGAAAGTGTCACTTTGTTGATAAAAAATTAAAGTTCTGTGTAAATGAAGAACATACACTGCATATACATCAGGTGCATTCAAGCTTCAGTACAAGCATGTTTGCAATTCATCTTACACACATCCTAACAGGATGAATACAAGTTAACGACTTTTTGGTAGTTCTATCCAGTTTCAAACGATTTTTTAGCATTTGCCAAAAGTTCGTTTCACACTAACAGTCGTTGACTGTTTTCGGTATTTTGGGATATGTATACAATAAACTATCAACGTGTGCTTAGATATGAAGGTAGAAAAAAGTTGCGGAAAGGATTATGTTTGAACAAAAATGTTTGGCAAAGAATTGGTAAGAAGGGTAATGTCCTTTACTGAATTCAAGGATACTTTTCAGCTCATGCCCAGAACCGCTAGTTATGTAACTTATCGGGAGTTCGCTTATAGGCGTTACATAATTCCCCAAAAGGACCCAGTTGTGTGAAATTTACCTTGTACTTCAAACGACTTTAGCTTCCCCAAGTTGCATATGTAATAGGTGGTTGATCACTGAGATAAATCTACTTCTCTGGGTATCGTTAAAAAAATATAGTATGAGGTGCCTATTTTCTCAAGCAGCGCCTCCCCTTGAATCTCTCTGATTCCATTGTAACTCACTGTTTCATACAAACTCCACTCACACTGGTAACCATTTGCGGTTTTTCACAGCTGTCACAAAGGATTAACTTTACAACATAGTTATATTAAATATGATACAGAGGTCACTGGAACACGATTAAAAATAAAATAGTAACTGATTGTCTGAGTATTTATAAAATGATAATGATAAATGGAAAACCACATCTGTTCTGGACATACCACGAGAGCGGTGTGTGTAACACACATAAAAGTGGTCAACGTTCTTTGGTCCCTTTAAGATTTAGTAACCATGCGAGTAAATGTCAACATTGTTAAACACAAGAGGTCCTTGACCAAAATGACTACGCCAACAGATATCAGTTACGCCCTATGTCCAGTCTTCGTCATTAGGAATTTTACTCTTCATCATAAATGTCCTTCATCTCTGTAATACAAAGCATATCATAATATTCAGTCTCTTTCTTTACACTACTATTTCCATTTTCCACTTAGAAAGAATCATAAAAATGATAATGCGTACTCCTAATGACAGTGCCACTGTATTGATTATGAATATAACTATTACAGATGCTCGGCCGCCACACGAGTTCTCCACACGTTGGTACCACATCCTATCATGGGCATCAACAAATTGAACAATCAGTGACCAAAACAAAATAAGTAAAATTATGGTAAAAGAAATACAAAAAACCAAAGCATTTACGCACACATTCCAACAAAACAAAATATGAAAACAAAAATTTAGTGACAAACCTGGTTTAATAACAATAATTCAGGTTACTGGATAAAATAACATTATATAGAAATGAACTGCTGAGATTAATGAAACGTTATCGTAAAAAAAGAAACAACACATATCTTTGATATGGTGAGAAAGATTATTCATAAATACGTATTCATAACTAGAAAATATTTCAATAATGAATAAAAACATATCTCAAAAATACATAGTTTCAATAATGGAAGCATAATGAATATAAAGTAGATTAATAACAAGTTTCAAATGAAAATTCATTGTCTACATAAAGACAAATATATTAATCATCAAATAGATATGATATCAAATCCTTATTCATTCTGGAAATTAACATTAAATCACATTCTTTATAAAATGTACGCTTTTACAGAACATACTGAATTCCATTATCAGTACATTAGCACATTTATTAGTCTATAGATGTATTAATTAGTTGGCAGAATTAAACATAATAGCATTACCCTGAAAAATAGCCTACTACTGATCGTGAACAGACCTGAATCATGGCAAGACGTTTTTTACCATCCAGCTATATCTAGGAGCATACTGCCGTTGGCCTCATAAAAGTATGCCCCCCGACGCGGTTGACTTAACCTGTTCTGTGTTCGATACTTACTTAACGGCATTTTCATCCTGCCCTTTCCTTCTTTTATTATTGCACTCCACTCCCTTCCCCTCCTCATGCTACTCAAACTTTTCAGGAATATAATCAGATAATATTATGAGCATCGTTTTACACACATAGAAAATATATTTGTCGCCTCGTTAATCTCTGAAACTGGTCAAACACATGTCGGTTATTTGTGAAATGTAACATCCTCCGAAAATTTATTTGTTCTCTCTTGATATCATGAACAAACAATGGGATTTTCTTCGCATTCTGTCCATTCCATAATTGTCGTTCATGGTGCTTTTCTAGAGACGATCACAGAGCTGTTGAAATGCTCGTAGACCCTGGGCACGCTGACCTCACACAACACCTCGCAACAGTTGACGCGAGCACTCTCCATCAAACACAACATAATCTGCTGACTGCAGTTACGATGCAAGCAAATACCTTTAAGCTGCAAGATTCGTTGACAGCATCAAATAAGGAAAAATGCCACCTCAGGTTAACCATCCTTGTTAGTTAAAGTTCCATGCGACACAAGTTGCAATGAAGCATTCGTTATTATTAATGGGTGAAAAGCTTATGTTCAGTAAGCCTTTCTATGAAGTCTATGAAAGCATGCGATCCTGGAGTCATTGATATCAACAATAGCATAAATTTCATTACTGCTGAAAACTTAATAGCCTCCTATAATTCAATATTCTAATATTTATTGAGATTGTAAATTTAGAAGAAAAAGATATACGGCATGAGATTTGAATGAAACGGTCGGTTCGAACGAAACAAAAACAATGATCTTATAACTTTTAACTTTAACTTCATAAACTTCATGAAACTGTAATATAATTCCACAGCATTTGTTACTTTGCCTTTTTGATTAATTGTAGTAAATCCATAATTGGTAATTACGCCACAGTTCATGTCAACGAACGTATGCAAAGAAATATATTACTCAGGTGTAATGTGATACAAATTTACATGTCTCACTTGGAATAGCGACCATACAGCAACAACACGACTCCGATTATCATGATTTTGTTCTTATTATTTTGATTACTATCTTCTTTGATATTAGACTCGTTACTATATATTACAGTAATATATATATATATATATATATATATATATATATATGAAATTTTTATCACACCGTGATTTTTATACAATCATGAAGCTACAAATGTCGCTTAATATCGAAATTCACGCTACCTCGGTATATCTCCGTTGGAGAATTGTCGCCGAAGGGGAATTTATATAAGTGATAAATGAATTGGAATCGTGGGGACACGAACCCGCGACGAAAGCCTATTCAGCGACTCCAGTTGACGTAAACCATTGAGCCATCAAGATGGCTCAATGGTTTACGTCAACTGGAGTCGCTGAATAGGCTTTCGTCGCGGGTTCGTGTCCCCACGATTCCAATTCATTTATCACTTATATAAATTCCCCTTCGGCGACAATTCTCCAACGGAGATATACCGAGGTAGCGTGAATTTCGATATTAAGCGACATTTGTAGCTTCATGATTATATATATATATATATATACATATATATATATATATATATATATATACATATATATATGTATATATATATATATATATATATATACATATATATATGTATATATATATATATATATATACATATATATATGTATATACATATATATATATATATATATATATGTATATATATATATAAATATATATAAATATATATATATGTATATATATATATATATATATATATATATTATATATATTATTACTGGAACTATTATCACTATCTGTTATAATTCATACCAACATTTATTTATTATTATTATTATTATTATTATTATTATTATTAGTATTATTATTATTATTATTATTATTATTATTATTATTATTGTTATTATTATTATTATTATTGCGGCATAAAATAAGTAACAGAACGTAAAACAAATAATAAGTCATACTCTTAATTCCAAACAAATTTAAACTAAATTAAACACGCAATTGAGAAACATGAAATATTCATAAGTAATAAAGAACTGCTAAATTTGATATTTTAACCAATTTGCTAGAGCATGTCAAATAATGAAGACATTATAGTGAAGACAAATACTGACATTTACTTTTAAAATCACTTTGTCAGCAAGTTCATACAACCTGATCTTAACGTACCTGAGAAGTTAATTTTCATTATAGATATAAAATCAGAGAATACTTGATTAGTAAGTCAAACCTTACCTTACTATTATTAATATTTCACTCTGGGGCCTGTTTTGGTTCATTAGAAATGAACACACCAAAAAGATTATTGAACCAAACAAAAACTTCTTTCAGTTTTCTTCTGAAGATGGAAAGAGAAACCCACAAGATTTCAGTATATAACTTGTTTACTTGTAAATATTTACATGTTACTTTTAAACTCGAGTACTTTCAGGTCCTGACTGTGACCCTTTTTCAAGAGATGAGGTAGTCAGGCTGGTGAAGTAGCATGTAAATATTTACAAGTAAACAACTTATACACAGGAAAAACACTATTGTTATGTATCATATGAAACCATACAAACATTCAAAAGGGTATCTTTCAAATTACTGCCGAAATTCCAAATCCCGATTCAGAACTACTCCACCTACAATAACTTAAAAAACCTTATATTAATAGTAGCTCAAAGAACCTTATTTTAATTATCTCCACAAGTCGAACGAACTGGATAAGCTTAAGTGTTAAACTTCCAAATATCTATAGAAAGTTCAACAAGCTCAGAAACATTTGTGTTCAACAATGCTTGAACAGCTTAAAATAGTTCCGGAATACCATAGCGACATATAAAATCATTATAAGATACACTGGGACATATTGGGCAGTATAACTCTTCAGAGGAAATTTCTCTCTAACCGTATTGCTACCAACATATTTTCATTACTTCTCATTGTTTTACTAATCTATGTACACCACTCCAAAGGAATTCTGAACTTCAATGTAACTATTTTATCCAAAAGGGTACTGTCACAGATCCCTTATTCTTACCACAAACCCCACAATTCCCGGAAAATATACAAATAACTATAAGCATGGTCGACCAATAAAACGTACTTGTATATATTTTTATACATAACAGGAAAACCTGTATGAGCATGCAACCCGTTCATATGCAACCATGCAACAACATTTCTCACTAAACTTCATTGAATAATATTTGATAAATACTGGCTTTTATTTATTTGTAACCACACAACAACATTTCTCATTAAACTTCTATGTATAATAACTTGATCAATAGGAGTTTTCATAGTGTACTAATATTCACGAGGAAGTTTCCTACAGAAACACCATCATCTACACAATAATATTCATCAAAAAGCTTGTATTAACCCTTAAACGCCTCCTGGACGTATCATACGTCGACTAAAATTGTCTGTTGGGTGCGGAGTGGACGTACCGTACGTCGACTACAAAAAATTTCAACCTTCGGTCAAATTTGACTCGATCGAAATGGTAAAAAAACGCAATTGTAAGCTAAAACTCTTGCATTCTAGTAATATTCAATCATGTACCTTCATTTTGCAACAAATTGGAAGTCTCTAGCACAATATTCCGATTTATGGTGAATTTTTTAAAAAAACTTTTTTCTTACGCACGGGCGGTAACTCAGCCAAAAATTTCATAAATTCTTTCGTCATTTTGTCGTAATTTTTGCACTGTTCTATATTAGCCGTTACATAAAGTTTTATATATGAAAATATGCGCAATTTCATGTACAATACAACAAAATACAACCCATGCTTTTACTTTTATCAGTTTGGAAATATTTTCATATAAACCACGATAACTGCCAAAATTTCAACCTTTGGTCAAATTTGACTCGACCGAAATGGTAAAAAAATGCAATTGTAAGCTAAAAATCTTACATTCTAGTAATATTCAATCATTTACCTTAATTTTGCAACCAATTGGAAGTCTCTAGCACAATATTTCGATTTATGGTGAATTTTTGAAAAAAACTTTTTCCTTACGTCCTCGCCAGAAATTCTTTCTTCACGTTGTCGTAATGTTTGCACTGTTTTATATTAGTCGTTACATAAAGTTTTATATATGGAAATGTGCGCAATTTCATGTAGAATACAACAGAAAATAACTCATGGTTGTAGCTTTTATTACTTTTGAAATATTTTCATATAAATCACGATAACTGCCAAAATTTCAAGCTTCGGTCAACTTTAACTCGAACGAAATGGTCAAAAAACGCAATTATAAGCTAAAACTCTTACATTCTAGTAATATTCAATCATTTACTTTCATTTTGCAACAAACTTGAAGTCTCTAGCACAATATTTCGATTTATGGTGAATTTCTGAAAAAAAAAATTTCCTTACGTCTGCTCGTGGTAACTCGGCCGAACATCTCAGAAATTCTTTCATGTTGTCGTAATGTTTGCATCGTTTTACATTAGTCGTTACATAAACTTTTATATATGAAAATGTGCGCAATTTCATGTAGAATACAACAGAAAATAGCTCATGGTTGTAGCTTTTATCAGTTTTGAAATATTTCCACATAAATCACGATAACTGCCAAAATTTCAAGCTTCGGTCAACTTTAACTCGACCGAAATGGTAAAAAACGCAATTGTAAGCTAAAACTCTTACATTATAGTAATATACAATCATTTACCTTAATTTTGCAACCAATTGGAAGTCTCTAGCACAATATTTCGATTTATGGTGAATTTTTGAAAAAAACTTTTTCCTTACGTCCGCGCCAGAAATTCTTTCGTCACGTTGTCGTAATGTTTGCACTGTTTTATATTAGTCGTTACATAAAGTTTTATATATGGAAATGTGCGCAATTTCATGTAGAATACAACAGAAAATAACTCATGGTTGTAGCTTTTATCAGTTTTGAAATATTATCATATAAATCACGATAACTGCCAAAATTTCAAGCTTCGGTCAACTTTAACTCGACCGAAATGGTCAAAAAACGCAATTATAAGCTAAAACTCTTAAATTATAGTAATATTACATCATGTAACTTTACTTTGCAACAAACTGAAAGTCTCTAGCATAATATTTCGATTTATGGTGAATTTCTGGAAAATATTTTTTTCCTTACGTCTGCGCGCGGTAACTCGGCCGAACATCTCAGAAATTCTTTCGTCATGTTGTCGTAATGTTTGCATCGTTTTACATTAGTCGTTACATAAACTTTTATATATGAAAATGTGCGCAATTCCATGTACAATACAACAAAAAAATAGCTCATGGTTGTAGCTTTTATCAGTTTTGAAATATTTTCACATAAATCACGATAACTGCCAAAATTTCAACCTTCGGTCAACTTTAACTCGACCAAAATGGTAAAAAAACGCAATTGTAAGCTAAAACTCTTACATTCTAGTAATATTCAATCGTTTAACTTAATTTTGCACAATATTTCGATTTATGGTGAATTTAAAAATAAAACAGTTTCCTTACGTCTGCGCGGTAACTCGGCCGAACATCTCAGAAATTCTTTCGTCTCGTTGTCGTAATATTTGCACCGTTTTATATTAGTCGTTACATAAAGTTTTATATATGAAAATGTGCGCAATTTCATTTTCAATACAACAAAAAATAACTCATGGTTGTAGCTTTTATTAATTTTGAAATATTCTCATATAAATCACGATAAATAGAAAAAATCGACTTTTGGTCAACTTTAACTCGACCGAAATGGTCGAAAACTGCAATTGTAAGCTAAAACACTTACAGTCTAGTAATATTCAATCAATTAGCTTCATTATTCAACAAACGGGAAGTCTCTAGCACAATATTTCGATTTATCTTGAATTTTTGAAAAAAAACTTTTATTACGTCCGTGCGTTACGAATTCATGCATCATTTTGTGATAATATTTTCTCTGTGTTGCTTTGATCGTTTTAAAATTTGTTATATACCAAGACCATCGCAACTTAGTGTACAATACAACTAAAAAAAATTAACTCTTTAGCTTTAACTGTTTTGCTTACTGCGCGATTTGTATACAATTATATACGAGTTTTTTTTTTTTGTCATATATTCCAATATTTATATATGATAATGATATTTTTTTTTCATTTCTGATGGTTGCATACTAAACTTCAGGTAATGACAAAAAAATGAGCCAAAAATTAACTCTTAATCTTAAAAACTAAGCGTGCTGTGATTTTTTTAAAAAACTTTTTTTCCGCTTCGGCGCTAACTCACCGAACGCCGCCGGCATACGGGAGACGTTTTTGTAAATAGGGCTTCGGCGTTAAAGGGTTAAAAGAAGTGTATCATTAGAGCCTGCGAGGTATTCATAAGCTACTAGCTGAAAATATTTCTCCTGTTTGCGAACAAAGGCATTGTAAATCTACATTTAGTCACATATGGATTCAAAAATAAAATCATCCAGACCTTAGGGATTAAAACCATCACCTAATAAAGAATTCCAAATCCATCAAAAATAATACCGAGATAAAGCGTGGACAAAAGTATTAGTGTCACCTAAACGCAAATTCTGACCGCCAAACGCTTGTAATATCATATGCTAACGTTTCCGTTTAGGAATGAGCTGAAAACCTCTGAAAAATCACTAAGTGGCTTATGATCTATTAGAAAAGTTACTTCATAACTATATATATATATATATATATATATATATATATATATATATATATATATATATATATATATATATATATATATATATATATATATATATATATATATATATATATATATATATATATATATATATATATATATATATATATATATATATATATATATATATATATATATATATATATATATATATATATATATATATATATATATATATATATATATATATATATATATATATATATATATATATATATATATATATATATATATATATATATATATATATATATATATATATATATATATATATATATATATATATATATATATATATATATATATATATATATATATATATATATATATATATATATATATATATATATATATATATATATATATATATATATATATATATATATATATATATATATATATATATATATATATATATATATATATGGACATCAGCGTCAGACCCATTTCCGGACTCCATCCGCACATTCCTCCAGGACAGAATACAAGCCACACACCAAGACATCTATGTGATTAGAAGAAAAATAAGTGAGCTAGCCACGTCACTTCGCCTCATATGCAGGGATGATGGTATGTACAGATATCTTTCATATTTTGTGCTATCAGGTGCTATTGAAAACAGTGAGTCCCACTCCAGAAATTTGTGCTACAAATTAAAAAGACTGATTAAGAACAGCGTATGGAATAATCTTGGCCTTCCCAATAATGTGCTGAATCTCTCTAACCATCCCCTCACTGCAGAAGAACAGACCGTTTTAAATCTTGGAGTTTCATTCGCTCTAAAACCTGGTCCCGAGAGTAATCTTAATTTCCTAGTTGCTTTTGATAAACATTTTGCAAAAAACAATTATGACAAGAAAGAGGCATGTCTCAAAGGCATTTTGCTAAATGTCTTGGAGCAAAATAACAACAAAAATTCGCTCCCGAAAAGATTCCAAAATGCATTAGTTAGCTTAAGAAAAAGGGGGGATATCATCATCACAAAATCTGATAAAGACGGGAAAATAGTTCTGTTAGACAAGGAGACATACATCAATAAAGTTCAAGAACTTCTAAACGATGCGGAGACCTATGACAGATTAACGAAAGATCCCACAACAAATATTGCTGCTCAATTTAACAAATCAGTTAGAACCATAGGGGGCAATAAAAAAGACATATATATATATATATATATATATATATATATATATATATATATATATATATATATATATATATATATATATATATATATATATATATATATATATATATATATATATATATATATATATATATATATATATATATATTGTAAAGATTAGCGCCAAAATAAGATAAAAAAGCACCCTCCTTTCTGCTTTGCTTGGCCAATAGATAGGCCTCTGTCTATTTGAACCTGTGAGAGGTAGAGAAATCTTGTTCGGGTTAGTTTGAAGCAGTTAATTCAGGGTTCTAAGGCACGCTCAGGAGATAATCTTAGCCTAGGGCAGTAACTGGCTGGTGCCCTTTCTTTTGGTACAGGAGCTGTGACCCGGTCAGGCCATCGGTCCCCCTACACCCGGCCAGAAGTAATAAAAGGCCACGTCGCCAGAAGTTCGCTCTCCCACACAGCCCAGTCGCTAATGTAGGAGGTCACGAGTTCAGACGTTCCCCTCCCCCCGCCCCGCTTCTTTCCCTCGTCGCCACATGGACGTAGCTGCCCTTTGCTTCGTACTCCGACCACGTGGCTAGTATCCATTGCAAGTGGGAAATTGCAAATCCCAGAGCAAGCAGAAACTCAACTGCAGCCCTTCATCATCACAAGGGTGTCTTCCCTCCTGCACCCGACCTACGACCCAAGAGTGCGGCATTGACCTCTGTCTACACGCACATGTGAACCCTGGCAGAAGACTTGGAGAAGTACTCGGACGACGCTGGATGCAGACGTTAGCCTGACACTCCTACTATGTGGTAAAGTACCCGGAAAGAGTTGCTTAGTCATGTTATGTTCGCCCTTGTGCATTTATTAAACATCTGGCCCTGTAACTTGGTATTCCTTGAGCTTCTTGGTTCAATCCCGGCCCACGTGCTCACTGCCTTCTTGCTCCAAGTCACTAGTCAAGCCTCGAGGATGTCCTTGGTGCCCTCAGCGCACTCTCGAGTAAAGCATTCCCCAAATTCCAGCCTTAGATTGTAACCTGGGTCCTCATATCGTTTCAGAAATACGATCGTAGCAGAATTCTCCTTGGTCCATATTCCTGGCATTCCCAAGCTTTTCCTCCCCACCCCCCCCTCTCCGGAGGACTTCTGCTGCAGCAATTTAATGTGTTTTAATTCGTTTTCCCTTTGATCTTCTCTGTCATGGAAATATACCTCTATTTGTATCCATGTGTTTCACACACTTACCTTTGAGAAAGAGCCCTAAGCTCCTGTATAACTTCTTTCATTTTTTGTTTTATATGTTCCTGGTTATCTTTCAAGGCCATTGTAGAGTAAAGTACTGAATGTGAAGACTTAAGAATTAGCTGTACCAGGAAACATATAAAAATGGCGACCTGACCAGTGATTCTCATAACGATTGCATCCCTGCCTCCCCTTTTGTTGTTTGTGTTGCAATTTGTAAAATCAGCAATTAGTTCATCTAAGCTGGATACGAGACAGATTACGAACCTTTGAAAAGCCAGCGCAACAGGCCAAGGAAATTCTGCGTAAGTAAGTTGCGTTTATTTAGCATAGGACACTTTAGCAAACGTGACTAAACCTAGGAATTTTTTTTATAGTAGGGCGCATGTCAAAGGAAAACGAGAGAGAGGATCGCCAAAATTTAGCTTTTGAAAGCCTTTGCACACGGCTTGCATGCCATTCAAGTAGGTTATTTAGGTGCTAACCCATTAAAGGAATAGTGCGCGTATTCCTCCTGTGAAAACCTGTGATTTCGAAATCGAATCCTCAAGTAGGCGCAAGAAATCGACTGCAAACACGTGTTCGAAAGTCAGACTAGCATCGCTGACTCATTTTTACTCTCTCTCTCTCGTTTACAAATAGGGCGTAATTGTATATTATGCTAGGCTAACGCGAAGGACTGATAGAGGTCAACAACTGTCATTTCGTTCCATTCGTTCGGGGAAGTATCGAGTCTGTATACAAACATTAACTTCATTCATTCATTCGTCGCAGACAGCTGGCCCAGCGGCCTATCAGATAAACAGACCGGGAGGCAAATGGCCTTGACCGACATTCGTAGCCCAGTTAGGAAATGTATGAAAATTTGTTTGTTTGACTTTACTTTGCTTTCCCTCGGCTTGCTTCGCCAAATTGGTTGCATTATTGGGTGGTCTGACATTATATGTACTGTTTTTGCTTGTTTTATTTTGCGATTTTACTACGGCTGTGTGTGTTGCATATCTCTTATGAATTTGGGATTACCACCCACGTAATTGCCATTGAGAATAAAACTTCTCCCATAAGTAAGTAAAACTAGCGCTCTCGCTAATCAGACCTCGTCTGTGCGGGAATTCTAGGGACCCATATACACCAATCTAGTCCCCAAGTCAGCCCGTTTTATCGGTACCTAGGGAGAATCATTTGCTCATTATTGTCCCCAAATAAGCCCGCTTCGTCGGTAATGCGGGAGACCCATATATTCCAATCTCGTCCCCAAGTCAGCCCGGTTTGTCGGTACCTTGGGAGACCAATCATTCGCTCATTATCGTCCCCAAATCAGCCCGCTTCGTTGGTAAACTTGGGAGACCAGAGAATTCCCATTCCTAATTCCCCGCTGTAGCCCACTGTGCCCGGGGGGCTGATTTGGGGAAAATTCCAAATTCCCACAGCTCTGGAAAATTAATTCTGTGTGTTACTTGCATCCTCTCCCACCTGCAAAATGTCGACAAGATCTCAGCAGAGTGAGGATTTCAAGTTAATGTCCTCCAGGAAGGAACTCGGCCTTTCCGGGAGAGAACTAAGAGACTGGGTACAGGAGAGCATGGACACAATACAGGGAGAGAGACAGGCGCAAGAGAGATGAGAAGAAGCAGAGAGACAGGAACGAGAAGCAGAGAGATGGGCTCAAGAGAAACGAGAAGAAGAAGAGAGAGAGGAACGAGAAGCAGAGAGACAGGCTCAAGAGAAACGAGAAGAAGCAGAGAGACAAGCTCAAGAGAAACGAGAAGAAGTGGAAAGGGAACAAAGGGACAAGCAGCGTGCCCATGAACTCGCGCTGCTGCAACGGCGTGGCCCTTCACCTCCCCCTGCCACCCAGGGGATGAGCGCCTTCAGCCAGGCTCTCGCCTGCATGCCAAAATGGACGGAGGCCGAGACAGTCTTAAAGGCCTGTCCCCTGTGTGCAGTCGAACTCTCCCTGGTGCTGGGCAAGTTCCTTGGTGGGAAGGCCCTTATTGCTTACAAAGCTTTCCTGCTGGAGGAGCAAGAAAATTAGGATGTCGTCCACCAGACTATCGCCAAGGCGTACGAAATAACCCCTAAACACTGGAGGAGGCGCTGGCGAGGGCAAGTTAAGGAAGTAAATCAGACCTGGGCAGACTGGGCCTACCAGTCCAAGCATGCCCATGCAAAATTTTTCGAGTCCATGAGGGTTATGACCCTCAATGAGGCATTTGAACAGATGAAAATAGAGCACTTCCTACTCTACGCCCCTCCGGCCCTAGCCACGCACATCGCCGAGAAGGAGCCTACGACGTTGATGGAATACCGTCGCATCACCGACTCCTGGGATACTCATCACCCCCAGGAGAGCTCCCTGCAGCACAGAATTCATCCACCCGCCTGCCTTTTGGGTGCCCCTCCGCCAAAGAATGGGCAGTCACAGAAACCCGTTGTGTGCGGGTTCTGTAGAAAGATCGGGATTCCAAAGAGCAATGCCGAAATAAACCCCCAGAGCCTCTTTCTCCCGGAGAACCAACTAATAAGCCGCCTGCGCCCTCTGCAGGCGCAGTGCGAAGAGATTTCAGCCAAACCTTTTGCACGGCGTGCAAGGTTTATGGTCACTCTCCCTCATGGGCAAAATGCCCTAGAAACAATAAGTGCGGTAATCCTGCGGTCGCCCTGGCAGTTACAAATCCCGCGTCCTTAAGCCCTCCTCCCGAGGGTCCCATATATGTGGCACCTCCTCGAGGTAGATACTCAGCACGCCAGGTCAAGGCATTTAACGACTCTGACACGCAAATTTCCCTCATAAGGAAAGACAAAGTTCCCTATGGAGCTATCATAAACCGACGCAAACTCGTCATAATTGAGGTTATCAATGAATTCCAAATGATCCTCCCTATGGTCCAACTGAGGGTCACCCGACCCCACAGAGCCAGGACCCTTCATCTCGCCGTAGCGAAACATATTCCAGGAGGCTATGATGTCCTCCTGAGCCAGGACTTTATGTCCCCCTCCAAAATACGACAATTCCGGGGTCCAAATTCCCCAAATAATCCTCCAAATCCAAGTCCAGTGCCCAGCACGGCATCAGTCCCAGTGCCGAGGCCGAGGCCAGATCTCCCTACAGGAGAATCTCGCCTATCAACTCCTCTGCCAGTGCCACTTGGGCGCAATGAGCAGTGGCAATCTCCGTCTGTCCAGACAGACGAGACCACTACCACATCGCTACCAGTGCCAGTGTCAATGTCAGTGCCAGAGCATACCCCTGATCCCCCTCCGAGGCATCCAACTCCAAACAACCCCTCTTCGCCCAGCCTGGTGCCACTGCCAGTGTCAGTAGCAAGAGAGACGGGTTCTCCTGACCCCAGCGGAGGCTCAACCAAAGGCACGGATTCGCAACCTGGGCCTGAGCTGGTCACCACTGCATGCGAGTCAACCACGCCCCCTCCGTCCGTCCCCTCTCTCTCGCCGCCCGCTGCAGATACCTTCGTGAGTCATGATTCTGCCCTGCCTCGCTGGGCCGATGAACTCTGCGAGCTGTGCCAATTAATGTCCGAGGTGGCAAACAAAATTCCCGTGTCAGTTGTCTCAGCAGTTGACCCAGATGGCACCCCTTGCCGCCCTTCGGCTTCAGGCCCTCCGATTCCCTGGCCAAGGTCAACGGTCCAAGGAGGAGAGGTTCGCGGTGGAATTACCACAGGTGTGGGAAATCACAGGTACTCCACAACGAGCTCCCGAGCTCTTCTGGCACCTGTGCAAACTTAGCCTAGGGCCACCTCTTCATCTTTCGAAAGTCTTGGCACCTTTCATCCAGAAGAGGATGTCAAGGCCTTCCGCTATCTTCTACCTTTCCTTTGAAACTTCTATCCCTCATCCTTCTCTGTCGATCTTTCCTTAACACTTTCCCTTAATTACCACCGCAAGAGGCAGTTAAAATATGGGATATAATCCCCTTTAATATACATTCATCATTTTACTTTGAAGCAGTAAGAGAGACTGAGTGGGAAGTGGCACGCCCTTACGCCCGTACCTTGGCACAAGGCAGGCGTGTTGGCTCTTCCTGAAGGGGTCGTGCCCTTTGGGTTTCCTTTCCCAGTCCTTGGGCTGAGAGTTAGTCCTGGCCATCGTCTATTGGCGACGGACATTAAATTAATACATAAACAATAAAATACCTCGCTCTGTTATTATTTGCTCTTCTGCGTATATAATTTACTCTTATTTAAATTTTCTTCTCTCTATTTGTTAACGAATCTCGAGTCACAAGACTCCTGCCCTTGTGAGTTTTAACCTTACCTTTGTAATACCAGCTACGTGTCCTGCCTTCAGTAAGCAGTTTGCGCCGCCCTTTCACTTATGTCATTTTGTTTGGTTTTCTTTTCTTTTATTAATATATTTATTTTCTTTTGTTTTGTGGAGAAAGCTATGGTTGTCCCGTCCCCTTTCATTTGTTTCTCTTCCCATTCATGCTTCGAGCGAGTATCTATTTATAGCTTACACCCGAGTTGTAGGCCGTGGAAATAAAAATTTAGTGTTGTTTAAGTTTAGCGAATTAAAACCTGCGAATAATCTCTTTGCCTCGCTTGCTCAGCAAGCTGTCAAACTCCTGTCACTTAATTTAGCGTTTTCTGGAGATATTAGCTACTCATCAAGTTTGTAAACAATTATTGTCCACCGATTGGAAAGAGGAATTGAATTTTGTTATTACAATTTCTAGTAAAGGGGATATCATTTAAAATCAACGCTGTATTGTCATTTATTCCGCCTCTTCAAGGCACAACTAACCGCATGCATGTATTTCTAACATAGCAGTAAGCAGCTAGTTGATTTACATTGGTTTTCATTTTACATCCTGCCCATTTTTTTTAGTTTTTTTTTATTTTGTGGCTTTGAAGTGTTCTTTGTTTATTTTGTTGAGTGCCTTATTACCCTCAGTAAAGTAAAGCGAGTAAAGCTTTTGTAAGGTTAGCACTTATGAAGTATTTCAGCAGTAATTAGTTACCAAGTAAGGGTACCTTTTTATAGTATGTTCTAAATTGCACTCTGCACCTAGTGTAAACTTTCAGTTTGTCGTTGATCAGTATTGCAGCAGAGTTTTGTAAATAAAGTAAAATAACAGTTGTAGCAAAGCAGGACCTAGAGTAATGTCGAGCGTTTTCTTCGCCCATTTTTGCTGTTAACGACATGCGCACCCAATTGAAGTTGCGAATGTCATCTTGCAGGGGGAACTGTAAAGATTAGCGCCAAAATAAGCTAAAAAAGCGGCCTCCTTTCTGCTTTGCTTGGCCGATAGATAGGCCTCTGTCTATTTGAACCTGTGAGAGGTAGTGAAATCTGATTCGGATTAGTTTGAAGCAGTTAATTCAGGGTTCTAAGGCACGCTCAGGAGATAATCTTAGCCTAGGGCAGTAACTGGCTAGTGCCCTTTCTTTTGGTACAGGAGCTGTGACCCGGTCAGGCCATCGGCACCCCTACACCCGGCCAGAAGTAATAAAAGGCCACGTCGCCAGAAGTTCGCTCTCACACACAGCCCAGTCGTTAATGTAGGAGGTCACGAATTCAGACGTTCCCCCGCCCCCCCCCCCTCCCCGCTGCTTTACCTCGTCGCCACGTGGATGTAGCTGCCCTTTGCTTTGTACTCCAACCACGTGGCCAGTATCCGTTGCAAGTGAGGAATTGCAAATCCCAGAGCAAGCAGAAACTCAGCTGCAGCCTTCATCATCACAAGGGCGCCTTCCTTCCCGCACCCGACCTACGACCCGAGAGTGCGGCCTTTGCCTCTGTCTACACACACACGTGAACCCTGGCAGAAGATGCGGAGAAGGACTTGGACGACGCTGGATACAGACGTCAGCCTTACGCTCCTACTACGTGGTAAAGTACCCGGAAAGAGTTGCTTAGTCACGTTATGTTCACCCTTGTGCATTTATTATACATCTGGGCCTGTAACTTGGTATTCCCTGAGCTTCTTGGTTCAATTCCGGCCCATGTGCTCACTGCCTTCTTGCTCTATCTCACCAGTCAAGCCTTGAGGATGCCCTTGGCACCCTCTGCGCACTCTCGAGTAAAGCATTCCCCAAATTCCAGCCTTAGATTGTAACCTGGGTCCTCATATCGTTTCAGAAGGACGATCATAGCAGAATTCTCCTTGGTCTGTGTTCCTGGCATTCCCGAGCTTTTCCTCCCCCCCCCCCCTCCGCGGGAGGACTTCTGCAGCAGTAATTTAACATGTTTTAATTCATTTTCCCTTTGATCTTGTCTGTTATGGAAATATACCTATTTTTGTATGCACGTGTTTCACACACTTCCCTTTGAGAAAGAGCCCCCAGCTCCTGTATAACTCCTTTCATTTTTTGTTTTATATGTTCCTGGTTATCTTTCAAGGCCATTGTAGAGTAAAGTACTGAATGTGAAGACTTAAGAATTACCTGCACCAGGAAACATATAAAAATATATATATACATACAAACTTGATATTGCACATAGCACTAACTGTAACCAAACTTAGTATTGCACAAGCATCAACTGCAACCTTACTTATGTATCAATGAAAGCAAAGATGCACCCATTGGACTGTTATTTACGTGGATGTAAGCTAAAAATACTAATTGTAATGAAAAGAGATGCATACGTGGCAAGGGGAAATAATTTTTGATGAATTAATGTGAATTAACAAGTATTTAACTTGTGAGAACAGTCTTTGTTTAATTATATCAAAAGCTATGTTTTGGCTGAAATTTATTCTAAAAAGAGAATCAATGCCATTTTTTTTACCGAGTGAGGGAATTTGCCATGAGTGAGGAAAAGCCCTTTGTTAATAAAAAAAAAAAAAGTCGTCCCAAGTACTGTTGGACACCATTGACTCTGGTGGGTTCAGGGACTATGACATAAGCTTTAATTTTAATTTAGACAACTTCAAACCAACTTTTGAGACAATATATCCCACATTTAGAGAGCTTACGTTCAAAATGGACACCTCAACCTCCGTAAAACAACGCTAGCTTCAAGATGTTACTCCAATGCACTGATGAAAATAACCAAACCATCCACAGTTACATATTACATAACATATCGGCAAAACGGAGGTTATTATTCCAGTGAACGTGATAGGTGACCATCTCAGCCCAAACGACCTTCTGAACAGCCAGTGGCAGATTTACCAGGGGAGGTGGGGGCTGGTCAAGTGCCACCACCCCTCATGGATATGAATAATAGAACATTGTTTTCTTTCAATAAATTATTATTAGTAGCCAAAAGTTGCTAAGTTAATGATTATTTCAACAACAACTGGGCAAGGATATGATGGTGCTAGTGCCGTAAGTGGGCGACTGAAGGGCTGCCAAGCAATTGTAAAAGAAAAGTACCTTCAGCAGCGTATATTAATTGTGCCGCTCATGTGCTGAGTCTCTTAATTTCTAAATCTAGTGAAGTGCCAATAATCAGAAATTGCTGGGGTGATGTTAAGGAAATTGCAAATTTTTCCACTCATCGTCACAAAGACTTAAGGCTATGGAAAATATAATTCAGAATGACAAGGATCATTATAGTCTCTTAATAGGTTGCGTACCGTTAGTGACACAAGATCGGGTAGAGGGGCATGATGACATTATGGTGTTTAAATAATATGATAAAACTAGGAACAGTTGCATCTGAAAACTATTTTCGCTTGCTCCCATTTCATTACGACCATTACAGTGATCGTTCAGTACTGTGAAGACCATGTTTCTAACACAAAACGTTATAGTGGTCTGTTCTTGTTCGTATGAAAAATTTGTTATATCTGTGGTAAACTATTGTTCTTGCTACTAACATGTATATTACTTCCATGAACCTTCTGGTAGTATAGTTCTTACATTTCATCTTATACTGAAAATTATTATTAAAGTTACTATACTTAATATAAAGATTCTTGTCACCAATAGCATTGCCGAGGTTATTATGGAAATTGTTTTAAATGCTTTTCTTGTATTGCCAGAGTTAATACTCCTCTGTATATTAGGCACGGATTTACTGATTTAAAGTCTATTGTGATATATAATTATGAACTCTGCTATCCGAATTATAATACTTTATCTTAATTGTAACCCTAGACATTCTAATGACTACAATAAGCTTCATTAAATGATGAGTAAAACTGGTAGAAATACCTGCTGGTTTAATACATAAAGGGTCTAAACTGAATAAAGGAGTGGGTTTAAATCTTGCACTTTAGAACAATGTTCCTAACCTGACCGGCAATAGTTATTACACAAAACTCCATATATAGTTTAGCAACAAAACATTAAACAACCTATAACACTGTCAATATAGTAAGCTGCAACAGTCGACACATATTCATAATTGTACATGTGATACCTTGCGCCCGGCATTATTACACAGATTTCATATGTCATGCAAAAATCTCATCTGCAAGTAAAACAGATTTATCTATTAGTGAATGACCCTTTTTGTCTATTAACCAAAATATGCTACGTAATGTTAAAATCTCATCTGCAGCTAGCTTTGCCCCATGGAACTCTCTAATGATATGGAAAATCTTCCTGTGTGTGCCAGACCGCAATTTGTCTGTTCTCGATCACCTGCTGATTTTCTTTACTTAATCTATAAAAGAAGGTGCCTATTGTAACCAACTCTCAGGGTCTGTAATTTCTTTGCAGCCAAAAGATCTTCTCTTGACGTTATCTATGAGTCTATCCCTTGTATGAGTTGACCCTTAATACACACCTGCAATGAACTGTAATTGAACTCGTATTTCCAATAGTGAAAAAATGTGCCTTTTATCATCACCTCCCGTTGCCCTTTCCCTAGAATTCATTCTTAACTCGTGCAAATTTCTTTATTGTATGAATACACTCTTCTTGAACGTAATCTATATCTCACAAGAAAGAAAAACACCGAAATCAAAACCACTTCAAATAAATAAAACGAGGAAGTAGAATATCTAAGGGGACAATCATCTCACATGATGGCTACTCCTAAAAGGACATAATTATGTATCAAAATGTGTATCTACGTGCAATGAAAAATATATGTTGAGGAGCGCATTTAAAAAAAAAGAGGATGAACAATAACGACGCCCTTCTTATTTAGGATAATGAGTAAAATGCATTGGAGGACACGAGGCGCGACCAGCTTCTGCTTTGTGGGCGAGACTTCGTAAATCCTACGTTGTTGTGTCAGTCAATGTGAAGGCCACAAAATCAGCAACATTTCCTTTGCGTTGTACGGCGAAGGTCGATCCAAGCATGTTCATAGGTTTTTATTACTTTTGCAATGTATGAATTGCTCAGACATCTCATCGCAGAGAAACACTTCTATCCCATGGCTCGTAGCTAAGATATTAAACCATGGCTGGTTGTTGAAGAGACCGTCGAAGGGATGTAACTTTTCCGAAGCTGTGCGTACTGGTATCAGCTTTCTTTCTCTCTGAGGCGTTAGGTACAGCTGCTACCAAATATAATAGTTGGATGATAAGTGAGAAAGATCTTCTACAATTCTGGGTATTATTACAAAAAAATATAGTATGAGGTGCCTATTTTCTCAAGCAGGGCCTCCCCATGAATCTCTCTGTTTCCATTCTAATTCAATGTTTCACACAAACTCCACTCACACTAGTAAAAAATTTTGGTTTTCTTCAACTGTCACAAAGGATTAACTTTACAACATAGTTTATATTAAAGATGATACAGAGGTCACTGGAACATGATTAAAAATAAAGTAGTAACTGATTGCCTGAATATTTATAAATTGATAATGGTAAATGGCAAACCACATCTCATATGTTCTGGACATACCACGAGAGCGATGTGTGTAACACACATAAAAGCGGTCAACGTTCTTTGGTCCCTTTAAGATTTAGTAACCATGCGAGTAAATATCAACATTGTTAAACAAAAGAGGTCCTTGACCAAAATGACTACGTCAACAGAATATCAGTTACGCCTTATGTACAGTCTTCGTCATTAGGAATTTTACTCTTCATCATAAATGTCCTTCACCTCTGTAATACAAAGCGTATTATAATATTCAGTCTCTTTCTTTATAATACTATTTCCATTTTCCACTCAGAAAGAATCATAAAAATTATAATACGTACTCCTAATGACAGTGCCACTATATTAATTATCAATGTAACTGTTACACATACACGAGTGGGATAACAAATAAAGCCTTGAAAGGTTGGCGTACGTTCACTCAAAAGTTAATGCGCTATTTGTTGAACTAATGGCAAATCTATGATAGGTCACGATTCGGTAAAATCTGATCACTGGTAAAATTATCAGGATTCTGAACTCTTTTTTATTATTTGTTTATGTACAGAGATGATGACCCTATTTTAGCAAATAGTGCACAACACACAAACACACACACACACACACACACACACACACACACACACACACACACACACACACACACATATATATATATATATATATATATATATATATATATATATATATATATATATATATATATATATATATATATATATATATATATATAATCAGAAAGCTACAAACGTCCTTTAATATCCAATTCACTCTACCTCGGAAGTAATATATTTTCATATATGTTACCGAAGGGGAATTTTTTTAGGTGATAATAAGTCCACCGTCCCGTGGGGTCGACCCCACGGGACGGTGGACTTATTATCACCTAAAAAAATTCCCCTTCGGTAACATATACGAAAATATATTACTTCCGAGGTAGAGTGAATTGGATATTAAAGGACGTTTGTAGCTTTCTGATTGTATATGAATCACGGTGATGTGATAAATAGTCATAATATGGCTACGTGCGACAAACGCACTACACGGTCAACATGGCAGAGGTGGGTGGATATCGTCTCCAAACGCAAAACACCTGAGTTCGACGGGTGAGTTGATGGGAGATGGTATTCACTTATATTATTGGTTACCCTCTCTTGTGGCCGACTGGTTAGTGTGTCACTGTAGTCCTGATTCCTCGTCCGTCGCTGGTTCGACCCCACGGGACGGTGGACTTATTATCACCTAAAAAAATTCCCCTTCGGTAACATATATGAAAATATATTACTTCCGAGGTAGAGTGAATTGGATATTAAAGGACGTTTGTAGCTTTCTGATTGTATATGAATCACGGTGATGTGATAAATAGTCATATATATATATATATATATATATATATATATATATATATATATATATATATATATATATATATATATATATATATATATATATATATATATATATATATATATATATATATATATATATATATATATATATATATATATATATATATATATATATATATATATATATATATACTGTGTGTGCGTCCGTGTGTGTGTATATGTATATGTATATGTATATGTATGTATATATATATATATATATATATATATATATATATATATATATATATATATATATATATATATATATATATATATATATATATATATATATATATATATTTAAAGGACACATATATGCATTTCATAGCTTCAATGCTTTAAGATGTGATGAAAGAATTTTTGGAGCAAGATGGTACTGACCGAGCCGTCAGTTGCAAAATCTTTGTATTCAGCAAATAGTTTGATTCCTCAGCAATATTGGGGGTCAGGTGATCTTCCAAGCGTTATGTATATTCGTGAGTACGTGCGTTACTTTGATCTAGATTATGCCAAAATCTGCCCTAAAAGTGAGTTTGATCGTTCATTAACGTGATAGAACTGCAGTTGTCCAGCCATAGCTTTGGAGAGGATCCAGGCTTTGAAAATCGGCAGATAAGGTAGAGTTTCAAATCTCTGTTTTTATGGGAGGATATTGAACTTGTGATTTTTACCATGATTTTCTAATCGTTATGAACTTTTGAACTGGTGTGGGAGATTTAATATGAATATTCATACCTCTTTTATATTATTATTTTGTTATGTTACGTTTGCCATATCTTAGCTATGCATTTTACACTTTCCATTATTGTGTTTTGCATTTCATATATTTTTGGGAGTTTTCTATCATGTTTAATTCTTTCGACAGATGTCTGTGGACTTGGGAGTTTGAGAAAAAGGACATGCAAGTCATTTGCAATGTCAATCTCTTTATGTGGTAGACTGTTTTTTTTTTGACATGACTTTTATTTATTGATTTGTGAGTATGTGAGATTTTGGGGATTTCCAGGCTATTAGCCATACTGAGACTTCTTTAATCAGAAGTATTTTGCAGTTTAGAGTTTAGTTATCTGACTCGATAATTCATTTATTATGCATTTTAATCTTTGCTTTGTTTTATTCATTTCTTGTTGGGTTATTCGAATAATAAACCTATTTTTGTAAGAAACGATTGTGTTTCTTTAAATAGTCCATTTAATTGCTTTGAGAGAATGAGTGAGGTCGGGTGGATGAGCTTCGGGAAACGATGAGAGAGAGAGAGAGAGAGTCGATACACGGAGAGAGAGAGAGCTGAGAGAGAGGGAAAAATGTGAGTGTTATCATGGGTCGAATCTTCATACGTCTTTTTCCTGAAGAAGATCGTTAGGATTACGCTACGTACACTTCCAAAGAAGTGTTGAATCTGTTTCTTGTAACATATATATATATATATATATATATATATATATATATATATATATATATATATATATATATATATATATATATATCGTATACTTTTCGAAGATAAATTAACCAATGACAATTATTACATTCTCAATTTCTTGCAGACTTATTCATGACCGATTTCTAACAAAATAACACCAAACCAGAATTGAGGACTGTTTAAAAATACTCAATTTCAACTGATGACAATCATCAAGTAATCTTCACTTCTTCAGTTATCACTAACTCCACCTTTCATTCACAAATTCGCACCTCATCCTCACATCTGCGCTTAGTATAGGACTTAACCACCCAGTCCAACAGGCAAACCTTGTCTATTAAACGTAGCTCTCTGATAGGGTTAGCCGATAAAATGTTGGTTAATAGGCCATCCATAACACCAGCGTTTTATTGGCGACTTTTTAATTAATTCATCAGCCTGTTGATACTGGCCACAGTGGGAACTTTACCTACTGTCATATATTTTCCAAGACAATGGTCTAAGGAACATACAATTCTTACATATCATGATCACATTCAGTGAGACACTATCAAGGTATACTAGGTGCCTCAAAATGTAAATCTTAAAAACTTGTCATTAGGCATCGATGTTAACGAACCAATATTCTTTTGTGGGTTTCTTGTCAAAGAATAAATTCATGTTGATCATCCAAAACTTTTATAATGCACATTTTCCACAAAAGGGCTGCGCTCTTCATTCGCCGCAAACCAAGAAATGACTTTCATTTTTTTAATCTTGATCTAACGCATACTAATGATTGTAGCAATTCAGAAGGACCTTTGAAAAGAAGTTATATTGATCTTAAAAGAGGGATAGTCATTCACCCCCATATTTTATTATAAATTGTAAGAGATGTAACATGTATTAATATATTGCGATTAGAGGAAGAGAATGACGTCTAACAGCCTTTTCTCTGTAAAATAAAAAAGCTCAAGCAATAAAATTAAAATTAACGAGGAAGAATAAAAATCGATTACCAATTACAATGAAAGTGGATAATGAATGATATCCAAGTATTTAATGTATATATAGTTTTAATATTCTTAAAATGGTACATCAAACAATAAAAGTAGGTAAAGACAAGAAAGACAAAAATAAGAGGATATTAAGCCTTCATACTACCCATACACAAAGTAGATCTCTCTACGATGCCTCCATCTTTCTGGAACATTTTATCCAACGGTTTGGAGGAGAAGCTATAGCTAAAAATCCTATGACGTGAGAAAAACAGGTTCGAGGCTTACAACACCAAGCTCTCGACAATACTATTTTCCAAAACAAGATCAGTCTCAATAGATTTATAATGGCTCCTCTGCGCCTCCCATCCAACAATTTCTGGATAAAAACAAAAGATTAATTCTTGTTGAGTGTTATTACCTTGTATGTGAGTGACAAAATTGATTATATATTGTCAAAAATGCCTACTGTGGTAATAATTAGAACAATTCGGATGAAAAGAATATAACCCGGTCTGTCGCTGAGCTTATATTTCACTTTAGTAACTTGAGAAGGCTAAATATGAGCTCATCGGTATACAAAAGCCCATTCTTTTGAATGAAGTTTGCTCTAAAGGGTCTTCTGCAAAAATTATTATTATTATTATTATTATTATTATTATTATTATTATTATTATTATTATTATTATTATTATTATTATTATTATTATTAAGTTATACGTGCATGGTTAGAGTAAAACATATTTATAATTCCAAAGAATTAGAAAATCTGTTTCAGCGTCTTGCTTTACTGTGAAAATATTCTTTTCATTTGTCCATTCTTTATTTTTATATTATTCTTTCTACGGGAATGCTTACGAAATTTCCGGTATGTGTTTATTGGTATGAATCACACCCAGGAGAGAAAGGAGACCATTTTGACCATATATACACTGTTAAAATTTTTCCGTTGAAAAAAACGGTAAAAATCCTGTCAGTAATGTTGCCAGGCATTTACCGTTTTAAAAACGGGTCCCGTAATTTTTAATGTACCTTATTTTCTCCCGTATGTGAGAAAATCCCGTAAAAAAATTTAACCGTAAAATTTACGGTTTTACTGTTAAGTTAACCCGTAACATACCGTAGAATTTACGGTTAATATTTTTCCGTGATTTTCTCAAATACGGGTGAAAATACATATAATATATATATTACTGCGCTACAACCCCGGCCGGCAAAACTTTGAGGTGGCCAGTTTAAGAAAAAAATACATCAAAGGCGACAAAAATAATTCTAAAAAATTTTTCCTACCTTCCTTGTGGGGCCTTTTTTTATAAAGTAATTGTAAATTTTACCTAGTTATATACATGTTTTTTCTAATAAATTTATTTTATTTTGTAAAATTATAATTACATCTCATACAATATCAAAACAGATTAAAAACTAAAATCGGTAAAAAA
Source organism: Macrobrachium rosenbergii (assembly GCA_039081455.1). Taxonomy (NCBI): domain Eukaryota; kingdom Metazoa; phylum Arthropoda; class Malacostraca; order Decapoda; family Palaemonidae; genus Macrobrachium; species Macrobrachium rosenbergii. The sequence continues at coordinate 34,280,925 of JANJGK010000031.1, read as the reverse complement.
TTCTATACATGTAAAATATTTATGTAAATTTACCTGACATCGAGTGTGCAGTAACTTTTTGGGACTTATACATGATTTTTCTAATATTTTTTTGTATTTTTGTTTGCAAATTTACAATTATAATTGAAATACTAACATAAAATTCCTTGTCATAAATCCAATTGGAGAAAATAATGAGAAGATTAACTTTCAAAAACTTTATTCTTGAAAAACAGATTTCAGTCATAATTCTTTTAGCACAAAATCTTCCATTAATTATTCATACAGGCCATTAATCGCCTCCAAAGTTTGGCAATGAGTTTTCTACCTCTCATTCCTTGAGCTAAGTAATTGTTTTTGGCAGAATTACAGGTCAAAGTATGTCAGAGATGATGGAGAAGAGAGTGAAAGCTTTTTCATTCCTTATTCCATAAGCTCAAATGCAGAAAACTCTGCAATGAACTGTAATATTCTTGGCTGGGTATGTGCCACTTTTTTCTTTGTTCTGGTATTTTGTCCCTTTTTCAGGATTTATTTTGAAGAAACGCCTTTAAAAATGACGAGATATATGAACATGATGGTAAAAATACTGTAAAACAACTGCTGACCACCACACATATTACAAAGTACAGTACATGGACAATTAAATATAAATTACTTAGGTGCTCTCACTTCAAAACCGTTTAAATCTCTATGCATTGAAACATGCTTTATAGCCTATATTAATTTTATATAATTGATGCATTCAATATTGGTATATTTGCACTTGATAGTGACACATAAAAGGGCCAGAGTAGCCTGAGGAGGGTTGAGCGGTGAATGATATTGTCTGGTTCAAACACTGTTTCGAAAAGAGAGAGTAAGGGTGGTAGAGTAGGGTTGGGGTTGGGTTGAGCCTCCCTACTGACTTGGCAGATACTCCACACTAACATTGTTACATTAACCAGTCCCTTTAGGTAATCCATTCTACTGCCAAAAAATAGTGCAGGGTCTGAAACACACTGTATGTGCCAAAATATTTTACTGATCTAACTGGTACTTTACACTGAGACAATTTTGCTCAATGAGCAAGGTTATCTTGAACAACTTGTAGAATAAATGAGAAAACAGAATAAAGGGTCACAAAGCATATCATAGTAATTGGACATTAAACTCAACAAGTGAACAAGTGAAGTAAATTATACCGTTTAGTCTATGAACTATTTTATTTAACCCAAGCTACTGTTTTAGCTGGCATTAAGCTGATCATAAAAGATCTTGTCAAGTTCTCTCTTAACTTATAACCCTCCTGCAAACTGGTTTTCTCTTTAAATAGCCAAGACTATTTTGCTTGATATTCAGCCACGCTGATTTTAAGCTAATATCAGGATATTTCTTAAAAAAAAAAGGATTGTCACTTTACCTTGTTATTCAACTACCTATGCTATGTTAATACCACTCAAGGGTATAGGCTACATAAGACTTAACCGGAATATAGCCTTTACAAAGTCTAGAATACTATTTTTACACTAAGTACTTTTCAAGTCTTTTTAAGTCTAAAACATAGTATTACTTCATTATGAATAAAAGATCAAATTATGATTAATTATTCACACCTAAATGTACAGGCTATGTAAAACTTAGCATGTATCATCCTTGTCAGGCTATTACTTTGTCTAACCACGAGTATTGTTTATATTACTCTTAGGCTATTTGATTTACTTATTTGAAATAGAAACTTTTAGCAGCATGTAGCATCTTTGTCAGACTATTACTTTGTCTAACCCAGAGTGTTGTTTATAGGTATTACTCTTAGGCTATTTGATTTACTTATTTAAAATAGAAACCTTTAGTAGCCTACATGGTCCACCAGCCCTATATAAAATAGTAGCCGAAAGTAAAATATTAAAGCAAGGAAGATATCACATCACTTACTCTAGGTCTAATTTAGGATACTGTCTAATAATGATTATTCAGATCACGTAAGCTCACAAGTTACATAACACAGTTACCTGCTATGTACACATACAGTTAAGCTATCGACTTCAACAGATGACAGGATGCTATTTTCACCCAGTCTGGTTTAGCCTATATATGGTCTAGGTTAACAATCTATGCTAATAGCTAATGGAATGTTTATCAGAAGTTTACCACATAGCTTCACTGAACAATGTACGGTAATTGTACTTTCTAGTCCTGGCTTATTTATTGCCATCTAAATATACAGGTTGTATAAAGGGGAAAAAACTAACTCGTCCCACGAGTAGTCGACGGAGGCAGAGTCTTCATACATAATAGGCCTAATCTTATTATAGGCCGCAACTATAGCAAAGTTTTATCATACCAAATACAAAAGCATACACCTAAAGTCTTAAAACTCACCTGATGTTGTTCACTCTTCAATCTTCGTAACAGAAGAAGAAACCACAAGAAGACTTCTTGCTGGAGAGCAGAGGGGACTATCTGCTGTAATATGAACTTTGAAGTGTTTTAGCGCTAGCCGCCAGGCGACATGAAAACACAAGCATTGCGAATGCGAAATGCGTATCTGCTCAGGATAATTGTATACATATGATGTTCTTGGTCCTTTGAATATACAGTGGAACTTTGTTTTGTGCCTGTTTCATAAAACGTAATGCTGGAAATGGTAAATGTACAAGTATATTATTATAATATTAATAAACTAATAATTTTGTAGTTGCGTGGGATGGAAGCGGATGGCAACTTCATAAAGACAGATGCCAATGCAATAATAATAAAACTAATAACTTCTACAATACTGTATTTTTAATGATTTAGAAGAAAATTCGAAGCTTTTAATGTTTCATATAGAATTAGTCTTAACATTTAACATAATTCTGTCAGAAAACATATAAGTTATATGAACCATTATGATAGGGACTATGCCTCAAAATACGGGAGTGCTCCGTAATTTCAGGTAGATTGGCCTTATTTATATAGCAAAGATATTACTGTAACTGACCCGTAAAAGATAATAACACTAGGGTAAAAAGTATGGTCGCCCGTTTTACTGAAATACGGCTGCGAACCGTATATTTTTACGGGAAATTTCTGATTAAAACTACGGGTTTTTTAACAGTGTGTGTTTATATATATATATATATATATATATATATATATATATATATATATATATATATATATATATATATATATATATATATATATACTGCATCAGGAGCGGGTGCAGCTAAAGAAGCGAGCTCACATTGGATTTAGAGTATGTCAGCTTAATGTTGGGTCCATGACTGGGAGAGATAGAGAGTTGGCTGACCTGATGAGGAAAAAGAAAGTATGTTTTGTGTGTGCAAGAAACGCGATGGAAAGGAAATAAAGCTAAAGAATTGGGTGATGGATATAAGCTGTACTATAGTGGAGTAAATAAACAAGGCAGAAATGGAGTTGACATAGTACTGTTTGGTGAATTGAAGAATACAGTGAATGAAGTGCAAAGAAAGAATGACCGTATCGTCAGATTGAAGATGTGTTTTGGAGGAGAGATTCTGAATATTATAAGTGCATATGCACCACAAGTTGGTTGCACAGAAGAATAAAAGAGAAGTTTCTGGAGAGACATGGATGGAGTATTGAAAGAAGTGGAAGAACATGAGCGGGTGATAGTGGGGGCAGATTTGAATGGCCATGTTGGATGTGAAAATGAGGCGATTGGTCGGTGCATGGGGGCCATGGAATTGGGAAGAGAAACCCAGAAGGAAAGAATGTAGTGGACTTTGCTGTGGCACTCGACATGGCAATAGTAAACACATTCTTTAAGAAGAAAAGGGAACACCGAATAACATATAGGAGTGGGGGAAGATGCTCCCAAATAGACTACTTCCTATATAAAAGGATAAAGCTGGGGGAGATCGAGAACTGCAAAGTTATCATTATGTATTTACTTATTTTTATTTTTTATTTATTTATTATTTTCAGTCGTATTGAAATTTATCCAAAGAGCATGAATTTTTTAGCTATTTTTTCTACCATTAATGTTCTGATGAGCTCACACATTTTTTGGAACACCATAATTGATTCTTGAAATCTTTCTTCCCCGTGCTCTTTTTAATATATTATTGAATGTAAATTGTAAAAAAATTTCCTCTCCGAAACTGACGTTTAAATCGCAACGTAAACTGCTGACATGAATTATCGTGAACATGAGAAGACAGAGAGAGAGAGAGAGAGAGAGAGAGAGAGAGAGAGAGAGAGAGAGAGAGAGAGAGAGAGAGAGTTTGCTTTGCATGCAGAGTGATCAATTGCTTGGAATTCGGGTTCGACGTATTGATTTGCGGTTTGAATTTTTCACCATCCCTCTGCCTAATTTTTGTTTAAGTGTGAATAAATAAATAAATAAATAAATAAAAATAAATAAAAAAATAAAAATAAAAATAAATAAATAAAAACATGTTAGGGTGACGAAAATTAAAACGAGAGAGAGAGAGAGAGAGAGAAAGAGAGAGAGAGAGAGAGAGAGAGAGAGAGAGAGAGAGAGAGAGAGAGAGAGAGAGACCATGAACCATTTTTTTTTTAACTGCAAGACGTGTACAATGGAGGGGAGAAGGGGTAACAGCTATTCCTTTTGTCTAGTTTCCTCGGAATTTGCCAAACTGAAAAACCACATTAAGCAACATAAAAGCAACAAAGGCATTCCAATAGATAAAAATAAATTAATGAAAAAAAATAAAACAAATAAATGAAATAAGCGTGTTGGACAAAAAAATGATCCGCTTTGACGTCAGAAATCCCTACAAAATCTACAGAGCCGTGACATAATTACAGGAGACGTGTCCGGTATCGTCAAACTTTTGGCAAAATTTTATGCACTTAGGAAGTATTTCCGCAATAAATAATTTCCAAGTAAGGGTGCATTCGTACTGTTTATTTATTTTCATTTATTTTTATTTATTTTTATTTATTTTTTGTTTTTTACCCAACTGACAACTGTGTAAGAAATTTTTATGAAAAATACATATGTTAAATACACATTTCTTGCTGGTGTTTGACATGCTTTCAGGTACGGTTGGCCCTGCCAGATGGCCGAAGACGTCCTGCTTTTGAAAAGCATGACAGAGACGCTCTCCTGATTTCATCTGTGGCGGATGCGCCGCGTTTTTCTCCAGCTCCGCTGGTTGGACTGACTTCAAAAGGACCTGGAAATGGTTGCAGGCGCCAATAACAGTCATAAAAGGTTCGTATGTTGCAAGTAGTCAAGACCAGCCCTCTACCCTTTTACTTAAACTTCTTAAAATTCCATTTCTTTAAACTTTTAACCTCTTCGTCCACAAAGCAATCCTCCCTTTGTTAGAATCCTGCCTGTATCCCATGCCTTGCCATTTACATACTTTGCATTCAAGTAAAGACCCTGTGATAACCATCAATTATCCCTCCACCAGTGCAATTTAAGGGCTACTTAGGTTAAACCATCTCAGTGTTAGTTTTATCTTTGTGTGAGTTCAATCACGTGTTCATTGTTAAAGCCTACACTGCTCCGATTCTCAGATCATAGTTACGTGATCTCAGGGAAATCACCTTCTAGGCTACATTATGTTTTGTATTTAAGAACGTGTATTGTGTGATATTTCATAGGGGAATTCCATCTCCTTCAGTGTACACCATCATTCCTAACTGAGACGTCTTTTTCAGGGATGCACACGCGGAACGATCGCTATCCATGCTTCAGTATCTCGTCTGCCACCCAAAATCCTGATAATTCCTGGTCGCATTCAGTAACGATTTCCGTTCTGGCCCAAATGTTCGTGTGAATTATTCTCCCATCCTGGAGTGCCATCATTTGCATTACCTGAGACTGTTTCATGTAATCAGGGCAAGACTGAATGTTATTCTTATCATTGAACTGATTGTAGTGCAGATTGGCCCCATTTTAATCCACTTGCTTGTTGCCAACTCATTGCATTATTGTTCCCTGTGTCCTACTCTGAGTCTCCCCCTAGTGATTAAGTTGTGTCATGTCTCATTGTTGATTTGCTAAGTTTCTGTAAATAAATCCCTGTGAATTTGTAAAAGAATTATAATTCCAATATGGCGACTTTCCACATTCAGTTGTAAATCCAAGAAAATTCGAAGGTAAGTTTTCAAATAACTTATACCTTTGCTCATAAACTAGACTTTCTTGGTTTTGTGGCAGCATCAATTATAGTTTTGATTAAATTTCTCACCAAGGCGAGGTCCAGTTTATGACAATATATATATATATATATATATATATATATATATATATATATATATATATATATATATATATATATATATATATATATATATATATATATATATATATATATATATATATATATATATATATATATATATATATATATATATATATATATATATATATATATATATATGTATGTATGTACATATATATATATATATATATATATATATATATATATATATATATATATATATATATATATATATATATATATATATATATATATATATATATATATATATATATATATATATATATATATATATATATATATATATATATATATATATATATATATATATATATATATATATATATATATATATATATATATTGTTACGTGTGTGTCTTGGCTGATCATGTATCATTCAATTTACGTAGTTTTCACGGCCCTGCAAACCAAGATTACACGTAACCTGCCACTTGAAGCCAAAGGTTAACCTCAAAGACAGTCGTTAATTAGCCAAAGGTCGCCAGTTAAGGGTAATTAACCTTAACAAGAATATTCAAGGAATAAAGACTTTATAAGAAACGTCCTCCAACTGCGGACGCGATATAAGAATCTCTACTCGTTAAGATGATTTTAGATTTCAAACGCAACGGTTCTTCCCAACATCGAACGCGAGGCATACAAAAGCATCGAGACTTAAAACTGTTTTGCTTACCCGAACCTAGATATTTTACTGGAATAATGGGGTTGAAGCTAACAATATAATAATTTGGCTTAATCTAAACTTCGTGAACACCTATACCATAAGTGGTGGCTGAAGGAAGAAAACAAAGGAAAGAGTTGGAAATACAGAAAAAAGGTTAAAAGAATGGACGAAGTTTCGAACAGCACACAGACTCTACCTTAAGGACGAAGCGTTGGCGCGCATTTACAACGGACGTGCTGCAGTTCGTGTGTGTGTTTCTTGCTCCACCATTCACAAATAAAATAATAGACAAAGGCGGTGTTAGAGCCACCCTCCCAGACGTCTGCTCTCGTCGGCGGCTATCTTCTCTCTCCTTCTTCCCTGACCGGCCTGGGTCAAACAGTCATCCCAGTGTCCGCGTTCTGGTTCAAAACATTCGCCAAGAGACAGGTAGAAAGGAAAAAGGACCTTAGGACCACCTATTTTCAAGGCTGATATGGGAATTTTCCTATAAGGGAAAAAATGGCTAAAGGCTACCTCCTTTTCAACGGACGTGAAAGTTTGAACTGCAGACGCTCCTACTCTAGACAACGTCTTTCCCGGTCTCAGTCAGGCTGATATTACTTACAATCAAAGTTACGAGGGCGAACAGCAGTAATATTTGTAAATATATATATATATATATATATATATATATATATATATATATATATATATATATATATATATATATATATATATATATATATATATATATATATATATATATATATATATATATATATATATATATATATATATATATATATATATATATATATATATATATATATATTATGATTAGCAAGAATTCGCTAGCAAATTGCCTCCCCCCCCCCTCTTTTCTTGTTGTTGGTTGTTCTGTTGTTTTTATGTATTGCCAGTTGCCCGATCGATAGACCATCTGTCTATCGATTAAGGCCACTCCCATTTTATAACAGAACTTTCCTTCGAGGGAAAAGTGATCTGTCTTGGGCGTTTTTCTTACAGGCAAAGCCTCCCCTGCGGGCAGCAGGTGCATATGAGTCAAAACCCCTGTGTTGGACGCACCCCCTGCCCCATAGGAGGGGATAAAAGCAGAAACCCACGAGGTCTCGAGACACACACGCGGGCTGGAAGATATGGAATGAAGACGTCCCCAACACCTGGCCCCATTGATGCCCTTGCAGCCTACCCACGTGGCCCTTTCCAAAGTATACTTTTCCTCGTGCCCTTCCACCGCATTCCAAGTTTGCGCTCCACCGTTGGCCTGCCTCGAGCACACACGCCATTGCTTGGAGTTTCGAGGAGTCCCCATCGCCTTGCCCCTTTACGGAAGCCCTTGCATCTCACCACGTGGAAGAAACTCGCCCTCGGAAATCGCAAGTCATCCACGGACCGCCTTCTACGCGCCCTCGGAAAATCTGCTAAGGTAAAGTGCCCTGGAAGAGCCCCATTTCAGTCACGCTTTTGTCTCGTAATATTTGCTTAAAGAGAAAGGCAGAAATCACCCTTGTTTAATGTACGTGCGCCTCTTGCATCGGCAGTATTAAGTCTTTATTACTCCTTTGGTACCCTCAGTGCAGCCTCGGATTCATTATTCCTTTGTCTAGTTCATTACTGGCGCATAATGTACATATCTCTCATTTCAGAGGGACCCTATTTCGTGGAAGCTTCTCGGACTGTGTCTGGAATTCCCCAGTTTCATTCAATCCCGTAGGAATCCCTTTCAGGATCAGAAATCTACTTGAGTTCCTCTTTCCTGTACTGATGTCATTTATGTAAATACACTCCTTTAAATGTGCCCACATGTTTTACGTAATATTTCCCTCAGTAACAAGAGCCCTGTGCTCGTAAGAAATCCTCCTTTGTTTTCCTCTTTTTTACATTTTCCTGTACCCACGAAGTCAGAATCACAAGGTTAAATTACCTTAAATCGTTGCTACCTGTCTCACAGAGCATATTTCAAACTAAAACCACGGAAAAACGTAAATATATGTATATATATATATATATATATATATATATATATATATATATATATATATATATATATATATATATATATATATATATATATATATATATATATATATATATTATATTATATATATATATATATATATATATATATATATATATATATATATATATATATATATATATATATATATATATATATATATATATATATATATATATATATATATATATATATATATATATATATATATATATATATATATATATATATATATATATATATATATATATATATATATATATATATATATATATATATATATATATATATATATATATATATATATATATATATATATATGTGTTTATATATGTTTATATATGTATATATTGCTACAAATGTCCTGGGGATACTTACTTGATTCTGGGTGGCAACAAATGAATGCAGGGGGTTCCTTTTATGTGTTACACCTCTGACTCAATATTAGGACAATTCATAGATAAAACCAAGGAAATCTATGGCTTAGGGCCTTCTTCATGTGAGGGAAATTTACGTAAACTCAAGAGTTCTGTTAATTATATTTACATAATAAACACAGACCAGAAGAATGACGAATTACTGGCAGGTAGTAATAAAGGAGTGCCAAAATAATGAATCCTACACAGAATAAATATTCTACCCCAACGATGTCTTCATAATAGGGACATGGCAGTGGGGAACACTCGAGGCCTGTCTGCAAATATATGCAAGACGGTTACTTGCAATAATAATAAGACGCTCAAAAGGAAACTGAGGAATGCACAGATGGTGCCAAATAACTCAGTTCACCACTAATGCATAATTACGTTATGTTCCAACACAAATTACTGAGGTGATCACGCAATGGAAAAATAAGCGAAATATTAGATACAGAAATAACAGGAATCGTGACTGGCTAAAAGAACCTTACTCCGGCACATTACCTTAGTCTAGATCACAATGTCCTTGTTCAATAGGGTGCTGGTGATGGAGGAGGGAATTATAATGCCACTACAAAAGTTTACTGGGTCGAGCCCAGGGTCAACACGTTGTTAATTCAAAAGGACAGCCAAAATGAGGGCATCTGTCCTCGGGTCATGCTCTGAGTGATCCCTCTCGTGATTTCTCTTGTAGTGTCTATTTATAGCCTTTGAGGATTATGTGCTGCTTTTCTTCCAAATGGTGCAAAGTCAATCTTCTTCACATTTTTCTATAAGGTCGACCACATGGCAGCAGAAACCCACGTGGAAGGTTCAGAGTGGGGGGGGGGCAACTTTCTCTTTTGGCTCCTCCCTTGCTGTGCTGGATGCAGGGGTATCTGGAATTAGGTCTAAAAGCAGTCACTTTGGACAGAGAGGGAGGGGTTAGGCTTATCATTTTGGGGAATGGAAGAGAGAGTGTGAGGGGGCCAGTTGAAACCTTAGCTCTAGTAATTAATAAGGGACATTGATTTTTATTTCTTTCTCAGTTACTTTCCAAATGTAAAAATGGGCGAGGTTGCAAGAAAAGCAGCCCCAATCTTTGCATCTCCCCAACCAAGTTAGCATTCACACCCTAGGTCGGGTGAGAATGATTATCATCAAGCAAACTCACTTAAATTCTTTACTTTACTTCTCTCTCATTTCCCTTTGGTGCCTTACAATTTAGCTTAACCTTCTGCATAGCAATTAATTTCAATAGGCAAACAACATTGTGACATTTACATTAATGCAGAATAAATATTTGCTGCTAAAAATGACAGACTTTTATCTTTAAATTCCTATTACGTTAAGGCAGCGTTAATCAGAGTATTTTCACAACGAAATGGTATAGTTAAAACAATGAATTAATACTAGGTAAATTCTAGGATTACTTCATACACTCTTAATAGCAATAAATTACAAATTTTGCACGCATGCAGTTAGTCTGCCTTGAAGAGGCGTTACAATAAGGTAAACGTGGTCTTGGTTAGGTGTTTCCACGGTACTTGAGCAACAGCTCAGTGCCATTCGGGCACTATAAAAACAAGGTCACGAGTCTCAGATTAGAGATTTATTACAGAGATTCACAAAGAGAATAGATGACAGATTCAGGGTGATCAATGATTGTAAAATAAAGATGACGATTAAACATATGCCAAAATTACATTCCTTAGCCTATGGAAGACAGCTAGGATCATTTCATAGTCCAAGACAGCCGCAAAGGTAGCCAGAGGGTGCAACTTCTCTGGAAGGATCATTTTCCAGCATCTACAATAACGGCACTGTGCCAAGTTGGCACTCATACAATAATAACTACTAGCGATGGCATATCGTATTTTAAATGCATCATGCTGTGGTAGGCATGAAAGGGAGGTCATAGGACCTATGCAGTTGGCATATCTGTCAATGGCACTCTGCATGGGCAGAAGGATTAACGTAAAATGGGGCTTTGGTATGGCGTAAGATAAATGTGAGTAATAATCAAAAGTAAAGAAGGGAAATGTTAAAGGAAGACTAAGAGATAGATTTATAAGGAAAATAGAATAGGGAAGGACCCTGACATCCTCTTCTGGATAGAGGTGCCAAAGTCTTTGTAGGAAAAAAGGATGGCACTGTGCCAGGAGAGCTAGGGAGCTCTCTTTAAGCTACCTAGAATTATCCACGCCCATGGTATTTCCTCCTCGGACCTCTCTTACTGTGATGGTTTGTCTCGATCGGGGGGTCGGTGGAACCGAGCCCAGGGAGGGTGTTTCAGTGCCACCTGTGTCGGTTTCTTTGATGGCTGACGCAGGGACCTTCTTTACAAGCCGTACCACTATATGTAGCAGTTCCTTGAGTTCATTCGCCATTTGAGATATGGCAGAATCCTTACTCACTGTTGTGTCTGCTACGGACTGAGACAGATAGGAGGCAGTCATGGGGGGTGTGAAAGGCTTGCAGGTAAGAATGACTAGCTCAGGCACAGGTTGCGAGGCCGCACCTCAAGTGAGTTTCCGCTGTGGTCAGAAGGATCTGTCTCTTTTACTGGCGTTGGTAGCGGAGCCAAGCCGGGAGAAGAGAGGGGCCTCGGACTGGGATCTCTGTAATGGAGATCAGGGGAGTGCTCTGGCACTGGTGCTAGGGAAGGGCCAGACACTAATAATTGATTTGGAATTTGCTCATCATTCAGGATGGACGAAGGTTGGCACTGCTCAGTGCACCCAAGTGACACTGGCAGAGATTGTGAATCAAGAGTGGGATCTCCTAGAGGGGGATCTACTTGGGTCCCTGGCACTGGCACTGGTGCAGGGTCAGGCACTGGAATGGGATTGGGAATCGATCTCGGTGGAGGGGGCCACTGCACATTGCACTCAGGTGGCAGGGGTAGTGGAACAAAATCTGACGTTTGAGTTTTACTCGTGCCTAATAAATGATTTGGGAATTTGGACCCCTGGATTGCTCTAACTTAGATGGGGACTGGAAGTCCTGTCCCAGGAGGAGGTCATAACCTCCAGGAATGTATCTGGTGACTGTGAGGTCGCAAATTTCAGATCGATGGGGTCTCATGATCCTCAACGTGACAGTAGGAAGTATCATTTTAAAGTGACTGATACCCTCAATCATGACGAGTTTCCGTCTGTTAATGGTAGCTCCTCGGGGAACTTTGTCTTCCCTGATGAGGGACATTTGTGCTCCAGAATCACCAAATGCCTTGACCTGGCTGGCGGGGCACCTACATCGGGGAAGTGCCACATAAATGGGACCCTGGGCTGGAGGACCTAAAGAGATTGGATCAGTGACTGCCAAGGCAAGGGTGGGCATATTTGATTTATTATGATAAGAGCATTTTGTCCATTGGTCAAAGTGCCCATAGACCTTGCAAGTGGGACAATAAGTTCGGCTATAATCTTTTCCTGGACCTGTCCCATAGGGGGAATCAAACCCTTTACCCTTCATCCACAACCCTGGTGTGGCTTGGGGTGTTATCCCGTTGAGGACGTAGAGGGGTTTTCTGGCTGATTCTCAGCCTTCAAGCAGCACTGTTCAGTGGAGCGCCTTATTCTCTTACAATACCTGCACATGGGTTTCTTAGGGGGTGCCCATTCTTGTGAGGTTACTGGGAGTTGGTCGAGGCAAGTGAGGAGGGATATAATTTTCGACCATGGGAACTAAGATGGGGGTGATGCATATCCCATGTGTCAGGCCAACGGCAGCACTTGACCACTGTCTTAGGTGCCTTATCGCACAAATGAGTGGCGAGAGCTGGCGGGGCATAAAATGAGAAGTCCTTGAGCTGGAAAAGTTTGATGACTTCCTCCACACTAGTGGCTTTCAGAGATTCTGAAAGCCACCAGTGTGGAGGAAGTCCTCAAACTAAAGGGTCTGGGTCTTTTTGAAGATCCACTCAAGCCAGGTTTGGCCTGATTCCTTGGGCATATTTCTCCACCCTTTCCTCCAACGGTCGGGAGTTATTTCTAAAGCCTTTATAATGGCTTGATGGACAAGGTCAAGATTTCCTTGATCCCCAGTGGGGAGAGCGTTGAATGCAATGGTACCCTTTCCTTCAAGGTGCCACCCCAGGATCAGAGAAATTTCTTCAGTAGAGGGCTGACAGGTCATCAGGACCTTTTCAATATGGTCGAGCCAGGCTTCAGGCTCGGCTTCGTCCCATTTTCTTATGAGGGTACCTACACTGCTGAGAGTTGAGTGAGGTGAGGGTGTTGGTGTGTTGCACATGTCATGAGCTGCCATTGCAAGCTGATGAGCTCTTACCTTCTTCCTCTCCTGTCTTTCTGCCTCTTCTTGTTACCCCTAGGCTAGCCTTTCTTTCTCCTCTCCTGCCTTTCTGCCTCTTCTCGTTTCTCCTTGGCCCTTCTTTCTGCCTCTTCTCATTTCTCCGGGCTATTTTTTCTGCCTCTTCTTGTTTCTCCTGGGCCCTTTTTTCTGCCTCTTCTCATTTCTACTGGGCCCTTCTTTCTGCCTCTCTTTCTGCCTTGGCAACGTCTACCATCTCTTTTACCTATTCCCTCAGGGCTTGTCCTGATAGTCCCCATGTCCTTTTCAGCAGACATGTAGAATTTGAAGTCCTCATTTTGCTGGGCTCTGGATGTCATAGACATCTTGAAATAATGGTTATATGGGCTGGACCCATTAGAAAATCAATATGTCCGAAGGTCTCAGGGTGTCTCGAAAGACTCAAGGTGTCCAAAGGACTCAGGGTGTCTCGAAAGACTCAAGGTGTGCCAAAGGACTCAGGATGTCCCGAAGGACTCAAGGTGTCCCAAAGGACTCAGAGTGTCTGAACAGACTCAAGTTGTCTGAAAAGCCTTAGGGTTGTTCGAGGGAACAGGTTCCGTACATCTGACGAGACTCAATATTGTTCAAAATGAACAGATTCACGGTGTCTAAATAGACTAAAGTTGTCTGAAAAGACTCATTTGTCTGAAAAGACTTAAATTTCAGGTGTCTGAGAGGACACAGTTGTCTAAAAAGACTTAGATTTCAGGTGTGTGAAAAGACTAAGTTGTTCAGAAAGAATAAAATTAGTATGTCTGAATAAGACAAACCCCAGGGTTTCTAAAAAGACTGTTAAAAATTAATGTGTCTGAATAAGACAAGTAATCAGTATGTCTGAAAAGACTTAGTTAAAATTTTATTTCTGAATAAGACAAATCTGAAACACTCAATTGTTCAGAATGATTGAAGATTAGTGTGTCTGAATAAGGCAAATAAATAAGACAAATATGTCTGAATAAGACAACCTCAGGGTGTCTGAAAGACTCTTAAAAATTAATGTCTCAATAAGACAAATTTCAGGGGGTCTGATATGTCTGAATAGACTTAGTGGTTCTTAATGAACGAAAATTTAGCCCAAGCTAACATAAGCCTTTTTGTATCTTTTTTATTTTGCAGACAGACGCTGCAGAACTAATAAAAAGAAAAGGCTTACTGGGTTATACACTTATGGTATGTAAAGGCAATTTTCCTTGTTCTGTTAAATAATTTTAAATGTCGCGTAATGAAAACAGTACATCGAATATTAAGATCCCAATGCACGAGGGTGAGAAAACAAAATTTGCTTAATATTATAACATGCACAGAGGCAGTGTGGTCTGCCGTGGGCGAGGAAAGAAATGGTTAGTCTCCGTTATCAAAACAACTTTTAGCTCGTGTATAAGAGTACTCCAGTGTTCTCCTGTCACATCTGCCATCAATGGGTGAGTCAGGCAGGTGGTGGGGTTGGGGGGGGGGGGGGGGGGGGGGGGGCTCTTCTTGATCATGTGTCTGGCCTTCTGTTTTCGTTACCCGGGCCTACCACCGCTCGGGCCTCCTGAGGTAATGAATGAACGAGGGAATTCTCACTTATGTTTTTGTTAATGAATAAATTTA
>JANJGK010000031.1:34223814-34261314 GCA_039081455.1 Macrobrachium rosenbergii | reverse complement strand
TATGAGTCAGGAAGAGAAAAATATGTTGGGTTACCCTTGATGTTGTTTAAGTTAGGAATGCTTATCAAGAAAGAATGGGATGTTCACCTAATCAGATGAATTTTGGTAGAGAAGTAAGAGGTCCATTGAAGATTCTTGCAGAGAATTGGGAAGAAAATCAAGAGGAAATCCAAGGAGGAAATGTGACGAACTTGAGAAAAAGGTTAAGAGAAATTAGAAAATTCTCTTCAGAAAATCTGAAAGTAAGTTAAGAGAAAATGAAAAGAAGATATGATGCTAAGACCAAACTAAGAAATTTTAGTGTTTTTCAGCAAGTTCTAGTGTTCTTACCAGCGAAAAGATTTCCCCTTACCAATAAATTTCAAGATCCTTACACAATAATAGAGAAGTTAAGTGATCAAAGTTATGTGATTGAAACACCAGGATGAAAATGCATATGAATCTTTTGAAACAGCTTCAATAACACAGACAACTTCATCTGCAGAGGACGAGGATGGCTACGAATTGGGAGCTGAAAGCAAGATAAACAATTCTTCCATACTGAAAAATTTGGAGGAAAAACTAAAACATCTGAGTGTTGAGCAAAGTAGTTAAATAAGTGAAGTGATTTGGAGTTTCTCTGAAATTTTTGCAAATGTACCTAGGCGTTCCCATCTGGCAAAGCATGAGATAAAGGTCAGAGAAGATGGAAAATCTTTTAAACACAGAGCATATCACCTATCATATCACCTATCACTTTTTGATCGAGGTGTTTAGAAGAAAGTAGAATGTTTATTGCATCATGGATTAGCAGAACCCAGTTCAAGTCATTACAGTTCTCCATGTGTGTTGGTGAAGAAACCAGATGGCTCATTTAGGATGTATACTGATTATAGGAAGCCGAATTCTATCAGTGTGTCTGACGATTATCCCTTGCCTCTTATAGATCAGTTACTTGACAATATTCTGCAGGCAAGTTTATTTCCAAGATAGACTTATTAAAAGTGTATTATCAAATTCCCTTAGATGAGAATGCTAAATTACTGTCAGCTTTCATTACTCCTTTTGGACTGTATCAATACACTGTTTTGCCATTTGGTCTTATCAATGCACCTGCGACATTCCAGTGAGTGATGGATCAACTACTAGGATCCATAGAAGGAGTGGGTGTATACCTTGATGACATAGTAATTTATTCTACATGGGAAGAGCATCTGAGGATTCTAAGAAAATTGTTCAAGAAACTATTAGAAACAGGGCAAATAATCAACTTAGAAAAGAATAAGTTTGGAAAGGCAACTGTTCAGTATCTGGGATTTGAAGGTGGAAAAGGCCTTTTCGCTCCTGTTGATGCTAATGTAGAAGGTATCCATAAGGCTAACCTCCTACTACCAGGAAACATCTACAAAAATATTTGGGTATGGCTGGATTTTATCGTCGATTCTGTACAAATTTCTCAGTCGTAGTAGTAGCTCCCTTGACGGATTTAGTATCAACAACATAAAATTGTTTCTTCCAACAGTTTGTGTGAGGGTCACTAGACCTTGCAGAACTCACATCTGCACTCTTGCAGTTACTAAACACATTCCTGGAGGATATGATCTCATTCTGGGGCAGGATTTGCTGTATCCATCAAATCCAAGACAACGGAGAGGTCCTGACCTCTCACAATCACAAGCAGGCACAGTTAATCTACCTCACCCTGCCTCAAAAACACTACCAGTGTCACTTGAGTGCCATGGGCAGTGCCAAGCTCTGCCTGTCTCAAAAGTTGAGCCCTCACCAAACCAAATTCCCATGCCTGCCCCGCCTTAGTTTCAGTGCCAGAGCACACACCATATCTCCTTCCAGGAGAGCCAAAATCTAACTCAAAGTCCCTGCCAGTGCCCTGAGCAGTGCCATGCTCCGTCCATCCCGGATGTCGAGCCAACCTCAGTTGTAAGTCTTATACCTGGCCCTGCTGAAAGGACAGTGCCAGAGCTAAATCCAACTTTAATTCCTATGCCCGGCCCTGCATTAGTGACAGTGCCAGAGGAGCACGTCGATCTCCCTTCAGGAGATCCCAGTCCGGCCCCCATCTCCGCGCCTGGCCTGGCCCTACTACTGGTGCTGGAAAGAGCGCAAGTCAGAAATTTACTAGGGTTTATTCTGGATTCCTGTGACCTCAGCCGAAGCTCGCCTCCCGATGTGGCCTTGCAACCCATTCCTGAGTTGGTCATCGTAACCTGCAAGCCACGCATGCCCACGAAAACTTCTTCATCAATATCCCAGGGCTCAGAAAATAATGCCCTGATGGAAAATTCATCCATTTCGCATCTCACCACAGAAATCAAAGATATGCATTGATAAATGATAGGAATTATTGACAGCGTTAATGCTTGAGCTGTTGCAGCAGCAGGAGTAACTGGCACCTCAATACCCTCCTTGGATTGGGCTTCACTGAGTCCTCCTGCAAACATAAAGCCTCAGTCACTCGTTCATTCTCTTTCTATGTAATTTGTAAATTATTCTCTTCATGTAATTCTGTAATTTTGTAATGTTTTCATAATTTTTAAAGTTAATCTTTGTTAATTTCACTGTACACCTTATAATGGCACACTTTTACTTGCATCATACTCTGCCTATTGCAGAGTGCATAAACCAAATACACTATTCCTATAAGTCAGTGACTTTTCCCTTTCATAAAATTGCTTGCATGATTAAATAAATCCCTTACCAGGAAAATTTTTTTTTATATATTTAAAACTTATCCAGGTCTGGACTGAAATAATTACCTTTTCACCTGAATTTATGCCATGTATATACGTGCAAATTAGCACATCATGCTAGCCAGTTTACTGGCAAGATTGTTAAAATTAAAAGAGCAGAACGCTGTAAGAATAAACTAAGACGTATGCAGATTAATAGTTCCATGAATTGGAAGAAGAAAGTTTGTATTTTATGAACCAAAACTAGCTAGGGAAAATTTATAATGTCTTGTTAGGTTATTGAATATAATTGCATGCATAATATTGTATAATAAACTTTCGAATTTGATAATATTTGCAATTTTATAAAAATTATTTGTAGTAAATAAACTCAGTACAGTATTTTATTTGATAATTGCTGTATTGTCATTAAAATTGATTTGTAGTAAGTAAAATCAGTACAGTATCTTATTTGATAATCGCTGCGTTTTCATTAAATTGATTTGTAGTAAATAAGCTCAGTAGAGTAACTCCTCGCAAATAAGTTAAACAGATACTGCAAGTAAAATAATGATCTAAAATTTTTATTTAATTTTGAGAACGAAGGCTAAGAGAGAGGAAGGAGATAAATTTGAAAAATGATTAAAGCTAGACCGACATTCACACCCGAATAGGGCGTAAAATGTCTTCCATTGGGGGGAGTTGTAACGTGCAATTGCAGTCTGCAAGAGCAAGTGCAGCTCCACTCACTTTTCAAATTCAGTTAAATCAAGTAAAGTACAGAGGGCGAGTCAAACACAAGACCACCCAGAACTGAGAAGCTACGGACGTTCAAAACAACCCTGTCATTAGCATCCGCTAATGATCTCGGAGCCTTCACGACAACTTCACTCCTCTCTGAGCCTATTATCCTGCTTTTGTTCCCTGTTGATTTCCCCTGGGCTTTCGTATTCTCCTTCATTCCAGCACCACCCCTGTGTGCTGTGAAAATTTGGAAGCCAGCAAGTAACCATCGAACGGCGCACTCGACACAAAGGACTTGGCTACTGGACAGAGATTATATTAAGGCCTTGACCCGGGGAAATGAGATTTCATTGGTAGCCAGCATCAGAGTAGCTTCCTTGTCAGGTCAGTCCCCGACCGCCGTCCCTCTCTGACCTCATATCTCTTTGTCGTGCAATAGTCGCACCAAGTCCCTTGCCTTATTGCAAAGTCTGGCTTACGTTTATCAAGACAGCGCATCCTACCGGGAGGTAAGTCTGGATTTTGGAGTTGTTACGGCGCCCAGTCTTACATTATAATTTTAATTCTTTTTAATATTTCTGCCCCTTGGAGTTCTGAGAAAATAGTGAAGTGTTAACATTTTCATTTTCGAGTAACGTAAGCAATTCAAAACCTTGCTATTTCACATTACTTCCTCTCAGACTTCAGCATTCCGTAAGTGAAGTAGAAAGTGTTTTCTTAGCATCAAAGCGACAGTAAGTTTGTCTTGCAGAATAGGCATTCGTTGCTGTGTCCACCTGTTCGCACATGGTGCCAATTCCTTAATTCCCGACATGGAGGGTCCCTTCAAGATTCATTCCTGAAGACTTACATGCCTACGTGGCAGAATCTGTGTATTTATGTAATCTACAGGTTTCCCCATAGTAATTTTATTCCTAGAGATAATTAGCTCTATAGCTAAGAATTTTACCATAGATCGCAATCCTTTAAAGAGGCATTTTACTCTGTGGGTAACGTAATATTTGTGCCCTGCAATATACTTCTGATCCTTGTAATAAAACTTAAATTGTGAAGTATTGCATTTCTTTTGGAAACCAATTTTATTTACTGTTAGCTTACTTCTTTTCATGAGTAACTGAGCAGTCAGGTGAGTTTCAGTGTGTTAGACCTGATAGATGAAGCCCAGGTTAGGCATATATATATATATATATATATATATATATATATATATATATATATATATATATATATATATATATATATATATATATATATATATATATATATATATATATATATATATATATATATATATATGTGTGTGTGTGTGTGTGTGTGTGTGTGTGTGTGTGTGTGTGTGTGTGTGTGTGTGTGTGTGTGTGTGTGAGTGTGTGCGTGTATAAAGAGGACACCCAAGATATGTTCCGTACTAGTTTCGACTAGAAAGATCGGGGCTTTTTCTTGATGAAAAATAAGCTTGTTGTATTTCTTGGGTAAAGGCGCTTTATAAATATACTCATTACTGGATAGTCGCATTCAGAATAAGTTTAGTAATAACAGTTTTCGATAATATTCTCAAGTCTAAATGAAAATCATGTTTTACGTTTCTCAAATTCGGCAGCAAAATACATATACATAACAAGATTTATAAGGACACGCCCATTATATATATCTCGTGAACACTAACCATTCGTGGAACAAAATGGAATACAAAACTAAGAATTTTAAGATGAGGATTATCACAATTTTGTGGTAAAAGGAAAAAGCAAAAAAGAAATTCCATATTTGTTAAACATCACGGCTTTCAATAGATCCACAATTCATGTAAGGTGAGACTCCCACGGCCCTTTTATTTTTATCTGCTTTATCAAGACGACTCCTCTTGCTTAGGAAAGAGGCGGAAAGATTTTCAAATATGCTGATTGTATTTTGATTATGCTAACCACATTTTGATGTATGCTAACTAGAGGACCATGTACAACAGCGTCACGTTTATTATTTTCATTGAGAATAATCTTATTTATCGTTGTTTCATTTAGTTAACACTTTTTCTGAAATTAAAAAGTAAATTCGGTCACGGAAAATATTTCTGATGACCTCAGGTTCTTATGGACATCAGCTGGATATACTGTAAAGTCACTGAGTGGCAACTCATCAAGTTTGTGACCTACGTTCTTCACGGAGAAAGAGGCAAATACTAATCACAGGTGTTCAAGATAGTACAGCGATGCGCATAAGAGATGCTACTTGACTGCATAGGATTTCGTTCAAAGTCACTAACTGGTAACCTTACATGCTACATATTTGTCTTTTATTTGAATGTGAAAACTCATCTGCTTTATAAAATGAGGCCACACCATGCGTCATAAGTGCGAAACCTATCATATATATATACTGTATATATATATATATATATATATATATATATATATATATATATATATATATATATA
The DNA here is from genome assembly GCA_039081455.1 of Macrobrachium rosenbergii. NCBI lineage: Eukaryota > Metazoa > Arthropoda > Malacostraca > Decapoda > Palaemonidae > Macrobrachium > Macrobrachium rosenbergii. The sequence continues at coordinate 34,255,472 of JANJGK010000031.1, read as the reverse complement.
TATATATTATATATATATATATATATATATATATATATATATATATATATATATATATATATATATATATATATATATATATATATATATATATATATATATATATATATATATATATATATATATATATATATATATATATATATATATATATATATATATATATATATATATATATATATATATATATATATATATATATATATATATATATATATATATATATATATATATATATATATATATATATATATATATATATATATATATATATATATATATATATATATATGTATATATATATATATATATATATATATATATATATATATATATATATATATATATATATATATATATATATACATATATGTATAATATGAAAATGTTACATGTAACAAAATTTCGGAACAATGGTGACGAAACTTTTCTAAAACCTTCGTTCACACAGCGTCAATGCGTTCAACACACACAAAAAAAAAGTCTTCATCAAATCTAGGCTCAAATGTTAAAATTATAGATTTTATTTGTAACATTGAAATAGCTGTATTGCTACCATGAAGTTTTCAATAGGCTTATTTGATTATTTTTATGTCTCAGTACTGAAAAAAAAATCAATATATACAGTACAATAGTGTTACTATAGCTTAAAGGCATACACTGATATTAAAAGGTGGGCGGGACCTGTGTGACGCAACCATTTGAGCGTTGGCAACACGATCAACTGGAATATAGGTTTATAATTTGTAGAGACAAGGAAATGATTGTCAAAGTATTTAGTTTATAATTGTCATAGGAATATTTATATTTTCATACAAAAGGACATTATTTTTTGTTATATTTCTTAACCACATCAAAAATAATGGTTTATATAGCAAATATTTGCCTTTTGTTATAAGCAAGATTTTGTTCCAAGGTCTAAACCTGAACATAGCCTCAAACTTCAAATTCAAAAAAAAATTGTTTTTAATTATTCATACTCTTATTTTGAAAATTTTGCTATGACTGTTGGGCTTACTAAGAGTGCTTTTATAGATTGTAGAGGTATTTATGATAACCACTCCAAGTAGCATTGACCTTATCACACTGTTCTTTGAGCTTAGCAATGCAGAAAAAGTCAGTTCCTGTCACATAGATTACGAATTATGGTAAGCAAGTCCCCATGGAAAATAATATTAGCCGTGAATTCGCAAAATTTATCGATATGTTAAACATTGGAAATAAAAAAAAATGCTTAATGCTACCTGGTCGCCTTAACGTGGTCTGAGAGTTTGGACGGTGCAAAAATAATCATGTTGAGTCGCACTTGATCATGCCTGTACCAGATTTACTTTTCTTCATATTTATTTGTATTCCTAACCAGACAAAATTATATACTTAAAAATTTCAAAAATAAATACGTTTACTAAGATTTTGTCTCTAAATGTTTCGTACAACTTCGTTTTTAACGAACTATTCCTTTTGCCTTGTTTCTTATTATTATTATTATTATTTTTTTTTTTTTTTTAGATTCGTTGCCTGACCGGTAATCTGAACATAAGGGGAAACTTTTTTGTCTTTGTATATGTCCTGTGGTGAACGATAATTTCTTGATAGCCCTTTCAGATCGTATTTCCGTGATAGGCAGTATTAAGTCAATGTATTTAATAAAAACTCCACGGCAAAATCATAAATATATGTTGGTTAACAATACTCTGAATTAATTTTTTGGATACAATCATTTGAAAGAATATTAGATAAGTCTAAATCCTTTACCATGTAATATTTTTCCTACAAAAACTTTTATGCTGTGTTACAGGTTTTGAATTGAAGTAATGGAAATTTAGAACTCTGAGAGACGAAGAAGTAAGGAAAAATATGAAGGAATATAAAAAAAAAATGTAGAATTTCCATTAAAGAATATCCCTTCACATTTAAGAGTGCTACTGAAACGACTTGTTGCCATAGCAAATCTTCATGTAAAATTCTCTCAAGGTAACTTTATGCAAAGTGGAAATTATGGCCCGTCGAGCCGACAGACTCATGACAAATTCTTCTTCTGTTAAGAAAGTCTAAAAATGTATTCAGCCTCTACCCTCCGCAACTTCAAGTTAACGCCGCAAATCCAAATCGACTTTCAGATCTCTACTAACCTGTCGACGGGTTTCTGATCTTTCTGGACGTTTTTGAACTTGGTGAGAGTGATTGATCTCATTTATCTACAGTTCGTTTTATTGTTTGATAGTTAAGTAATGGAGTAGCAAGTATCTAATATATAAAAATAAAGAATTTTCTATCAAGAAGAGTGATGAAAAGGAGAGGCTTCTTTGCAATTTTATTGGTGAAGTGCATGTGAATTTTTATGAGATATTTTATGTCAAATACAGTAAAACGACTCTATCTTTTATTATAAGTTAAAATGTTGTGTGCAGAAATCAGACTAACTTGAGGACAGATTACAATTGTTAATTACTAGTAAAACACAAGTTTTACAGAAACTACAAGACAAAAGTATATTTGTCGGACATTCATCTTACTTTTTAAGAATATTAACTAATTAGATACATCCAGACTTCCCTCAGCGCCTGTAATTATCTGTTCAGAAAGAATCGGAAGCTTTTATCAGAAAGCATAAAGGAAAATTTTATATCACCAATGTTGCTACTCTTTTAAAGGTTCTCTTCTTCCTGGATTTTTGTTTAATGATTTTTCATTATATTACTTATCAAATATGGTTCTAGACACAATTGTACCGTTGTTTATCATAGAGTTATAAGAGAAAGAGAAAGATATATAAACAAATGTATTCTAAAACTTCTTCCTATTATTTCTATAGTTTTGGTAATATCAAATGATTTTGCTAGATGCTAATATGTTTTAATTGATAAAAACGATTAAGGGAGAGAGGGAGAGAGAGAGAGACAGAGAGAGAGAGAGAGAGAAGGACAACTACAGATCATATATATATATATATATATATATATATATATATATATATATATATATATATATATATATATATATATATATATATATATATATGATTATCAGCGTATCTGTGCATTTTAATATCCATGCTCTGACAACAAATATTGAATCAAGCTTAGTGTTAAAGCGATTTAAATTACAGTGCTAATACCAAGATGAATGAATTTAGTGTACCATATTCGAAACCAATCACTGTGATTAACTACACTTAGTTTAATGCATCGGTGTTACTCAGCCTCACAGGATTAGCAGCTACAATATCAGTGGTTCCCAACCTTTTCTGGTTTCAGGCACCCTTGGCAAGCCTTTCAAATGTTCCCGGCACCCTTACACCGTATAAGGAAATATATATTTAAAATCTCCGTAGTTTTATTTTATTATATATTTTTTTTTTATTTCGACAGTTTGGATGCAACAACACCTTATACCTAGAATCCTAGATGATATGAAAATACTCCTTACAACTGATCCTGCTATAAAAAATAGTATTACGATACAAATATGTAATTGTGACAAGTTTTACAGTAGTTGCACAATGTATTTAAGTAGTTACAGTGTTTATGATACAAGACAAACACAAAAATAGACCACAGTGAACCATGCATGTATACTCAGTGTGAAACTTGTGATTGATGCTTGGAGCACAAACTCTTGATATCAGGTCTTATCGTTGATAACGCCACCCGCATATCGTCCTCAAGTGAAAGAAGCCTATTTCTTTGTTTCGATTTTATTGTAGCCGTGGCAGAAAATGCCTGCTCGCACAGATACGATGTGGAGAGGGGCAAAAGTAGAGAAATAGCTTTCTTAGCCAAATTAGGATATTCCCCCAATGTTCCATGCCAAAAAGCTGCCAGTGTCACGTCACTCTTCTCAAATTTGACTTTCAGTGTTGAATCAGCAGACATATCAAGAAATTCGTCACGTTCTACTGCCGTAAAGTCCAGCTCTTCAGCCATGTCAGCCAGTTTGAAGGGTGATACAATCCAATCGAGTGTCTCTGTAGAAAGCGATGGAAAATACTTATCAACTGCTTCTCTCAGCTGTTCCAAGTGATTAAGAATCAGATTTTTTTTACAGTTCCAAGACCGTTATATCCTGGTTGTTGAAGAGAAGGGAAGTTTGACACATCGTCTTTCTGAACAGCCGACTTGAATGATTTCAGCTTTCTCTGGAAACTTTTCAGCTTGTTAACTGATGTTACAATTCCCTCAAGTCTCCCCTGCATTGAGAGATTTAGTTCATTCAGCTTCATGAAAATGTCTGCCAAGTATGACAGCTTCAAATACAAAGTATGATTTTCAAGCAGCTTTATGAATATTTCATGTCTCTCCTCTCGGAAAAAAGGTTTTTAATTCGTCTTTGAGTTCAAGAACGTGGTTCAGTACACGACCTCTTAATAACCACCTTATGTCAGTATGCAAAATCAGTGAAATATGAGCCGCACCCATTTCCTGACACATCTTTTGAAAAAGTCTTTTTTCCAGTGGCCTGGATCTGATGAAATTAGTGCAATTTTGCAATTTTTTCCCCGGAATTTTGGCGGCACCCTCAAAAGATCTCATGGCACCCCTTGGTGCCGCGGCACACCGGTTGGGAACCACTGAGCTACGTGGTATAACAGAAAATAACTGAGTGATATTGACTATTTTACAATATCCATCAGTGAATTCTTAACAGAAGATTTTGCTATTGCTTTTACGTGAAAGAATTCTTTTTGTGTTACATAACAATCTGCAGAAAATTACTATGACACTTTAATTTAGTTTTAAAAATTCTATATTTTCAAATCAGTATTTTACTTTTTGTGTTCATTTTTATCATCATGAATATCACTCCCTTTAATGATCACACGCCTCATGGAGTAGGATTAATGACCCATTCCTTGAAAGCGAAAACTGCTACAATCCCGGAATAGATTGTTTCTTATTCCGGGCCGCAACTCACAGGATTCATTTGTATTAGAATGAATATTGGTACTGAAGGTGTGATTTCTCAAGAAAGGGGTGATTCCTTGCAAAGATTCTTTAACACTTCGCGTATAAAGTATTCTAAATTCAAGTAAATTAGAAGTGTTTATTGTATGCCAAATGTGCCATACATTTCATCATCCACATGTTTCAAGGGATAATATACGTAGCTATGACCATTTCTCAAAGGGACCCTTTACTCAGAGGTTAACACCCACTGCTATAGACCAATTGATCCATAGAAAAAAAAATCAGTAAAAACAGAAATAAAAAAAAATCTCAAATTTCACGTAACAGATTTTTTTTCAAAGAGAAGTTCATAAGCAAGAGGAGATCTCGATACACAATCGGTTTTGGAGGGCAAGATATTCTGCTGAAAACAAACGTAACTCGAACTCTTATTGGTTGTCCCATAAGTTGTCCCATGTGAATCATAGTTTACGAACAGAACCATACTTCATTCATAATTATTCACGTGTATACAATCTATAATTCTACGGTTTGCTGTTGGGAAATCGTAGAAAAAACAAAAGATAATTTTGCTCGTTTTATTATGATTGTGCCTTGTTTATTCATGTATTTAAGTTTTAGAGAAGAAAGTAAAAAAAAAAAAATAATCGTTTTAGCAATTCTGATCTAATGCACTGATTTTGCAACATATTGCAATTTCTCGTGTTGGGCCCAGTCATTTAAATTTAAATAGAAATAAACAAGTGGCGTCTGGGGTGAAAAAACCTATAAAAACGTTCAATGGTTGATTATTCAGTGGTGTCAAATCTCTTTTGCGCTGCAAAACGTTTGCAGTATATATATGGAGGGTCCTCACGTGTGCTCCAGGTAACAGGAAAGACCAGACTCATTTTACATTTTTTTTTCCTTTTAGATTATTGAATTCCTTATTCGGTGTTTTATTCTATATTGCTAAACTTGAAAAATATGTTCACAGTGAGAATTTTGCAATGAGAGGAAGTCCTTCTGAAAGGAAAAATATTTCTGATAAAAATTTCGATATGTGACTGAATTACTGCATTTCTTGAAATTAATTTATCTACATTTTCTTTGTTATAAAATTGTTGTGATAGTCTTCACAATTTTTGAAAATTTAGATATAAAAGATTCTAAAAGGTTTTTCTGCAGTAAAAGTTATGGCATCTAGGATTCTTACTTTTCTTGATTATGCTGCATATTGCTATCAATAACCATCTAGAGGCCAAACACGCAAAAACTAGTAAAAAGGAAATAAATAAAAAAAAGACCAGAACTCACAAGTTCCATTTTTCCAAACAGCAGCGCATGAGTAAGATTAACCCTCGTTTTGCTGTTAGTTTAGCCGGGGAATACAGTAGATAGTGCGTTTTAATTATCTGTCTTACAGTTGTTTTCATGGGAACCATTCTTCACTAACAGAAAGCTTACTTCATTCGTACTTACGGTCATGCAGGAAACCCTCTAACTTTTTGTGTTGCTGTTGGAATCTTTTAGAAAACCAGAGGGAAGTTCTCTCTTTTTTATCCTTGTTCTTTCGTGTATGTTTAGATACTAAAGTATAAAAAAAGAATTTAATTGATTTAGCAGCAAACTGCAATTTCTCTTACTGAGTAAAATTATAATGGTCTGTACAGAAGAATATGAAAAAAACCACCTAGCAGCCAATCTACATAATTTTCTTAATTGCGTTGCAAATTACTGTCAAATGAGTTCTACAATCTAAATAAAAAAAACCGCAAATAAATAACGGGACAAAGAAAAATATAAAAAAGTCTGAAAATTCACGTTGCACTTTTTTTTTCCAGACAGCCATGCATAAGTCAGAGGATTTCCCTAAGTACGGCTGTCTTACGCGGAAAATAAAAATTCCGTTTCGACTGGCTGGTGGCAGCGACTGCAGCTCGAACTCTGATTGGTTGTGATATAGGCGTTGCCATGGCAACCTAATGTATACAGAGCATTAAAATGAAAAACTGCTTTATTTAAAAAAGCACACAGAAAATAAAACATCTTTTAACCATAGATAAAACCACGGTAGTAATTAATGTTATTTTTATATAATTTATGTTATTTTTATGTTAAAGAGAAAGGAGGATTGTGTGAATATCCTCACTAAAATATTTCCTCAGTAGTTGGTTTTTTCTTTATTAGTGATACTGCAAAAGTCGTCTGTTTTTTTTATGCACAGTACCTCAATCAACGGAAACAATGACGTCCCTCTTGCAAGCTTAATTTAAAGCCTTTCAGTTTGTGTAAAAGAAATTACTAATCTCATCATGCTATTTAACTGTGCCCAATGAAGCAAGTTTTCTTAATTTATCATGTGGAGAAGTAAATTAAGCAAATAACTGCAAAAGAAAGTTGGCAGAGAGTGACATTTAACAACCTTTCCGTACTAGTAAAAGGCCACTAGTTCTTTGAATTATATCAGTCACAACTGAAGTAAATACTAAGGTACTAGCAACGACCTGACGTGTTTGATATAATAATAACAAGAAATTAAGCCAAGTATGACATTGCTTGCAACAATAATGACCTTGTACGAGTACGAGATATATAAAAAAGAAAATGTTTGTAAGAGAGACGCTAATGTTTCTAAAACTTGAGGTAATTTGTACGGCATGTAGACGAATTTTAGCATTTTCGCCAAAAGCTACCAATAACCTTTTGAGGAAATGTTATAATGCGGAATTTCACAAAAGGTCTCTTAATTTTTTTTTTATATATTAATAAATTTATATCAGTGCTTCATTTATGTTTTAACAGAAAGATACTCAGTTTTCTGTATTAATTATGATACAAGTCTTTTTCTTAAAGAAAATCCAGAGCTTTTCGCCAACAGATGCGGGAAAAACTTAAGAAAATCCGATCTACATTTATAGTAGCTGGTTTTTTAAACGAGACTCAGTTGCCCATTTTTCTTCTTTACTACAAGAGGTGCCTCTTCCGGCAGCGTCTACCCGTCGAATCCCCCCGAACATCTCTCACACACGGTATTTCACACAAACTCCATGCACACAGGTTTTTCATAATTATCATAAAAGATAACTAGACAACATAGTTTATCTTAGGGATGATATAGAAGTCACTGAAACATGATAAAAATACTTAAGTCAAAATTTTATTAGAATATTTTCTAAATGATAAAAGGGTACGTGACAACAACACACTAATATGTTATTTTCCATCCACGTGTAACAAACTTTCGAGCAACTATGGGAGCAGCAAGTGGCGTGATCACTTACCAGAGGTGTACAACTGCAAAATGGTTACAGAAAAACACCACTCATTGGGACTACGTCATTAAAATTCGTTCCACTAAACTTCTTTTCCATAACACCACTAAACCAGTCCCTGTCACTCAGTCTAACACGTTCACCACTACTTATCAATTTTGTAATGAAATTCTCATATTTATCTCCCATTAGATATTTTCTTGCATAATGCTCTGCCACTCCGACCGAGTGCTCCGGCACTCAGAATTAATACAAACCAAAGGTGTTCAGGCAAATATGTACTAACTAATGTAAATAATGCAAATCATGGCATGCAATATATATATATATATATATATATATATATATATATATATATATATATATATATATATATATATATATATATATATATATATATATCCTGTTGCTCAAAAACAGAAAAAAATCATGGTAAACCAGACAATTATGCACACATTCATACTAAATAATATCAGCACATCAAAAAGATAACCTAATTAAGTAAGAAATGTGAACCAAAATTGTATTGAATTGAATAAAAATTATCATATAATAACAACTATGCATGTCTTGGAAAAGTTACAAATACAGTATATCAGCAACCAAAGAAAAAATGCATAGCAATGTATCCGCCAAAAACTAAAAGTTAAGATATCAAAAATTAGGGTCCACAACGTAAAACCAAAGTCAAATAAATAAAATATTATGCAAGTAAAATATCAGAAATGTGTATATATATTTTACATGGGCCATTCGGCTAATTGGTTAATAATTAGATAGTTGGATATAATTATATAATTATATCGCCTAGCTTTACCTAAGACCCACGTAATTCTGTCAATTAAGGCTAAAATTTAAACTCTAAAGGACAGATACTAAATAGATTTGGTCGCTACCTAACACGTGTATAACATGGAACAGGTTTATTGCATAACCGCATGAATTAATTCAGCAAACTTATTGGAAAAGTAGTTTCAACAAAAGTAAATAAAAAAGGAAATGGATTATTTACAGAAGCTAACAGCATCTCAAAATATTAGTCCTAATCAGGACAAAATATCTCAATGCTACATAGAAATGAACGTAACAGATTTATGTGCCTCTTCAAAACGCTTTATAAGGCAATTGACTACAAGAAACGTCTAACTGAAGTTTCTTGGCACTGATGATGCGTATTCTTCTCCAAAAAAGAGGATTTTGTTCATGCCTAAGGCGTACACACTTCTGGAAAAGACATATCCGGATAACAATCTTGCACTACAGAAGCTCTCACTCATCATTTTTCACTTAATCACAAGGGGATGATTCTTAGGTCAAGAATAATACTTTTAACACCATGTTATGTGATTTCACTAGACAACAATAACTGTACTTAATAGATGACTTCATAAATGGATATGTTTCACTAGGGTTTCTTAGTCAGTGACTGTATAAGACATGAAAATTTGAACAAGGAAAATGAGTTTCAGTTGAAGGGAACGAGAACTGGGAGTAATTGTCAAAATCAGACTTTCCGCTGGGTGAGCTAATGCAGTGAACGGTTGCATAAGATTCCTAGGTCCGTTTGGAATAACAATTTTCTCCTTCGTGTTGAACAAAGGGGGAGAGACAAACTGAACTCAGAGAGAGAGAGGTGGGGGGGGGGTGTTACACACCCTGCTCCGGGAATATTTGCTGAGAGATTCTCTATGCTGGGGCAATTTCTGGCTGCTTGCTTCAAAACTCCTCCTACCCAGGGTCTAACCTGAAATGACAATAGACTCGCTATTATACAGGATAACGAAGACTGAGCTGTAGGTAGAGTACCTCTAAGGTCTGTCCTATTAAACTGTATCACCTCTATGGCTCCTATGAGTTTAAAATTCCCACCCTTGGACGGTTGCAAATTTAGTTTGAAAAAAACTGCTTTATAAAAACCCATAACCATATTTTCATAATTATAATCCAATATCCTGTAACACTCAAATGGCTGATGTATAGCTGTACCTTATGCAAACTTATCCTAGATGCCGCAAAGTAGAAAGCACACAGCAAAGTAAAGATGATTATTAAAAACCACACAGGGTCTGTGATCTTACCGTTTTTACATGCTTTTATTTAACTTGACTTATGTATCTGCCTGTCTGTTTGGGTCAACTCTTGTAACTCAGTTTTCAACCTCTTCCCTTCGTCTGATGGACTTGAAGTTTTGCATGGTTACTCAATCCCGGTAACAATACAACCTTGCTTGATCAGTATGTCAGCAGTGACCTTAAGTAACCCTACTGTGACCTCTTCCAGTATCTCAGGATTTGTATGAAACTCTTCGGATTTTTCACAACTTCTTTGACTCGGTACAGTCTATCTTCTATACAACCCCCCCTTCCCTCCCCTCCCCCTTTCCCTTCCCTCCCCTCCCCCTTTCCCTTCCCCAAGCACATGATCTAGTGTTAATTTAGCTGTGTCCTTCCCTCCTCTTCCCTCTTCACTCCCACTCTCCCTTCCCTCTTCCATCCCCATCCCAAACACATCTCCCACCCACACCCCTTCCCTTTCCCCTCCTCTCCCTTCCAAAGCACATGATCAAGTGGTAATTTAGCTGTGTCCTCCCCTCCCCTTCCCTCTTATATCTCCTTCCCCTTTCCCCCCTCCCCTCCCCCTTTTGGAGTATACTATCAAGTGTTAATTTAGCTGTGTTCTCGCCTCCCCTTCCCTCTTCCATCCCCTCCACCTTACCTCTTCCATCTCCCTCCCTCTCCCCTTCTGAAGCACATGATCAAGTGTTAATTTAGCTGTGTCCTCCCCTCCCCTTCCCTCTTCCCTGTACTCTCCCTCTCCTTCCATCTTCTATCCCCTTCCCCTCCCCTTCCCCCTCCCACTTCCCTCTTTCCCTTCCAGGGCACACGATCAAGAGTTAATTTAACTGTGTCCTCCCCCTCCCCTTCCTTTTTCCATCAATCTCTTCATTCCCTCTCCCTTCCCCTCCCCTCCCCTTCCCCCTCCAGAGCATGCGATCAATTGTTACTTTAGCTGTGTCCTCCTCCTCCCCTTCCCTCCTCCATCCCCTTCCCCTTCCCTTTCTCATCCCCGTCCATTCTCACTTCCCTTCCCCTTCCAGAGCACACAATCAGGTGTTAATTTAGCTTTTCCCTCCCCCTAACCTTCCCAGTTACCTCCCTTTCCTTCTTCCATCCCCTCCACTTCCACCTTCCCATCCCCTCCCCTTTCCCCTCCCCTCCCTTTCCCTTCTCCCTCCCCTCCCCCAACCACCTTCTCCTTACCTCCCCTCCCCTCCCCCTTCCAGAGCACATGATCAAGTGTTAATTTAGCTGTGTCCTTCCCTCCCCTTCCTTTTCCATCCCTTTCTCCCTTCCACTCCCTCTCCCTTCCCTTCCTCTTCCCTCCCCCTTCCGGAGCATACAATCAAATGTTAATTTAGCTGTGTCCTCCTCCACCCCTTCCCTCTTCCTTTCCCTTCCTTCTTCCATCCCTCTCCCCTCCCCTTCCCTCCGCATCCGGAGCGCACGATCAAGTGTTAATTTAGGTTTGCCCTCCCCCTCCCCTTATCTGTTCCCTCTCCTTCCCTCTTCCATCCCCTACCCTCCCCTTTCCCTCCCCCATCCGGAGCACGCGACCAGTGTTAATTTAGATTTGTCCTCCCCTAACCTTCCCTCTTCCATCCGCTCCACTTCACCTTCCCTCCCTTCCCCATCCCCTCCCCTTCCCCCCTCCCTCCCCTTTCCCCCTCCCCTCCCTTGGTGTGATGTTGAATAGGAATATGTTATGCAATGATCAAATAGCAACAATACTGGCAAAATACAAAGCAAAATTGGGAATGTTGTTCCGGCACTTCAAAACAAGAAAAGCCGAACACATGATTTTGCTTTATAAAACATATGTACGTAGTCCACTTGAATATTGCAATATAATATGGTACCCACACTACCAAAAGGATATTGCACAAATAGAGAGTGTACAAAGGTTCTTTACAGTTGGAATAGAAGAAGGTAAGGACCTTGACTACTGGGAAAGACTACAATTCTTAAAACTATATAGTCTCGAAAGGAGAAGAGAACGCTACATGAAATACAGGCATGGAAACAGATAGAAGGAATTACCGAAAATATCATGGAGCTAAAAATATCAGAAAGAGCAAGCAGAGGTATATTAATAGTGCCCAAAGCTATACCAGGAAAACTAGGAAAGCACACAGGACATTAATCCACCACACACCAGCATCGATAATGCAGCGTCTATTCAATGCGCTACCAGTTCAAATTAGGAACATATCAGGAGTGAGCATAGATATATTTAAGAATAAGCTCGACAAATATCTAAGATGCACCCCAGACCATCCAAGACTGGAAGATGCAAAATATACTGGAAGATGCATTAGCAATTCTCTGGTAGACATCAGAGGTGCCTCACACTGAGGGACCTCCTGGGGCAACCCGAAAGAACTGTAAGGTCTGTAAGGTAAGGTCTCTCCCCTCCCCTCCCCTTTCCCTGTCCCCTCCCCTTTCCTCTTCTTCTCCCCTCCCCTCCCATTTCCCCCTCCCTCCCCTTTCCCGTCCCCTCCCCTCCCTTCCCCTTCTCACTCCCCTTTCCCCTACCCCCTTCCACCTTCCCCTCATTTAAAAGAAATGGATAAACAGTTCAATGTAGCAGGATACTAGAGTAGCATCAGTGCACTACCAGGACGCACTGGTTGACACTACAGCTGTGAGACTTAGCATGGGGTTCAATACTATTTAATGAAAGACATATATCATTAGTTTTCTTAAACAGCCACATCTTAACTGATACGATGTGCCAGTGTGGGAGAGCCGGGCCAAAGAAGACGGATCTATAGTCTTTTGAGAGGTTTAAGATCACACGGAAATCAAATAGCCTTGGATGAGTGATCAGACGAGGATTACAACATATCTGAGCCTAGTTGTGTCCAATATCTCAAAAGTAAGTAAGTATAGCTTAGTTTTACCAGACCACTGAGCTGATTAACAGCTCTCCTAGGGCTGGCCCGAAGGATTACACTTATTTTACGTGGCTAAGAACCAATTGGTTACTTAGCAACGGGACCTACAGCTTGTATAGACGGTAAAACGATAAAACCTCGGCCTATAGAACAAAAGTAATGGCTGCACAATCTTGGAAATTTAAGTTTTTCCTAAAGGGTGATAGTAAGACTAACCGGTTGCTTTGTTGCTTGTGTCAAGAAGACGCACATGAAAGACTGTTGGATTCATCCAGTGCTAGTTATGATACCCTTGCTACAATCATCCCTGGATTCTACAGCTTAAATGTAATGCCTATACAATTTAATCCCAAAATTCTTGACAAAAGTGCTGGAATCCAGCAGATTTTTTAAAAGAACAAAGCAAAATATCATGAATCATGCATGACCAAGTTCAAAACCACAGAACTGGAAAGGAAAAGGAAACCACTGTGGTTGAAGAAGATGCAGAGGAATCTAATACTCATAAAGAAATGTTAGAGATATTGTTTCCTGGCACCATATGTATCATCCATCTTGTCTGACAGGGGCGTACAACACCAGGGTTAATTCCCAGAAAATTGGAGATAATTATGAGCAGTAAAGACAAGACGCTTGTGTCCAATAAGTTGTGATAACTAAACACATTTCCCTTAAGTAAGAATGGCTTGAGAAAGTCTGTTGGACAAGAGTGGGAATGCTGTTTCCATATCTTGGGCAGCACATCATGCTTCTCATAAACAGCAGGCGCACTTTGAAGTAGATTGTCATCAATTTTGCCTCTTGTTCAAGAGCCAGCTCATTCGATTGCAATGATCAGTGCCATTGCCAAGCATAATCAAATGGAATTGCCTTTACAGTATGGTAATATAGTTATCATGTTTAGAGGGCTACACATAGAAATAGCAGCGTTCAAAATTCTTGGTGATCTCTTGAAAGACAGTTATTGGACTGGTGCTCTTACAGAAGCAGAAACAGCTGCTCTTGGAACAGCAGAGGACATGTCCAGCCCATCATGGGACCCCCTGCAGTTTATATCAGCTGTGCAAAGCCTATATGACAAATACCCAGGAAGGAAAACTCAGAGCGCCTATAATTCTACTTTTGGAATCTTGTGCTTGAGCTAGAACTTTTAGTATTCATTTTCATCAGGTCATACCAGGAATCAAATTTATTTACACAAAGATATGGTGCCGGAACTCCTCTTTGCCCTCGACCATGTGCATTATGCCTGGTGGCTTTCAATTCATTAAGGGATATGGGGGCTCTCCAAAATGACACACTTGTTGAATTCACAAAGGGAAATTTCACTTTTCATAAAACCCCTCAACCTTTTTCCTCAATAGGCTATAGATCAACCACATGAGCAGATACAGTGGCTGGTCCTGAAGTAAACCACCTGATTGATGAGTTGGAGATTATTAGTGATGCTGATCCAAAATTTGAAGAAAGCATTATGATTAAATGGAAAGTGTGTGGAAAAGGTTTCCGGAAATGGATGAGAATCTAAGATAGGTAACCAAAGAAATGGACAATTATATTGAGGAAGATTCATTGCATCTGATTGTACTAGACAGTCATAAGATCTTGAACAGCAAAGTTTATGAATCCTTGAGATCTATGAAGAGCCTTGGAGAAGTGAAATTCACAAACTTTACTGAGAGACTCAAAACACTGTGCAGATTCTATGAAACAGTTTGCAAGAACACGATTTTACTGCTCAGTTGCAAGATACCTGCTACAGAGTACGAGTGCAAACAGACATTGCAAACCACAATGGAAGGTTGTAATCTATTCTTACACATCTTCATCCCATGCCAGAACATACAATATGACTTAAATGTAATATTTCAACATGGAAATCAGAATTCCCCACCATCACTGGCACAGAATAGGCAGATGCATCAGGACTCCAGGTCACAGCTGCTGCCTCTACTAGAACAGCAGACATCAGATATCCAAAACAAAGAACCTGCCACTTTTATCAAAATGGATGGTGCAGTAATTGTAAATGCTCTGACACCAGCAAAAGGATCCACATTTGAGTCTTTTACAAAAGATGAATTCCTGTCTTAGGTACAGAAGCACATTAAGAAATACATACAGGCATACATTGTATTTGATGTATATAGACATAATGTATTAAAACACAAAGATGAAAAAAAAGAGGCTCATGCATTTGCCACAGACTGTTCAGCACTGCAAAAACTCCCAGCAATTTTGCCAATTTCCTCAGGAATGAGTAGAACAAAACTAAGCTATATGCATATTTGGCAAACAAAGTTGTTTCACCTCAAGCAGATGATGCAACATGCATTATTGTCACCAAAAGGCATGCTGCACCTTGCAGCAAAGCTGAAATTGAACGCTTCTGACCTACAAGGATGCACTCACGAAGAAGCAGTTACTAGATTCTTTTTGCATACTTCATATGCTGCAAAGCATGAAAATTTCTCAAGTGCAATCATCTGCAGTTCAGACATTAATGTTGTCATAGCAGCATCCAGCATGGTTTGAACAAATTTGGATGAAATTTGGAAGAGGAAAAGACATAAGTTGGATAATTATTCAAGAAATTTCAATAGCCATGGGACCACAAGCCTCAGACCTTCCTTTCTTTTTCATGCATTTAGTTTGGGTGATACTGTCTGCCTTTCATGGAAAGGGGAAGACGTCTGCATGGCAAATGTAGACTGTGTTTCAGGGTGCCACAACTACCTTCACCAAACTAAGTCCAATAATAGCAGCTGTAGAAGATGAAGACTTGCAAATCATTGAAGAGTTTGTGGTGTTAATGTATGTCAGAAGCAATCCATATAAAGATGTAAATGTGGCTAGCTCCTGATTGCATTCCCCACAAAAGCTGCTCTTAGAAGGCATTCCAAGACCTGCCTTTCAAGCAGGGCACATTTGGAGCCAGTCTTTATTATACCATCCAGCAATGCCCAGTTCAAGACACTTGGTATGACTTCCATATAAGACAGATTTGCCAGTAGTATCAGGATCTTACCAAGAATTGAATAAGTACGGATGTCAAAGGAAAGCCGTGAGGGTGCAAGCTCCACAGCTCTGGACTTAGCTGCACATCTCTTTGCAGCTGCACTTGCTAAAAATGGTGATCATATTGAAAAGGTGGTTTTAGTTGATCTCTTAATGACAGCAATTCGATACTAAACTTAATTTTGACACCTTTATATAATGCCCACATAACCTACAGTATATTACGTACAATAGCCCCGGTTTAAAGCTGAAATCAATCTTGCTCATGTTTTGGAGAAATAGCAAAGAGATGCTTATTTTTTGAGATCTCTTCATAAAGATACTGTTTTGATTCTTGATAAGGACTTTGTTAATATGCTATCTGATCTTTTTTAATTATTTTGGAAGCATTATTCTTTCTGTGTATTATATTTCTTTTTTGTTTTCTTTTTTTTTCGTATAAAGCTTATTTTTTAATTCATATGGATCATTCCGTCTTAAATACGGACATGTTATGTCCACATGAAATTGTTTATTTCTTTTTGAGGAAATGTTCACCGTCTGAGAGTTTGAAACTCCATTTGAAAAAAATGAGTATCGTTAATGCAGAGACCAAGGTATCTAGAAAAGTGATTAAATTAACGCCATGGAAATAAAACCCTTACATATATATGTGAATCCGGAAGTCCTTATATGTGATTATGCCTAAAAATACAGCGAAGGGATTTTGACATGTTGATAGAGGAGGGGAGCCACACTGATATGCAAGGTTAATGAAAAGGGGAATTAAAGTTTTATGACGAAGCTTAAAGGCTTTTTTTTTTATGTTGGTGTCCTACTTCACTGTGATTACTTAATGTTATATCTTGATTACTCTTCTTTCGCCCTTTCATACTTTTAGACCCTTCCATATTATTAAAAAAATTACAGTGGATGCATTTCTGCTTTAAAACAAGAAAAATCTAGAAGTACACGTAAAAGTGGCCTCTCAGGAAACGGTCATATAGCCCTTAGGCATAAAAATGAAGAGAGTACTTTTTTACATTTCCAATTTTTTTGGTAATTATTCATTCAAGTCGCTACATTTTTAAAGGGTCTGTCTTCTGGTTCTCAGTGCTTTTCATCCACATTTCTTATGTGGATGCCCGAGGGTAGGTTAACTCTTTACTCACCTACTAACAGTTTCAAGACCACTGTCGCATAGGTTTTCTCGTATATCTTTTTATATATCAGCTGTATCTTCTCGATATTTTGGCACAGCATGTTTTAGACCCTCCGGTAATTTTGGGCGATATAATGAAGTACCAGAATTTATTGATTAAGACAATTTACTCTTGAACTTTTTAAATTTCTCAACACACGTTGAAGATATCCGAACACCTAAAGAGTTAGGAAATAAGATTCCCCCCCCCCCCAACTCGTTTCTTTCTCTAACGCAAACTTATGAATGGAAGAGTGTACTACTATATGGCTTTTTAAGTTCTGAATTACCGCCAATAACCATTTCCTATTCAGTATCTTTCATATGGGTATTTGTATGTTTTCATTTATCATGCTTGATTTTATTTATTACCGTGAGAATGGGGTGGTAGTGGACTAGTTTTGGTTATAAGATATTGCAGATGTGGAAATGAAAAGGAGGAAAAATGGATGAAATAATGGTTATTTTTTAACAACACTACTATATAAATTATGATATATATATTATATATATAGCCAAAACAGTAAGCGCAATATAAAAAGAAATTTTACAGATTTTTGCATAATGCAATGTTTACACTAAGCATGAAAATATCATAGACATAGAACATTTAAAAGTGATGAAGAAATATACAAAAACTAATAAATTATTTATATACATATATTTAAACAGAGTACCCAGGGTATTTCAGTTCACTCCCCTTTACTATATAAAAAATAGATCGTCCTTGTCATCGCTGGTACGTTGATAACGGTGGGATCCATGCGATCATGGGTGTTGCCTGTCAGCCAGTATTCGTCCTCGCCAGCTTGAGACCGTCGGACCGCTCCTTCCCGCACCTCTTTAGTAACAGCAAGCCTGGCCTCCCCCAATCTGGCCTGCAGGTCTGCCCAGGTGAAACATCATAGCAAGGAATGTACATATCGTTTCATATGGCCGCTTACCTCCTCGATGGCGTTGAGTTCAGGCTGAGTGGGAGGAAGGCAAACAACCTCATGCCCCCACTAGTTGATGGTGTTATCCACCAGGTATTGTGACTCTGGCCTGTTTTGCTTGCAAATTATCAGCAACTCAGGGCATGTCATGTGGTAGATAGGATATGCAGCAATGTTCCAGCCATTTATTATGTCCTGTTTTTTAGTGACTATCCTCTGTTAGCATGGCATGGTATGGCGCATTGTCTATTACCAGGACCGATGGCTCAGGAAGTGGTGGTAAAAGTGACGATGTCAGCCATCGGAGGAACAATTGGCCGTTCATCTCTCCATGGTAATCGTCACTGGTGTTTTTTGCGGCAAAACAAAGAAAAGAATTCTCAACAAATTATTCCATTGAGCCAGCAGCAACGACTGTGAAGTGTCCCCCTTCTCCCGGTGGCACTTGACGGCTGTATGCATCGCTGGTGCTTGGCTGAGTACTGTCTACCCACTCCATGCTGTGATTCATCCTTGTGGTAAACCACATCTCACCCAGGTAAACCACCTGCCTACCCTCTTCCCGGTGTCGTTTGAGTACCCAGAGAGCGATGATCCGGTGGTTCACATACATTTTTCTCTGTGAGGTCTTGTATCGGAATCCCATGTCATGGATGAGTCACCACACCGACGTCTCCAAGGTTTCTTCTGGGATGATGTTCGTCATCCTCAGTTCCTTCATAAGGGTGCTGATTGTGAAGATCTCCTTACCACCTGACTTGTCATAGAGCTTGCGACGAATGGCACCGATAGTAAAAATGTCGTAGATATGGGCTGATGAAGGCGATGAGGGATTTGTTGGTGTGTCTGGCAGAGACCTCAGCTGTGCTGCACCATATGCTGCACCGCTTGCACCGTCATGTCCATGTCATCTGCAACTCGATCATGAGGTCTGTAATGGAAAAATACAAATTTTAACTCTTTTACTGTTATTATGATAGAATGACTTTATAAGTAAGCTGCTTGTGAATATTTCGATGTACTGTAACATTCCTGCAAATGGTAAACGTTACGTTGATGTAACTTCCAATTCCATCAAGACATTGGACATATAATTGTTTATTTTATTCTGGAAATACCTATCAACAAGTTTATAGAAATATTAAGCAGTACAGCTAAAAATGAAGGCAGGTATATTTTTTTCCTTATCACTGAAATATAAATCTGATGTTGCCTTATAATATGTATGTCTTTCCATAGTTTTGATATGTTTACTCTTCTATTTATCATGTGTTATGTGCAATGATAATGGTTGTTGAAGTATCATATGTAGTGTTGTGTCAGATCTCAAAAGAGTTAGTGATTTAGATAACAGCATAACTTAGAACGAATAATATCTTTCTTGATAATAGAGTAGTAGCAGGAGAGAGAAATTTGAGTTTTAGACCAGATGCGTCACTTGTCATCAGTTCAGATGAGTGAGCACTTTGTTTTGATTTGTGTGTTGACAGGTCGGGAATAACAATTGCTGATCTGTTCTGGAAACCAACTCAGATTTTTTGTTTTGTTTTTAAAACATGCCAGTCATAATTAGCCAGTTGCAATCTGTTTGCAGTCATAATTAGCCAGTTGCAATCTGTTTGACTGTGTAAAGATTTCTGTAAAAGTTCTGTCTCATGCGGGAAGACGAATGATTTCGCAATGTTACATGTGTTCCATACAATTTTTTTTTTATAAAGATGTGTACTTTTGAGAAATATGAACCAGTGCTGCACTGAAGCCCATGGCAATTGCATCATGTTTAAGATTACATTGCTTTGATCATGTTTGCCCTTTTGAGAGTAAGCGTATATGGCTCGATCGATTACGTCATGTGTTGTCCCGATTGCATTCAAAATGTTTTGCTTCTTTTAGAACCTTGTTTTGTATCTCATTCCCAAAATGCCTTAATGATGTCATATGATCTGTTCATTCTGACTTTAGAGACCAATCAGTTTGGCTCTCTCTCTCTCTCTCTCTCTCTCTCTCTCTCACTCTCTTTTCAAATGAGAGAAATTTTAACTTAAAATATTTGTGGTCCCTAGTGTTAGTCCTAGCTTTTAGGATCTGACTTTAGAAAAGTGATCTGGTAACGGCACCTAAATAAAAAGTATGTTTTGTGAATCTGAAGCAGCTACAAATGATTTTCCAAAGGTTTTCACAAGCTTGTGTAAGTTAAAAGTGAATTTTAATTATTGTTACTATGGTATAATAAGGTATAGTAAGAGAATTTTTGCCTTAGTGAAATTATTATTGATAAATCTTTTGTATATTTTTGTTTGCAATCTCCTGATATTTCACATTTTGTATTTTGGTGATTTTACATTTATTCACTTAGCATTTTAAATATTTCTTGATAATTTAATATTGCATACTTGATTTAATTTTCATTTCTTAAGATTTTCTCTTCAGATCTTGAGTAATTCTTGATAGTTTAAATTTTGCTTGATTAGTTTAATTTCTTGGTAAATTAAAGTTTTCGTGATTTAGTTTTGTTTACTAAATTAATTCAAGAATTAATTGAATTTTTGTTTTTTCAAGAAATAATAAATTTTTCAGATTGTGAATTCTAATTACAAATTTTGAATTTAAAAATAATCTTTTTATTTAAAATGTTTAAAAACAGTGTTTCATTTATTGACCACCACTGACTAGGATTAATTGTGTGCATAAGGAAAAGTGATAAACATGTTCTCTTCCTTTAGTTTTGCTAAACTGAATTAAGACCAGGGAAACAGTTTAAGTTGTTTGATGGAGTGGTGCCCTTTTACCATAGTATATTCCTTGTTTAATTGTTGATACCTCACACTAGCCTTGATAAACTTAGTTTCATTTTCCATGTGATTAATGAGCTTTTTAAGAGATCACTGTTACCTTTAGAGTAGTCAGTCGTAATTCTTATTGTTATGAGAGTTCAGGTATCTGGCTGAAGTGAGGTAAATCTTCAAAGTCTGTGATTAGCTTTGTAATAACCAGGTACTTGGAACACTTCGTTACAATATATATATATATATATATATATATATATATGACTATTTATCACATCACCGTGATTCATATACAATCAGAAAGCTACAAACGTCCTTTAATATCCAATTCACTCTACCTCGGAAGTAATATATTTTCATATATGTTACCGAAGGGGAATTTTTAGTTGATAATAAGTCCACCGTCCCGTGGGATCGAACCAGCGACGGACGAGGAATCAGGACTACAGTGACACACTAACCGACGGTGGGATCGAACACAGCGACGGACGAGGAATCAGGACTACAGTGACACACTAACCAGTGTGGCCGACTGGTTAGTGTGTCACTGTAGTCCTGATTCCTCGTCCGTCGCTGGTTCGATCCCACGGACGGTGGACTTATTATCAACTAAAAATTCCCCTTCGGTAACATATATGAAAATATATTACTTCCGAGGTAGAGTGAATTGGATATTAAAGGACGTTTGTAGCTTTCTGATTATATATCTATATATATTATATATATATAATTATATATATATATATATATATATATACATATATATATTTACTGTATATATTATATATATATATAGTATAGTGTGTGTGTGTGTGTGTGTGTGTATGTATATATATATATATATATATCTATATATATATATATATATATATACATATATAACAATCGCAGGGGAAACAGACCCGACAAACATCGCAGGTTGAAAAGGTAAAGGCATGTATGTGTCTTACAAGATCAAGTTTATTATGCCAACGTTTCACATCACATCACCCTTTATTTTATAAAAGATATGTGTACGACACCTTTGCCCTGTTTAAACGCGATTTTAATGCAGATTCCTTTTTAGAATTCATTAATGCCCAACATCCCAATATTAGGTTTACAGTTGAGAAAGAAACTCGTAACCCTTTATCATTTCTTGATTTACGCATCACCAGAGAACTAATGGTTTCCAACCAGCATTCACAGGGAAAAATACTTTTGCAGGTTTGGTCACCAATTTCTATAGCTAATGTATTTCAATTTTAAGTTGAATTTTCTCTCTCTACCCCTCCTCCACAGGGCGTATTCTCTGACTTCCAGCTGGACAGCCTTCATAAAGAAGTATAGTTCTTGGCTAATTTTTTTGCAAAAATTGTTTTCCATCCCACTATTTTCATCGAGTACTTAATAAGCTCTTAACCGCAAAAATGAAACAACCTATTCCCACATATACCGTTCCCAATTATGTATTTATGTTAAGTTTCCTTTTCTTCATGACAAAAGTTTTAAAAAGAAATGTATGATTTTAATTCATAATGAATTGCCAGCTGTAAATCTGATGATAATTCCACGAAATCCTCTAAATATACGTTCTTTTTTTCAGAGTGAAGGACAGACTGAGCCTTCCTTGATACCCAACATTATCCATAAATATACCTGCCCCAGATGTAGTCTGGGAACCTATTAGGATGTACGAGGAGCTTCTCAAGGTCCTTTCTGCTCCCAGCAAGGTGTCAGCTTCAGGACGGGTTGCACATTGTCCAGTCCCGAACTATCCAATGTCCGGAACCATTCTAAGATTGTGGTACCCGCTTGGATATAAATGATTTTAAAATTATTGGATCTGCCCGTAAGGACGACGAGTTGATGGTGTTGGAGTCGCTTTTTATAAAAACTAATGTACCAAGCACTAAACACCCAATCGTCGTCCACGCAACTGTTTTATAGCATAACTGCCTGTTTGTTTACTCTCCACGTTCGTTATAGGTTTCTTTGGTTTGTTTATTTTCTCCCTGTCTTTTTAGTCACTTTTTATCTCTTGCCTCGGTAGGTGTTCATTTAAGTTCTTGTTTTAATTTTTTATATTTGTAAATGTTTTAAATTTTAAAGAAGTTTTTCCCATTGCATAAGTAACATTTTAAGTATTTGTTGTCTGCTTTTTCCAGCCTTCAAGATGCGGCATATGATGTGAAACGTTGCCATGATAAACTTGATCTTTTAAGAGACCATACATGCCTTTACACCTCTTCAACCTGATTACATATATATATAATATAGTATATATATATATATCATACACGGCCATTTCCCCTATCTTCAACTTCTTTGTTTTATTTCTTTAGTACTTACGATGGAGTTACGTTAAGTGAACTCAAGGGCTCTCTAAGTTTCTGATATATTATAAATAAATACTCCGTATTGTTGTGTGAGTCTTCTTTGTTGGTGCGGAATTCCTTTTACTAGTTAGAATTAGGAAGAACCTAACAATTCGAGTCTGAGTTGTAACAGTGATATGCTAAATAATTATTTTATATTTTGCTCCCTCAGATGTTGATTCCTGTACTTTCCCTTATTCATAGGATGATAAACAGAAAGTTGTTTTTTCTCTGCAATCGACCCATCATAGTTTTGTTTCCCCGGACATACATGTATATCATAATTTTTATCATTAAATTGGTCTACATATTTACTAAGGATGAATAATAATTTTATGTTTAAAAATGAAAAAGTTGGCCTTTCAGTGAAGATAAATTACTTTTTCATTAATATGTATATTGAAATAGCGAACAATAAAGATAAACATCTTAACTATTTCATAAAAGAGAGTTATTAGATATAAGAAATGGAGAAAAGTTATTTATGTTTTGTTATAGAAAAAAAGGCAAATACATACGTCTAGCAGTCATTAACCAGATTTTAGATCCAACTCTGGGGACTTTGCACTAACGATTTATTTTAGTTGAAAATCAATATTCAGTAATGGAATTTCTATGTAAACTAGATTTAATGCTCTTCTTTCAATTCCCATACAATGACCGCACTCTTATTCAAGTTATTAGGGTGTTCCATGGTTCACATTACAGGGACTCTCTCTCTCTCTCTCTCTCTCTCTCTCTCTCTCTTCACCCCTCAAACTTGTGTCCATTATCCAGAAATAATGCGGCAATTAACGTCTCAAATTATTACGAAGCTATTACTTTACCCGAGTAATTTAATAGTCCAGACTTCAAAGAAGATATGGATTTAGGAAACATGACTTTGCCTGTCTGACTCATATTACTGTAATAAGCAGACCGTGATGACAGTTGTTGAATTATAATTCGCACTTGTGATGTTTATTTTCTGTTTTGTTGATTTAAATACATTTCTATTAAATTTTCTCTTCAGCTCTCCTGTTTGAATTATCTTAAATATAGAAAAAAGGTAATTAAATAGCATCTAATGGAAATATATGTTATGTATCATTAATGAAAACAATTTACCCTATGGTCACAACTATATATATATATATATATATATATATATAAATATATATATATATATATATATATATATTATATATATATATATATATATATACATATATTATATATATATATATATGTGTGTGTGTGTAAATTTATATATATATTTTATATTATATGTATATATATATATATATATATACTGAATCACGGAAATATGGAACGTGATGAATATATAAATAAAGATAAAATCCACGAAGGAAACGGAAACACTGGAGTGCTACGAGGCCTTTCGACACTACATCCTTTACTTAGCAGACTGAAGAATATAAAAGTAAGTTTACAAAGAAAGCTCATATAAAAGACAGATGGGGATTATAAAGGAAACATATGTACCTGGAATCCAACACTAATTCTTCAATTGTGTTGGATTCCAGGTACATATGTTTCCTTTATAATCCCCATCTGTCATTTATACGAGCTTTTTTTTGTAAACTTACTTTTATATTTCTTCAGTCTGCTAAGTAAAGGGACGTAGTGTCGAAAGGCCTCGCAGCACTCTCAGTGTTTCCGTTTCCTTCGTAGATTTTATCTTTATATATATATATATATATATATATATACACACATATATATAATATATATATATATATATATATAATGTCAGCAAATCCCCTTTTTCCTGTGGGATTCGCTTATAAACTGAAGTCACGTACATCAACTGTGATTTTTAAACAATTATATATATATATAGTATTATGTATATATATATATATCTATATATATGCATATATAATATATCAGCAAATCCATATTCTCCTGTGGGATTCGCTTATACACTAAAGTCACGTGCATCAACTGTAATTTTTTTAAGCATATATATATATTTTATATATATATACTATATATATAATATATATATAAATATATATATATATATCATATATACTATATATATATTATATATATATATTATATATATATATCAATGTTATTTAATGTCGAGCTCGCTCTACTTTAGGAATATCACCGAAGGGAGCCGAGTGGTTACCAACATCACTGAAAGTTGTCTATCTGTACTGGTGGGCGCCAGTTCGAATCTCCCAAGTACCGAATCACTTATCAGTTACAATTCAGTTATATTGACGAAGTAGAGAGAATTAATACCTAAATGATATATTTAGCCCAATGTTGATATATACTGTATATATTCTCTCTGTAGACTTCTAAATGTACAGATTGTATGATGGAGCATTCAGTATCTTGATAGTCTTCACCTAATATAGTTGTTGATTCCATTTTGCTACTGCCATAAGATCATGAAAAGTTGTTCAAGAATGGAATTGCCTTTTAATAGCTTCTCCAATCAGGAAACCTTTGGAATTGCTGAGTCCCCAGGTTGTTATACTCGGAAGTAGTGTATGGTTTTAATGCATTCCTATTAAATCTGACTTCCCAATCTTCATCAGGATCAACAAGTTGATATTCACTCTCGCAAGGTTCTTCATAACTGGTCATTAATTATTGTGGTCCCTGGAGCCAGATGCTATTGTGTAGTTCATGACCTTGTTGCTACAACCTGAAGGCGTACAATCTGTTGGTACGTAATTCCACCCACTAGCTATGGTTTGAAAACTTCTTATACGCTCCGCTCTCTTAGCAACATAAATGAAGAATCTCTTTGTCTCACTACAGATGTAACCTAGAACTACTTTGCAGTCTGTGTAGAATTTCACGGTGCTAATTGACAGATACAGGTGGTCTTTGGCACATGGAGCAAACTCTGTTGTCAGTTCAGCTGCACATAATTCCATGTGTGGAATTACAAGTCACTGTACTGGCAGTAGAGTTTGCACAATGTGCCAAAGACCATCTGGATTTGCCAAACGGCAAATTGAATTTGCGCAGTTGTACTGGTAGTAGAGTTTGCACAATGTGCCAAAGACCACTGGATCTACCAATTGGCACAGTGAAATTTTACACAGACTGCAAAGTTGCTAACAAAATGAACTGTCAAGTAGTAAGTGCTACCTTAGCTTTTCCAAGAACAAACCTAAGTTGAGGTACATAGCTGCAGTTGGTCGTGCATGCATGAACATCTGCAATAGCTTTCACGTATGCATCAAAGAGGATGTACAGTTCTTTGGGGTAATCTTACTAAATCATGGTATATAAGTATGTGGTATCCTTAGTATTTCAAGCACTTGAGAGTGTCTCTCCAAGATTTCCTTCAGAAGCAAACTCATCAGAGACAGATTGGTCACAATCAACATTTTCTGATACTAATTTCCAGAGAAGGAGCTTTCCATTTATAATCACTGGGGCCAAAAACCCAAATGGATCGTAGATACTATTCACTGTAGACAATATTCCCCTCTGTGTAACCAGTTTGTCCTGCAGTGAAAACTGAAATAAGAAAATTATCTGTCTTCAAATCCAGTTTAATCTAAGACTACATTGTAAAGGCTTATCATTGGAGTCAAAGTCTAAATCCTTTAGATTTTTAGCAAGATTACTAGTGGAAAGGCTGCCAAGACCTCAGGATCACAAACTTTCAATGCTTGCTTTTGGTGAAAAATTTTATCTGGAAACCTAAAAAAAAAAAAATCAAAGCTGGGCTTGGCACTCTGTAGAAAATGGCACTATTATCTCCGATAAAAGTTCAGACATCGATTTTGTATGAACTGAATATTCAATGGTCTTCCATTCACAAATTTTATCACGTTTTCTTTGTTTACTCATACCACCTCTGGTGACTGACAAAAATGCTTCCTCCTCATGTCATTCATTGATTCATGATCATCTCTCTGACACCTGCAGTTAAGAAATTATCTTAGATAGGTTTGTCTATAATTACAACATATTAAACATCACCACTATTCACTACTGTCACTGTCAGAACTATGTGATAGTTCAGGTCTATTACTATCATTGTCATTTCTGATAAAAGGCACTGTCCTACTTCATCATCAAGAGAAACTCCCTCCCTCATTGGCATTTTGATAGTTACCGAAGTCTAGCCCTTGTCTTGAGATTATCCTGTAAGTTGGGAATTAAATGTTGCCATTTGTTGTTAGAATATAGATAAAGCTCCTAAAAACGATGAGGAAATGCATATCTATTACAAGCTGCCTAAACAGAACAACAAAAAGGTGATGACAGAGGAGATCAGTTCCAGGCCAAGGTCGAGGACCTTTTGATGACTGAGGAGATTAGCCCCATGCAGCGAAAGGGTTAATGGGTTCTGAATATCCTCCAAAATTTTAATGGCCTTATCTGTCATCGGACATGAAGTTAATCCATCGTCAACATAGAAATCCTGCATCACAAAGTTTGTGATATGATTACTGTATTCTGTTTATGCTTTCTGTTGCCATGGCACTCATGTTGATAAAAAAAAAAAATTAATTGTCATTTTGTACTCTATAATTTCTTTGTCAAAATCATTACCTTTTTGCTAAAGAAATCTCAAATAGTTCCTGTGGTCTTCTCTGTCATGCAATGGTGGAGTAACCTCTGCATGGTTGTTGTCCAGAACTTTTTCCATGAATGAGACAAAGAGTTCCCTCTTCATGGTATTTCTTCTCAAGCTTGCGGCTAACAACTTCAGTTGTTGAACAGCTGGTTCCCTGTTGTTTGGCAATCGTTGGCTGCTGTGCCTGGACAGGTACAGGATTATCCAACTTCTTGTGGAGTCTTGTGTAAATTCATTATCCATTCATATCATGAACATTTTGTCCTAATTAGAATTTCTTGTTTGTCATCATCTTTGGTTTTGATGAAAACTATAGATTCCTCCGAAAGTGGTGGAATCCAGTCTGTATATGACTCTCATTTTCAAAATAACTGAAGCACTGTTCCAATACTTGTTCATTGTTTTGCTGGTAGCAGATAAGTTTTGTAAACATTTAGTTCAAGAGGTGCAGGCTGGTTGTCTAAACAAGTTTCGCCTGTTATCACCTATCCTAGCTCTTCAACTGTTGTGCTTAAGGTGCCTTTGCTGGTCCATAGACTGGCATAACATGTGATGCATCTGTATCAAGTCTCTCTAGATTAACAATAGAATGTGACAATTGTCATTGACAGGTAAGATGTTTCCACTAATTTCTCTGAGATGTTGCTGGTGCAACATAGTCTCAGTAGTCAGAATATCCTGGTTGTTGGGAATATGAATACACTCTATTAGTGTCGGCATTTGTAGGCTGAAGTTTCCATTAACCGGCTGTACAACAAATCCTTTTCCTCTCCTTGCAGATGTTAGACAAAATATATAATTTTCTAGATTCTCCTGGATATCAAATAACTGAAAGAATTCTGGTGAAGCAAGGGATCAGTTACTCTGGTCGTCAATGACTGCATACTTAAGAACCATCCTTTTCTTGTTTTCTTCATGGAAAATGCCAACAGGTAGGATCTTTATTTCTGCATTCATTGCATGAAATACGTACAGTACATTTATGGATCTTATGCGTGCTGGAAGTACAACATTTGTAACAGATGTTGTGCTCTTTCATCAGATTCTTTCTCCCCTCTATTGGTTTTAATCTGAATCCTCTACTATCGTCATGTAAATTCTTTGTTTTTGAAGTGTGCACTGATCCAGAGGTTGGGCTTTACTAGTGCTGATACTGGAGTTCTCAGACTTCTAGTTGACATCAGTTCTCTTTGTGATGACACTATTCTTATACTGAGTTTTTGCTTTTCAGCCATCTTTGAAGAAGGTGACGAATCTGGTTTATAGATGAGTCCTGGGTCATTCTTAAATTGACTCATTTCCTTGATAAATGCAGGCAAGTTTAGAAAGGGTGAATATCCCATGTTGTATCAGGCCTTATATTTTGAAGCTCTCATGGTCAATTTTCTTGTAGCCCATACAGAAATTTACCAGCAATTTTGATGACCCATAACTATTCAATCAAGTCTTTGCCACAATCTTTGTACACCTCTTGCAGGATTGTTGCATTTGAGGCTTTAATGCTAAAGGCTTGTTTGGATGACTCAGTCTCTAGTCATTTTACAAGAAGGTCTTGCTACTCTGAGTCAGAAACTTGAAGTTCATTGATAATACACTTGAAGGTGGCTGTCCATAAGTAATAGAATTCAGGTTGGTTACTGATGTTGTGTGAAACGAGAAAATAGCAAATCCTTTCTAAGCAGGGATTCTGTTATTTCAAAAATCATATGTGTGTTTTATGGGTTGTTACCCGTTGAAGTTAGTATGGGCAGCGACATCAGAAGAAGACCTGACTGCTGTGCTGCAGGAACAAATCAGGTGCATGCTGATGCAGTTGAGAGGTGACACGTTGACTTGCACATGGTAGTCTTTGGATTATGAAAAATATATTGTCATCCGAGACAGCACTGAGTGTTGTGGTTACCACAGGTTGCTGTTGACGAAATCCTGCACTCACTTGAAAAGGATCCTCAGCTTGTTTTGGAAGAAAGATCATCAAAATCTTGGGTCCTAATTTCCATCATCTCCTTCAAAGACACATGCTCCAGCCTAAGCAGCAGCAGCTTCTTCACATGCTGCTAGCAACTTGAGGGTGCTTGTAGTTCTGCTTTCCTGTGAAAGTCTTCATGTTCCATTTCTGCCCTTCTTGTGAGCTGATTCCTGTTTCCTTCCAGCTTCCTGTTTTAATATCATGGCTTCTTTCTCAGCGAAAACCAATTTAGCCTTTGCAGCCTCTGCTTTGGCTTGCTTTCTTCTAGCAATTATTGATGCACCTGTGTACCTGGAACTCCCAAATATTGGATGTATCTTGACTGCCTGCTGATCTTGACTCACGGACTTGGCCTGTGCCACAGATTGGCTAGCCTCTGGGAGTTTACATAAAGCAGCATCCTTTTTTCCTATGTTGGAGATCAAAATGGTTTAGTAGGAGAGTGAAACTTTCTTCCATTCTGGTAGCCTGCAAAACAACTCAATATTTGTATCAGTGTGCTAATGATATTTTTCATAGAATTGTATGATTTTTTCCTTAATAGAATAGAGGGTATCTACAGCCTCCTGTTCTCTATATATCTTGAAGCCAGGAGTCAAATGCATCCCACAAAGATGCTAGGGTATCTATTTGTTTCGCTGTGTATGGTACACCTTGGTCCCTCTCTCCATTATAGTCCGGACTCTTTGGTTGGAACGTATCTCTCTCCAGAACGATCTCTGTAGTCTGGATGTTGTCCTCTACTTCCATACTGGAGAATCTTTGTTGTAAGAAGTCGTCAAGTACAAATCCTTTAATGTAAGTGCATTGGGTCACGGTAATGTTACAGCCAGGAACGGAGCTTCAGTCTTTGAATTCTAGCATACACAACAGGCATGTTGGACCATTTTCACTAAGCTGGCATGTACAGCTAGTTAAAGTCAGCTACCAGGAAAAAGGGCCAGTATCAGGGGCTGATACCTTTTTATTTGCATTGGCATAATTGGTGAAAACTTACAACAGAAATATAGAGAAATAAATTACAATGTGTAAAACACAGTCAAGTTGTAGAAGTGAAACATAAAATGTCTAAAATTTTATTTCCTTACAAATCCAGAGATAAATGGATAGATGATTTGCAACTGTCACTTAGAAATCCAGTCCACAAAGAAATTTTAATTATTACACTTATGGTGTGGTTGCCAAAAACTGTGTTCTAATTTAAAAGTATACTTGAACGAATCCAGAGAATCGTGTCCACATATCAAACACAAAAGACAAAACAAACTTAATATCTGGGAGAGACATCTTTAAATTCCATATATTCTCAAATAAGTTTACTTTCACGTTTTTCCAAATAAGTTGATAGTGTAATCCATATTACCATAAAAGCAGAGAACTGAAATACTGTGAACCAAATGAAAAAAAATACATTATTTTTTTCTCTTCCAGATTCTTATTTTTCTTTTAAATGTCATACTACATAGACATGGCTTTGTCTAAGAGCAGGATCACCAGTGACACAACTCAAAGGAACCATTCAAACAGGTAATTGATAGTCTTTAATGTAAAATTTAATAATTCATTACAAAACTTCAAAAGTAACAGGACCCCAAATAATTGAAATGATAGGACAGAAAAAGAACCATTCGTCTACAATACACAGTCACTACCTTCATACACCTCAATCCCGCTAATTAGCCTACCTATCTTTTGACAGATAAAGAAACAAGTTAGAGAAAAAGGTAGAATGAA
>JANJGK010000031.1:34191488-34223714 GCA_039081455.1 Macrobrachium rosenbergii | reverse complement strand
ATAGCCAGTCGGAAGGCCTCGCAGCACTCCAGTGTTTTTCTTTCCTTTGTGGATTATATATATATATATATATATATATATATATATATATATATATATATATATATATATATATATATATATATATATATATATATATATATATATATATATATATATATATATATATGTTTGTGTGAATACCACAGGAAAATGGCAGGCAGAAGTTCAGTACAAGTGCTTTCACGTGTTTATTCACGCAACTTCGGGGCACAAATGAGGCACAGTTGGAAAGAAGTTTACAAGGTAAACAAAAAGATCAAGGACACCAGATGGTTAATTGACAAAAGAGTAATAAACAAAGAGATGATCTTGGACTAAACATGCCATAGGACTTTTTGGTTAATTTATCGGAAAAACCGGTGGATAATGATACAACAGCGGCTTTGGGATACGGATTAAGCTTTGGTGTTTTTAACAGTACCACGGATTATGTCGATATTTCAAAATAATTTTTTTATTGAGAAAAATTTAGTCATAATCTTTCCTGAGGACATCAAGACTTCTTCCCAAATGTTCTCGTAAGATTTCTCCAGGACTATAAAAACCTTAAAAAAGACGAAATATTGCAAGTAACAAAGGCAGATAAGTCTAATGCAGTGGTAATAATGAATAAAAGTGACTTTGTAAATAAAATGATGGCATTATTAAATGATAGTGAAGCTTACAGGGAACTGAGGTCTGATCCTATACAGAGAGTGAGTTTTTATTCTAGTAGAAGAAATAAATCAGTTCTAAAGGGCTCGGACCATTTAATTAAATAATTTACTTCTCAGTGCTCCTCCCACCATATCTCTACGTTTTAGTCAAGACACACAAAATCAATAACCCTATTAGACCAATCATTAGTTCAGTAGGCTCAGTTTTGTATAATTTACCTAAATGGCTTGTAAAAATTCGTACACCTTTGGTAGGAAACATTTCTAACACGAATTAAAAAACAATGTCGATTTCATAAACAAATTGAATAGTTTTATTTAAATTTAGATTTTAATGGGGTTAGTTTTTATGTCGTCTCTTTATTTACAAAAGTGCCTGTAGATGATTTACTGGAATTTTTTGAGGAAGAATTAAAAAGTTACGATATTCCTTTAACTGCAGCAAACAACATTAATCTTATACGGTTATGTATTAAATATAGTAAATCTTGTTTTAATGGTAAATTTTCTCTTACAAAAGTTCGGCATGGCCATGGGTAACCCTTTATCTCCTGTCCTTAGCAATATTTACATGGAACTTTTCGAGACAAAATTCTTACCAAGAATTTGGCCCCAAAAAGCTACATATTTTAGGTGTGTGTATGATTTTGTCCGTATCTGGCCAGTTCACGAAAATCTCCAGGAATTTCTGATTGAGGCAAATAATTTACCCTCTTCTATAAAATTTACTGTACAGGAAGAAAGAAATTGTAATTTGATGTTTCTTGATGTAACTGTCCATGGACATGATAGAAATTTCACCTTTTCAGTCTTTTGAAAATCAACTAACATTGCCTGTTTTGTTCATTATTATTCCAGTCATCCATAAAATTTTAAATTCTCGGTTTTTTTTTCTGGGATGTTCATAAGGACTGCGCATTTGTAGCCCGCAGTTCATTGATGCTGAGATTAAAACTAGTTATGATATCGCCTTGAAACTTAAATGCCCAAGGACCTTTGTAGATGTGGCGTGGAAAAGAGCCAGGAAAACATTTTTTTTTTAACTAATAACAAACTTAAATTTAGCAAGCATAATATTCTCAAATTACCGTATGATAAAGGTTTTTCGAAATTTCTAGAATTTTAAAGCTTCTCTACACAAATGTTGTTTTCAGTAATTTTAATTTTAAGAGTTTAATAATAAAAGATTCTCCTTAAGACGTTTCTGGCTGCATATGTGAAATTCCTTGTAAAAAGTGTGATAAAATATATTACTGACAAACTGGAAAATCACTTTCACAATGAATCAAACAACACCAATATTCTGTGTGAACTGGCCAAATATCAAATGCATTATTCGTACATACGAGAGATTTACATCATCCTATTAACTGGAGTGAAGCAAAATCTTTAGTCCTTTGTAACGACACAGTTAAAAGGAATATCATTGAATCTTATTTTATCAAGTCAAATGATGGAAGTGTTTTAAATTTAAGTCTTTGTTTGTTTAAACTCGATGACTTCGTAATTGGAAAAGTTGTTGATAAATATGAGCAACAAAATTAATATGTAATTTTATACGTTTTTGGATTTTGTATGGCTAAGCTTCCGTATCTCTTATGGTTAAGCCTGTGGTTTTAGCTTGTGACCGCGTGATTCCTGATTATCCTGGATCATCTCTTTGTTTATTACCCTCTGAAAATTAACCATCTGGTATTCTTGATCTTTTTGTTTACTTTGTAACCTTCTTTTCAACTGTCTCACTTGTGCCCCGAAGAAGCGCGAATAAACACGTGAAAGCCTTTGTACTGAATTTCTGCCTGTCATTTTTCTGTCGTATTTGCTTATA
Organism: Macrobrachium rosenbergii; assembly: GCA_039081455.1. Classification (NCBI taxonomy): domain Eukaryota; kingdom Metazoa; phylum Arthropoda; class Malacostraca; order Decapoda; family Palaemonidae; genus Macrobrachium; species Macrobrachium rosenbergii. Next base: position 34,221,188 of record JANJGK010000031.1, on the reverse strand, counting down.
TACTGAAGTCACATGCATCTACTGTGATTTTTAAGTGTGTGTATATGTATATCTATATCTATCTATCTATCTACCTATCTATCTATCTATATATATATATATATATATATATATATATATATATATATATATATATATATATATATATATATATATATATATATATATATATATATATATATATATATATATATATATATATATATATATATATATATATATATATATATATATATATATATATAGCAAGAAGGCACTAAAGCAGACAGCTTGGTACATGGTTTTCTTTTATTCATCACGGCCTACGTTTCGAGCTCCTTGTCTCATCCTCAAGGCTAAAAATGCAAAGTAAAATATTCAAATACAGCAAGAAAAGTTAGGATATATGTACACATAAATTGTGATAAAGTAAAACATCAATACAAAAGGTAAACCTAAAATAAAATTGTTAAAAAACAAGAGAGAAAAAAAATAGAATATTTTAACTAACAGACCTTATTTCTCGAAGTTCAGTTGCTGTATGAAAAACAATAAACATAAGGTGAGGTGTGGTATAAGCTGTATGCAGGGGCGTGGACGAGGAATAATTGTTCAAAGAGGGAACAAGCCTCTTGACCACTAACGATTCAAGAATAGGGAGGTGGTGTTCGTGCTGACTGGGTAGTATAATCTTAAAATCATTATAGTTTATTTTACTTTTGCATAGTTTTGTATGATTTCTAATATTTGATGTTTTGGGATTGGACAACTTGCACCCACTGCGAAAGCTAACGCCAATATGTGTGTCACACCTGACCTTAAGCAGTCGGCATGTATTTCCCACGTATGTCAGACAATGGCATTGACAGCAAGTAAATAAATAAACAACACCGGACTGCATTAAAGGGGTCAGTTTTTCTTTGTGACGAAACATACCGCCAATAGTTCTTGGGTTCTTAAATATGAGCTTCACGTCAACTGCAGGAACATAATTCATTAAAATCCTTTTTAGACTGGGTAGGAATGAGGTGTCATCCATGAACAGAAAACTTTTATAATATGTTAATTTATGTGCCAAGTGTGTGGTAGCAGGAGGGTGAAAGGACTTATCCAATGTTTTCTTAGCATACTTTAAAAATAAATTGGATGGATAGCAGTTGGATTTAAAATAATCATAGAGAAAACCTATTTCCTTGTGAAAAAGACGCCAGTCGGATGTAAGTGTTATGGCCCTTTCACCCTCCTGCTACCACACACTTGGCACATAAATTAACATATTATATAAGTTTTCTGTTCATGCATGACACCTCTTTCCTACCCAATCTAAAAAGGATTTTAACGAATTATTTTCCTGCAGTTGACAGGAAGCTCATATTTAAGAACCCAAGAATTATTGGCGGTACGTTTCGTCACTAAGAAAAACTGCCCCCTTTAATACAGTCCGGTGTTGTTTATTTATTTACTTGCTGTCACTGCCATTGTCAGACATACGTGGGAAACACACGCCGACTGCTTAAGGTCAGATGTGACGCACATATTGGCGTTAGCTTTCACACTGGGTGCAAGTTGTCCAATCCCGAAACATCAAATATTAGAAATCACATAAAACTATGCAAAAGTAAAATAAACTATAATGATTTTAAGACTATACTTTACCAGTCAACACGAACACCACCTCCCTATTCTTGAATCAATAGTGATCAAGAAGCTTTTTCCCTCTTTGAACAATTATTCCTCGTCCACGCCCCTGTATATAGCTTAAATCCCCCCCCCCCCCTCTCCTTATGTTTGTTGTTTTTTCATACAGTAACTAAACTTCGAGGAACAAGGTCTGTTAGTTGAAATATTCTATTTCTTTCTCTTTTTTTTTTACAATTTTATTTTAGGTTTGCCATTTGTATTGATGTTTTACTTTATCACAATTTATTTGTACATATATCCTAACTTTTCTTGCTGTATTTGTATATTATAATTTGTATTTTTAGCCTTGAGGATGAGACAAGGATCTCGTAACATAGGCCGTGATGAATAAAGGAAAACCATGCACCAAGCTGTCTGCTTTAGTGTCTTCTTGTTATTTTGCTGAGGAATAGCCTCGCTTTCACACTAATATATATATATATATATATATATATATATATATATATATATATATATATATATATATATATATATATATATATATATATATATATATATATATATATATATATATATATATATATATATATATATATATATATATACATATATTATATATATATATATATATATATATATATATATATATATATATATATATATATATATATATATATATATATATATATATATATATATATATATATATATATATATATATATATATATATATATATATATATATATATATATATATATATATATATATATATATATATATATATATATATATATATATATATATATATATATATATATATATATATATATATATATATATATATATATATATATATATATATATATATATATATATATATATATATATATATATATATATATATATATATATATATATATATATATATATATATATATATATATATATATATATATATATATATATATATATATATATATATATATATATATATATATATTGTCACGATGTGTATCAAGTACCTGCTTATTACACACCAAATCTTAAAATTCAAAAATATACCTCACTTCAGCCAGATACCTGAACTCTCATAACATTAATTGTTACGACTGAGTACTCTAAAGGTAACAGTGATCCCTTAAGAAAAAACTTATTTATCAATCACTTGAAAAATAAAACTAAGTCTATCAGAATATGTGTGAGGTATCAAAAATTAAACTAGAAATATTCTAGAGTAGAAGGGCATCACTCCATCAAAAAACTCTAGCTGTTTCCCTGGTCTTAATTCACTTTAGCAAAACTAAAAGAACAAAACATGTTTATCACTTTGCCTTATGCACACACAATCAATCCTATTCACTGGTGATCAATAAATGAAACACTGTTTTTCAAAAATGTTAAATACAAAAATTTATTTTCAAATTCAAAGTTTATAATTAGAATTCACAATTAATTAGAATTCACAATCTGACAAATTTATTGTTACTTGTAAATAACACAACACTCAATTAATTCTGGAATTAAATTATGAAACAATACTAATTCACAAAAACTTTATCAGGAATTTAAATTAATCAAGCAAAACTTAAACTATCAAGAATTACTCAAGATTAAAAAAGAAAAAAGAAAATCTTTAATGAAATAAAGTATGCAATGTTAAATTACGTATGCAATGTTAAATTACCAAGAAATATTTAAAATGCTATGTAAACAAATGTTACTTCACAAACATAAAAAATGTGAAAATATAAAGAGATTGTAAATAGAAAAACACACAAAAATACACATAAGATTTATCAAAAATGATTTCACTTGTTCAAAATTTCCAAACTTATCATACCATGGTATTAATAAGTAAAATTCACGTTACCTTTACACAAATTTGTGAAAACCTCTGTAAATCACTTGCTGCAGCTGCGTTACACAATAAACACTTTTTTACCAGGCACCATTGCGAACTAAATAACTTTGCTAAATTCAGATCTCAAAAGTTAATGTTAATATGTGACCACAAAACACTACGTTAAAATAATCTCTTTCTAAGAACGAGAGAGAGAGAGAGGGTACCAATTCAACTGGTCTCAGAAATCAGAATGAAATAGATTTTAGGATTCCAGTAATATGTGAAACAATTACATGATGACATTAAAGCATTTTTGGGTACGAGATACAAAAGTTCTAGAAGCAGGGAGGTGATGTCACTAAAGCATTTTGGGTGCGAGATACAATGGAGAAGCTTCTAGAAGAAAGTTGTCATCCCAGCAAAACGTTTTGAACGCAATCTTACAAAACATGACGTAATTGATCAGGACATGTATTCTTTCTCTCCAAGTGGCGTACATGACTTGAACATGCAACAACGTGAAATCACTCGTCTCGAGCCCGTATGGGACGAATCGGCATTTGTTTTCAAAAGCTGTCATCATTAACCCAAAACAAAGCGCTCCCTCTTATCTGAACTGATGACAACTGAAATGAAACAAGCCCTGGTGGACACACACACGTGTTCACATACTACGCTTTTATCAAGAAAGATGTTCGTTCTAAATTACGTTACTATTAAAACTGTATTAACAATTCTAAATTACGCTATCAAGTTACTATTAGTTCTTTTGAGATCTGATGCCAAACTAAATATGACACTTCAACAATCATTATTATTAAACATAACACATGAAAAAAGTAAATATGTCAAAATTATAGGAGGATATACGTATTACAAGGCAACATCATGAAATTCCTCCCCCCAGAAGATTACTTATCCCGGGTTTGAATCCAATGATTCGCAACGGGATAAATAATCTGCTATGACATTATCTTTTCCTGAAATGTGTCTAACACTTACATTATACGGTTGCAGGCATAAAGACCACCTGGTCAGTCTCATATTATTATTTTTCATCTTATTGATGACTGAGATTGGGTTGTGATCCGACAACACTAAAATTTCTTCATTCCTAGGTCGGTTCACATACACTTCAAACTTTTTCAATGCTGTGATTAATGCTAATGTTTCTTTTTCGATTGTTGAGTAAGTTTTCTGGTGCTTTTTCAACTTTGAAGACATAAAACATACTGGATGGAAGATTTTGTTGTCATCTTCTTGAAGTAGAACAGCTCCAATTCCAGAGTCGGATGCATCAACTTGTATCACAAACTTTTTATTGAAGTCTGGAGCTTGAAGCACTGGTCTTGAAGTTAATATGGCTTTAACCTTCTCAAATGATTCTTGACATTCTGGAGTCCAAACAAACTTCCTTTTAGGACTGGTTAAGTCAGTTAAGGGAGCTACTACGGCTGAGAAATTTGGACAGAATCGGCGATAAAATCCAGCCATGCCCAAAAATCTTTGTAGCTGTTTCCTTGTAGCAGGAGGGGTAGCCTTACGGATACCTTCTACATTAGCGTCAATAGGAGCAAGAAGGCCCTTTCCAACTTCAAATCCTAGATATTGTACAGTTGCCTTTCCAAACTCATTCTTTTGTAAGTTGATTGTTAGTCCTGCTTCCCGAAGTTTCTTAAACACTTTCCTTAATATCTTCAGATGTTCTTCCTATGTATTAGAATAAATCACAATGTCATCAAGGTATACACCTACTCCTTCTATTGATCCTAGTAGTTGATCCATCACTCGCTGGAATGTTGCAGGTGCATTCATCAGACCAAACGGCAAAAAGTGTATTGATACAGTCCAAAAGGAGTAATGAAAGCTGACAGCAACTTAGCATTCTCATCTAAGGGAATTTGATAATATCCTTTCAACACGTCTATCTTGGAAACAAATTTGGCTTGCCCAATATTATCAAGTAATTGATCAATAAGAGGCAATGGATAATTGTCAGCCACACTGATGGAATTCAGTTTCCTATAATCAGTACACATCCTAAATGAGCCATCTGGTTTCTTCACTAACACACAAGGAGAACTATAATGACTTGAACTGGGTTCTGCTAATCCATGCTGCAACAAATATTCAACTTCTTTCTTCAAAACATCTCGATGAAAAGGTGATAAGCAATAAGCTCTCATTTTAAAAGGTTTTCCATCTTCTCTGATCTTTATCTCATGCTTTGTCAGATTGGTACACCTAGGTACATCTGCAAAAATTTCAGGGAAACTTTGAATCACTTCACTCAATTCACTACGTTGCTCAACACTCAGATGTATTAGTTTATCTTCCAAATTTTCTAATATTGAAGAATTGTTCATCTTGTTTTCAGCTCCCAATTCGTAGCCGTCATCGTCCTCTGTAGATGAAGTTGTCTGTGTTATTGACATTGTTTCAGTTTTAGTCTCTGAGAAGTAAGGTTTCAAAAGATTCACATGTATCTTCCTCTGTCGTTTCCTTCTTCCTGGTGTTTCAATCACATAAGTTCGATCACTTAACTTCTCTACTATCCTATAAGGACCTTGAAACTTATTGGTAAGGGGAAATCTTTTCACTGGTAAGAACACTAGAACTTGCTGTCCAATACTAAAATTTCTTAGCTTAGTTTTAGCATCATATTTTCTTTTCATTTTCTCTTGACTTATTTTCAAATTTTCTAAAGAGAATTTTCTAATTTCTCTTAACCTTTTCCCCAAGTTCTTCACATATTCTCCTTGGATTTCCTCTTGATTTTCTTCCCAATTCTCTGCAAGAATCTTCAATGGACCTCTAATGTCTCGACCAAAAATCATTTTATTTGGTGAACATCCCATGCTTTCTTGATAAGCATTCCTAACTTCAAATAACATTAAAGGTAAACCAGCATCCCATTCTCTTCCTGATTCATTACAATATTTAGTTAACATACTTTTCAATGTCTGGTGGAACCTTTCCAAGGCTCCTTGAGTCTCTGGATGATAAGCAGTTGATAACTGTTGCTTTATTCCTAACAAGTTCATCACATCCTGGAATAATTTTGAAGTAAAGTTCGTTCCTCTATCACTTTGCACAATTTCTGGTATTCCAAACTTGGAGAAAAACTCCACCAACTTCTCAGCAATTACCTTTGCACTTATACTTCTTACAGGAATCGCTTCAGGATACCTAGTCACTGGACACATTAGTGTTAATAGATATTCATTTCCTTTCTTTGTTTTCAGAAGTGGCCCAACCACATCTATAATTACCTTGCTAAAGGCTTCTCCTCTAACTTCTATGGGATGTAGGGGTGCTTTCTGAATGGTTTCATTCGGTTTTCCAGCTATCTGGCATGTGTGACACATTCTGGAAAATTTGCTAACATCCTTGTGAAGTCCGGGCCAGAAAAAATACTTCATAATCTTCTCAACAGTCTTCCTGATTCCCATATGTCCAGACTCGTGCGCTACTGCTACAACTTGTTTCCTCAATGGATATGGAATCAAAATTTGATGATATTCACCCCATTCAGCATTTTCTGGTATATCTGCAGGTCGATGCTTCCTCATTAGCAATCCTTCCTTTAGATAATAACAGGTGTAGGTTTGTTGCATCTCTTCTTGATCAACAACTCTGAAGAACAGATCAACCAACGTTGTATCCCTCTTCTGCAGTTTTATTAGCTTTTCTCTAGTCACTTGACCAACTTCAAGGGCTGAACTCTCCATATCTGCTAACTCTGCCTCTGTAGTTTCACTACTATCTTCAGGAACACTTTGACTACTCGGAGTCTCTTCAATAACAACAGGATCCTCTTCTTGGGAAATCTCTTCATTACTACCACTAGGGGAAACTTCACTTTCCAGGAACAGTTCTTCTAAGCTTAAAGATGCGTCACTTGATTCTTCTGGTGCAGGTAAATCCTCAGTATTTTCAATTGCAGACATAGTTCTCTTCATACTCCTGGTAGTTACACAACTTGGAAACAGGTGGGTGTTTTTCTTCTCTAAATCTACAGTAGGACTAATCCTTAACAGTTTGTCTGTCACTATAGGACAAGGAACAAATGGTACACCACCAACTTCATTACCCAGTAAAACATGTACACCTTCAACAGATTGTGAGTCCTTTAGAGCAAAATCAACATTTCCTGTCACCAATTCACAGGACAAATGCAAGCGCCATATAGGAGTTACCTCTTCTCCTCCTATACCCTTCAAAATAACTGAATCTCCAGTGAGATTCTTCTCCAACAGTGGGTGAGCACCACAAACTACCACACTATGGTTACTCCCCGTATCACGTAATACCTTGACTGGTACCTGCACACTTCCTCTTTGAGTTGTCAGCGTACCTTCATAGATATATGGCTTAAAAGCCTCCAAGCTGCTCAGCTACTCACTGCTTGAAGTTACATTTCCACTGGTTGCTAAACACTCTGCTTGTTTAGTCTCAGTCGTTCCCACACTGCTCTTCGTAGTTTGCTTCACCTGGTTACCTTTAACCACTTGACCAACTGGTTTGGTCTGCTGTTGTGTCTGATAACAATCTCGACTGTAGTGTCCTACTCTTCCACACTGGTAGCAGACAACATTAGTCTTCTGTATCTGTCTTGAGAACAGACTGGATGATGAGGATTTAACATTCAATTGCTGAGGGGTGTTACCTGGCTTTGTATTGGCATAGCCACTAGAAGGATTTCCAGTTGTAATGTTCCTGAAATTTGGATGAGACCTGAAACCTGTGCGTTGTTGGCTCTGGTACTTGACATTATAATTTCTTTTGCTAAAAATTATGTTAAAATCCTCGCTTAATGTAGCATCTTTGTCAAGTTTCTTAACCTCTCTCTCTCTTAAATAGGCTCTTATGTGTTCATGAATTCCTCTAAGATATTGTTCTAGGACTACTAACTCTTCAAGTTCGTCCATAGATTTAACTTTAGCAGCCTCCAACCATCGTTTAAAACATCTTCTTACTTTGTAGGCATAATCCAAGAAAGTTATCTTGTCATCCTTTCTCAAAGATCTGAATCTTTCATTATAATATTCAGGGGTCACCTGGTAAACTTGTAGCACATTGTGTTTGAGTACCTTGTACTCTTTACACTGATCAGCTGATAATGCTAAATAGGCACTTCTTCCTTTACCAATGAGAACACTCTGTAACAAGACCGACCATTTATCCTCTGGCCATCCCATACCTGAAGCCACTTTTTCAAAGTGATCAAAAAACTCATCTGAAGCTTCTTCTGTAAATTTCGGAATTAATTTCTGCACTCTTACTACATTAAATACAGGGTCTGAATTACTTTGAGTAGGGTTAGATGGTGTTACAGGTAATGTGGATCGAGCTTTTATTAACTCCATCTCCCTTTCATGTCTTGCTCTTTCTCTTTCCTCTTTTGCTCTTTCTCTTTCTTCTTCTGCTGCTTTTTCTTCTTCTCTTTCCTTTCTTTCTCTTTTCTCTCTATCTTTTCTTTCTCTTTCTGCTTGCATTTTCTCTCTTTCAGCCTGTATCCTCAGCTTAATCAAATTTTCTTCTGCTTCTATACGTCTAAGTTCTGCTTCTGCATCACTTTTCTCTTTCTTTTGCTCATGTTTATCTGTAAATTCTGCCTCAGCTGCATTCAATAATTCTTGCGCCTCTCCTATCTCTTCATCTACTTTACCAGAGTCCATCAATGCTTGGATTGCAATATATTTGATTTGTGCCTTTATCATACCACTAGACACATTACCCCCACATGCCACAGCTAAAGCAATCCAATGTGCCTTAGTCAGGTTGGATTCAGATAACTCTTGGATGGAAGGAGTTGCTAAAAACCTCTGAACATTGAACAGAGCCATATTCTCTAAGTTACTCAACTAAATAATTCACAATACAAAGCAAAAAATAACGATGTGGTCACTCTCCTATCAAAATATATCCCTAACACCACCAGTATAAACCATAAACCAGAGTGATATTTTGTTTTGTTCCACGGGTCTCTGGGCACCAAACAATATAATGTCACGATGCGTATCAAGTACCTGGTTATTACACAACTAATCTCAAAATTCAAAAATATACCTCACTTCAGCCAGATACCTGAACTCTCATAACATTAATTGTTACGACTGAGTACTCTAAAGGTAACAGTGATCCCTTAAGAAAAAACTTATTTATCAATCACTTGAAAAATCAAACTAAGTCTATCAGAATATGTGTGAGGTATCAAAAATTAAACTAGAAATATTCTAGAGTAGAAGGGCATCACTCCATCAAAAAACTCTAACTGTTTCCCTGGTCTTAATTCACTTTAGCAAAACTAAAAGAACAAAACATGTTTATCACTTTGCCTTATGCACACACAATCAATCCTATTCACTGGTGATCAGTAAATGAAACACTGTTTTTCTAAAAATGTTAAATACAAATTTTTTTTTAAAAATTCAAAGTTTATAATTAGAATTCACAATTAATTAGAATTCACAATCTGAAAAATTTATTGTTACTTGTAAATAACACAACACTCAATTAATTCTGGAATGAAATTATGAAACAAAACTTTATCCGGAATTTAAATTAATCAAGCAAAATTTAAACTATCAAGAATTACTCAAGATTAAAAAAGAAAAAAGAAAATATTAAATGAAATAAAGTATGCAATGTTAAATTATGTATGCAATGTTAAATTACCAAGAAATATTTAAAATGCTATGTAAACAAATGTTACATCACAAACATAAAAGATGTGAAAATATAAAGAGATTGTAAATAGAAAACCACACAAAAATACACATAAGATTTATCAATAATGATTTCACTTGTTCAAAATTTCCAAACTTATCGTACCATGGTATTAATAAGTAAAATTCACGTTACCTTTACACAAATTTGTGAAAACCTCTGTAAATCACTTGCTGCAGCTGCGTTACACAATATACACTTTTTTACCAGGCGCCGTTACGAACTAAATAACTTTGCTAAATTCAGATCTCAAAAGTTAATGTTAATATGTGACCACAAAACACTACCAATTCAACTGGTCTCAGAAATCAGAATGAAATAGATTTTAGGATTCCAGTAATATGTGAAACAATTACATGATGTCATTAAAGCATTTTGGGTACGAGATACAAAAGTTCTAGAAGCAGGGAGGTGACGTCACTAAAGCATTTTGGGTGCGAGATACAATGGAGAAGCTTCTAGAAAAAAGTTGTCATCCCAGCAAACGTTTTGAACGCAATCTTACAAAACATGACGTAATTGATCAGGACACGTATTCTTTCTCTCCAAGTGGCGTACATCAAGATCTATACTAGAGAAATAGGTCTCGTAGTCCCGCGAGGCGATGACGTCATCTCTCCCGGTCAGTCCCCCCCCCCCCCCCCCCCCCCCCCCGCTGACATTACCAATGGCGCATAAAGTTTTTATGTGACTTTGATCAAAATACTCAGAATTTTTTAACAAAAAGGATACCAGTTGAAAAGATTTTTTTTTGTCCTTTAATATTTGTTTTATAAACATAACTAAATCAATTGGTGCTTCATGTGATATATAATTATAAACCTCCAAAATAGCATAACATACCAGATTACATGTTCATGCGTTTGTATTACCTTGAAAAATTTTTTTTACATGATTTCTTTCATTTTCTTTACTCTAGTTCTAGATATAGGCCTACTATCTGGCCTACTCTTAATATTTCTATTTAAATACCTCATTCTGAAAAAAATACTTATTCATGCAAAATAAATTACAATTTCACTTGGTAAATCTTTTACTGCCAACTGAAGCTCAGATGCCAGCTTATCGATACACCCTTTTCCTTCCCTGAGTGTTTCACCATGAACTGCTGCTTTAAACACATAATGCTTTGGATGTCATCATCTGTCCATAAGACTGTTTTGGCTAATCAAAGCTTGAATTTGTGTTTTACTAAACATAGGCATTAAGATACGCTCTAGCTCCCTAATCATATCAGAATTCATTGTTTCTCTCAATTGCTTATTCTCTCTTTCTAAAGTTTGTATCCGTTGTTTCAGTTCCTGTTGTGAAAGTTCTCCATTTTCGTAGTCATCATTATCTCCTGAAACTGAAGCCCAGCTATCTCCATCTGCTAAAGTTTCATTTTCATCACAAAGCAGTTCGCCTATTTCCCTCTTTCTGCTACGCTTAGTTGCCTATCTTCTCTTCCAGAACTTGCTGCTATAATGCCTGAAATATCAGTAATCCTTGTATTATTAAATGTCCTATCTAGAAAACCAGTTCATTTACCTATGCATGTGTGGGTGTTGTTTATATATATACTCAGGTTGCTTTCCTGACGTAGGCCTAACTGGATATTTATTTCTGACAATATGCACAGACATTACCTGTTTCATTAAAAAAAAAAAAAAAACAGTGTCATAAGTGTTAAACAAGGAATTGTAATATTTTGCCAACTCATGGTAAATAGATTATGAAATCATCTACAAGTTGCTTCCCAGACGTAGGCCTAACTGAATATTTATTTCAGACAATTGTCAGGGGACTTTACTTTTCTGCAATTGTAGGTAAACATTTCGAAATATATAGATAATTCTTGTTTTGAATAAAATGTTTCCTGGTAAACCTAAAACGATGCTGACACCTGGTGCAAAATATCAGGAAAATGGCTACCAAAATTGGGCTACTCCTATCTTACCAACATACTGTCACTGGCAATGCAATGCATGGTAGCTATCATACAGTACCTTTATGCAGACAAACTGAAGGAATAGCATCATTCTTCAACTGTTTTTTTCGGAACATTAAGAAGGCGGGATTTCAATTCGTCTTTGAAATCATCATCTTTAAAATGCGATGAGCAAATGAGGGGATATTTGGTGTTAATCGGGTCAGTCCGCTTGCATGCAATTATCCTTTTTACCCTTGTTTCTTTATCGTTCGGGAAACTGAAAAAGCTAATCCCCTTTCCTCTTGTGTTGCTGTAGCGGTTATTGCAGCTGTAAACAGCACAGTTATCCGACATTACGTCACTATCAAGACATAGGAAAATATTTGCTCCGCGTCCATCAAGATCTTGGCGTCCACCAGTTGACATTCGCGAGAATAGTTACAGAGAGCACGGGACCGGGAACCGTGACGTCAGCACATGGGAGTACGAGACCTGTTTCTCTAGATCTTGGCGTACATGACTTGAACATGCAACAACGTGAAATCACTCGTCTCGAGCCCGTATGGGATGAATCAGCATTTGTTTTCAAAAGCTGTCATCATTAACCCAAAACAAAGTGTTCCCTCTTATCTGAACTGATGACAACTGAAATGAAACAAGCCCTGGTGGACACACACACGTGTTCACATACTACGCTTTTATCAAGAAAGATGTTCGTTCTAAATTACGTTACTATTAAAACTGTATTAACTATTCAAAATTATGCTATCAAGTTATTATTAGTTCTTTTGAGATCTGATGCCAAACTAAATATGGCACTTCAGCAATCATTATCATTAAACATAACACATGAAAAAAGTAAATATGTCAAAATTATAGGAGGATATACATATTACAAGGCAACATCATGAAAATATATATACTCGTATATGTATGTATGTATGTATGTATGTATGTATATGTGTGTGTTTGTATGAGAATTCTGTCGTTATCTGTAATGAAATATCACGAAATAATGTATAGGTTTTATGATGTTCTCTTTCTCTAGTGATGGGATAGGTAACAATTAATCAAGCAAACGTATGGGTGTGGGAAATGAAAAGCTGAATATTTTACGGCAACATGCTGAAGGCTATATATGTCCAAACTTGTTGTACTAAATTTTTTCATATGTTTATTTCTACATTTTTTTATTAACTTGCAACATAATATGAAAAGTATTTTGGAAATCAAAACCATTTCGAAAGTTACTTTATATCCGTAAAGCGTATATATCAATATAATTTTTTTCTGCATTTAAAGAAGATTTATCGTCTTTCCGTGTGATACCTTGAGATCTATGAATTTATGTTGCTTCACTTCTTGGCTTTGCATAACTGCCCTTTCTTTCTTTCTTTCTTTCTTTCTTTAAATCTTCCTTAGTTACTGTTTCTCTGTTCAATCTTTTCTTCGTCTTGCATCCAAGGCAAAAGAGATTTCATGTAATCAACTTGAAGATTTTAGAGCATAACGTTGTGCCATATTTAATTCAGTCAGAATTATGTTATATGATTTTTATGGTCTCTCGATGATTCGATACTGATATAACAGTTCTGGTTGTAATGTCTGCCTATTTGGTGTTAAATTAATATCAAATGAGGGAAATAAAGACCCATATCTCTTCAATTCCCTGGTAATTTCATATTGGAAGAGTTTCCGGAATATCGAACGCTGGTCTCCAGCTGGATAATGTAGGTATATACAGCATATGGGTTCATGATGGCTTTATATCTAGGAAGCTCGAACGTAGCAGTTTCTAATAACCGCTCCTATGGGAGATTTTTAAAACATAAATTATATATATCATTATATTAGGGTTACTAATACAAAACAATTGTTTATCCCTATACCCTTGTGTAGCCTACTCATAAGCCTCCTAAAGAAATTAAGTAAACTGTGAATTGTGATGATCGTTTTTTATACAGAATTACAAAAAAAAAAAAAAAAACAATCTAAGCGACATAGTAAACTTGCTTTGTATGAACATTCTCCTGAGTTTGAGGTTTTTAAAAATATGTTTGTAGTTAGACAGAAAAACTACATTTTTTACCGGAAGAGATATAAAAGTCTTCTGGACATCTGCATAATTCTTTTTTTCCTTCATCGGCGGTGATATCGAAGTACTCTAAAAATCCGTAAATTATATGGTGACTGGTCCTTGGTTATGCACAATTAACAACAATTAGGTGCGAAAATTATTTTTAAGTTAGTCTATAATAAAAAAAATATTGAAGGGAAGACTGGGTTTTTTACCAATGCTATAAAATCATTAAACAGATACGTGAAATCCCGATTATAATTAAATTTTATTGAAATCCCTGTTTGGAGAGGGATTTTATAATACATTACTCGCATATGATCAAAAGATCAATTATAACCAGGGCTATATGGCCAACATACGTATAGCAACGTTAACTTTACACTGGTGAGCAAATAGAGTTTAATTTCCGTCATTTACCGCAAGTTATTCATATAAGTAAAGTTTAAAAGATCACCAAAATGTGCAGATCCAATTAAAACAGTTTTTCCGTTTATTCCTTCTGTAGAATATTGCTCTTGGAATGCCAGATTTCTATTCAAATGAGCAGTCCGTGTAAGAATTTTGAAGCCATTGAGTATCCAATAACTTGAAGTCAAGAGGTCTGGTATGCCTTTCATCTCTGATGTTTCTCTTTAGGCAGTAGAAGAACGAGAGAGAGAGAGAGAGAGAGAGAGAGAGAGAGAGAGAGAGAGAGAGAGAGAGAGAGAGAGAGAGAGAGAGATAATAAAATCAAACTCCCCTTGTTGCTATAATTTCCTGTTTATTTCGTGTGTATGAGAATGCTCGAACTGAAAGGGATAAGCTCGTAATTGCCATTTCGATCAATTCTCAGAATCAGTAAGAGTTCAGAGCGAATATTGTTCTCCTTGCTTAGAAAGAAGGGCAGTGCAATAGCTCTGTATTATGACCAATAAGGTTACTGTTTATATGCAATTTTTTTTTTTATGAAATGACTTTAAAAATGCATATTTTCAGAAAAATCGTGGTAGATCAGCGTATGAAAGAAGACATACTTTTTATGTTACCTTCAGCTAGTGTTTCTAATTCAGAATTCTTAAAGGCTATTGGATTTACGTAATAGTTATTGGAGTTATTTGCGTCGAAATCACTTTTTATCACTACCTTAAGAGCTAATTTAAAGATGACCCAATTATTGATTCAAATTTCGAATGGATAAGATTTTTTCATTACTGGCACTTTGCCATTTTGTTATAGCTATCTATACTTTAATAATATGCCCCTAAAATGTTGTTATTTTCTTCTCTACTCAATCAATCACCAATAATTTTCTGCAGCATATATTTGCGAAATGAAGATATAAAAAAGTAGGCTCAAATACAATCTGATTGTTTGGTAGCCGGCGCTTTCTTCTAATGTGATATGCCTCACTGAGGTAAATGCACAAGTATCAACCACAACATCAAGATATTTTCTGGATCCATGGGCTGTGAAAACATTCAGTAGTAGGCTGGTGGAGAATATAGGCCTAAACGAACCCAGGATCTCTCCGATTTTAAGGTGTAAGATTATTTCTTGTTCATTTTATAAGGATATTTTCTAAGTGGATGATCGACTAACAACGGTTTCACCTCCAGAAGTAAAACAAAAACAACAAGCAAAAACAAAATAAAAGGCGTTTTATCTTACTTAGGGAGTGAAAAAAAAATCTATGGGGATATTAGAAGGGGAAACTCCCCCCAAATTTCCTTTTCGTAATATATCTGGCTTGCAGCATTCTGAAGGGGAAGACTGACTGTCTTTATGATATTTACACGCACACACACATGCGTATATATATATATATATATATATATATATATATATATATATATATATATATATATATATATATATATATATATATATATATATATATATATATATATATATATATATATATATATATATATATATATATATATATATATATATATATATAACTTGTTATGTTGTCGTTTCTAGAAAACTTCAATTTAAGGAGGAACAGGATAGCCAAAAGACGTGGTAAAATTCCAGACATTATTATTTCTTAGAAATTAACAGAGGCACAGCCGAGCTTTCGGGAATACGTAACTTTTCCCATCATCAGGGTCACTTATCTATGGAATTACATAAAAAATAAAAAAGAAACAGTAAGAAAACTATACCGATTGACTAAATCTAAAAGTATTAAAAACGTTATATATAATTGACAAAACTTTAAAATACATAATAATATAAAGTAAAAAAAGGAACATAAAAACCTAAGTTAACCAAGCAATAAGAAATCACGTACCAAACAGAAATCGTCAAATAAAATCACTGAGAAGATAGATACTGAGAGAGAGAGAGAGAGAAGAAAAAAACAATGAATATTCAAAATGAGAAAAAAAATAAATGATAATGTAGTACAAAATACTGGAGAACCTACTGTTCGTGTCGTAGTTAAATGACAACTGGGCGAGTTAGAAGACTGCAAATTGAAGAGGGTGAAATGGTGTGAGAAAAAAGAAAAAAGAAAAAAGCAAACTATGCAATGAACAATGGAACAGAGGTGGTTTGGCTATTGAGTGTTTGTGATTGTTGTTTAATATGGAGGGACTCTAAAAAGGGAAGCGAAATGCTATTTTTTGTTTGACCAAGTATTTGAAAATCACTGTATTGTATGTGATGGTGGCAAGATATAGCATGAAGTCTAATGGCACTATTTTCTTTTTTGC
This sequence comes from Macrobrachium rosenbergii, assembly GCA_039081455.1. Classification (NCBI taxonomy): domain Eukaryota; kingdom Metazoa; phylum Arthropoda; class Malacostraca; order Decapoda; family Palaemonidae; genus Macrobrachium; species Macrobrachium rosenbergii. Next base: position 34,204,301 of record JANJGK010000031.1, on the reverse strand, counting down.
TTAAAGCTAGGCCTGTACGGTGGCTGACACCCCTATGAGAGTCGATGCTCACCTTAAGTAGGCGCTTGGTACATCCCACATAAGTCCCAAAATTACATTTTGGGCAATTAAACTTGTAAACAATGCAGGTACGCATCAACTCCGGGAGGGTGTCTTTCACGCGGAACAGTCTTCCGATTGTAAGAGGGTTATTAAAGGTAAATCTGAAGTCAACATACGGATACAGATGGCTCAAGAATGACAATAATTTTCGTTTGATTAGGACAGAATCGTTAGTGAAGGGAAGGGAAACATACATTATCTTTTTGGGAACAGCGCAGACTAATGATCTAACCAAATAAGATATCAAAGAAGTAAGCAAGATATAACAGTAATAGTACAGTAAGCGCTGTCCTCGGTTTTTTTTTTCTAGGGAATACTAACAATAGCAGAGACTTCTCAAATGAATGTATTAAAGCCTAGAAAAATTATAAACATTAAACCCTACGATGAATCCACAAGTTCCATTTAGGGCGTTCAAAACTTCAACATAAAATTTACTCCTATGTTCTAATCTTTTTAAAAACTGGAGTTTACATTTATACAGATTTATTGGTATTTATGTGGATTTATGCATTAATTCGCTATTCACCGTATGGCACATCTTGTGTTTCGTATCTGCTTATAATTGAATAATATTGGGATCAATTTTTACATTTTATTTCATATTTATTAATTTATTTTCTTTTCTTGCATAGAAGGATGCTGCATGGACCAAGTTATTTTGCCTAATTACAAAGCTTCCATGATTAGGCTAGGTGCTGGAACTCTATATCTCTAAACTCGTGTTCGAATCCTAACAACGAGGAAGAGTGTACGAATTTTAATCCTAAAATTCAGATATAATTTCGTTATATAAAAAAAAAACACTCATTATTAGGCGACATTTTGTAAATAGACTTTTTTCACGCTAGCAAACTCTCTCTCTCTCTCTCTCTCTCTCTCTCTGTAGTTCAAAGTTACTTAAATACAAGGGGCCGTTGTCCTTTTATTCAGTTTATTAAGTGAATAATGTTTTGGATTAGAAAATTCGATGGATTTTTTCATTGGAAAAGTCATCCAAATTCCTTAGTTCTTCATAATGCTGAAATTATAATGTCAACTTCATTACAATTCTTATGTTGCCAAATTTAGTAGAAATATACGTATAAAAATAAAATTTCTATAACATTTAATTTATATAACATTCGGTCACAAGAACTAAGATCTTCATCGAAGAGAAAGAACAAAATCAGAATGAACCTTGTCAAATATTTGTGTTTTCGGAAAAAAAATTTACTGATAACGTTTTCACAAAATGCAGCTACCGACATCTTAGATGGATTACGGAAACATGAAATGTATGCCGGATACTGGATCCGATTGTGTTATGTATTTTTATTGTATTTCATTTTTTGACACGTTGAAACACTGCAGAACTACCGGAAACGTTGGAGGTAATATTGCATTGTTTTATCAGCACTTTGTAATCTGCTGTATATACAATAGAGATCATACACTTATGAATAAATTTTATTAAAGTAATTGTGGTTAAATTATCGTTATATTCATGTGGAAATTTTGAAGAATAGTAGTCGGTAGGAAAAAATAATTGCAATGATTTATGTATTTTCCTTGCAAGGTGTGAAAGAACTTTATCTGTTATTTTTTACATATTTTGGTTTGCGCTTCACTATTTTTCATTTTATGCTCTAAATTCTTATATATTTACAATGATTTGGAAAGAGAATATATATGATAAAAATATAAATGAACACAAATATGCAAAACTGAGCACGCACACACACACACAAGCACGCGTGTGCGCACACACACACAAGTGAAGAATCTTCGCCGGTATTTGAATGCTTATAAAATTTCCATACATCAATGGTCTTGTAAAGAGAATATTTCACTTTGCCTTGGAATATATTCACCCAGTAATTTACTGTTCGATTCACTTCGAGTGTTAGAAAACTTCAGTCAACTATCAACAGTATAAAGTTATTAGGTCTCAGATATTCCCAGTGATTCTTTTATGTTAGAACACATGTTAGGCATTTGATATTTCAGATATTTTTTTGAATCATCAAAAGTGGTTGAGCGATGACACAAATGAATTTCTATCAAATAACTTAATATTCAACTCTTTGTAGGTTACTGGTCTCCCCAACAACGCCCCATGCTTCATCGCGCTAACATCGACTTTCCCTTATCAGACTCACTTTTCCTACGTACCAGCCTCTGTCGTTTAAAGCCCCGTACACATTATGCATCATGCTGCATGCAGTGTTGAACGGATGTGTTGAAAAACTGGTTTTTCAACACGAGGCTGCATCACCAGCATGTTGACGGGCTGGACCGATTTCACATGGCTGTGCAGTGATGCATTTGCACTCAGAGTGGTAGGATGTCTGCTCAGCACGTTCGCTCAGCTCCAGCGCCGATGGCTCAATCACATTTTATTGAATTGCATTTTTATTCTGAGATCCACTTGCTCATTAACCTTATCTGCATTTACTTTCTTTCGGAAGTTATTTTTCCTGCTGAAGTCCTTATACTCCCTTTCTTCTAATTTTTGTTACGAGACCTCTTTCTTTTTCTCACCTTCCTCCTGAGGACCTGATCTATCCTCCTGTATTCCTGCACAGCCTTCCAATCTGTCTTGCAATTTCTTTTTCCACTAAGTTTCTCATTTCCTCTTTTCAACACTCTTATTCTCTCTTCCTAAACCTAAAGTCATTCACTGCCGACTGACTTTATCTTGAAAAAAAAAAAAAAGGTAGTAAGAAGCTAATTTTCTCTCCCAAATGTATATTTTGTAAATATTTTTCCTTGAAAATCGTTTTCTAATGAATTGCCTTTCCAAACATATTTCTATAGGCTCATATCACATGTACCCCAAGAGTTCTGCTTCCCAATATGCCATCTCTTTCTCATTAATCTATTTCTGCACTGGCATGCTCTAAAAACCTGCAATGCACAGATTCAAACTCTTCAAGAAACTCTTGTACTCTAATTCTCTTTCAGTCCTGGCCCACAGACATTCTCCATCAGAACTTTCCCTTTTGTCAGGCTCAATCTTACCCCATACAATCTTCATACTAACACATATGTATAATCCTTGCCCAGAGTTTCATTGATTTCACAATCAATTCAACTTCCCAAGCTGTACACTTTCAGCTATCCTCAGCACACTGACTATTTATCCTTACCATTCCCGCACAAAATGCTTTTTTTTTTACCTCTATCTCACTCAGTGCCAAACCAGGCAGCTTCCCCTTCTGAAGCCCATCAGCTATCACACATTCCTTATCTTCTGTACCACATTAATATACATTTAAACTAGGAAGATGCATAGAAATACACGATGTGGGGTTACAAACCCTATACCACGGCTGTTTTATGACTTTCACACTGTGCAGAGTAGTGGGATGTATTATTTTCTAGCCATTTAAGAGAACTGAGAATCTGACGCTATTTGTCTCTTGTGGAGAACCTCATCTGCTATTTACAGGCATTTATTTTCACCACAACTGTCACGCGAGAACAAGTGAGCAGTGTTGCAGTACAGTTTGGCCGCTAGTGATTTTATTCAACACCACTACTGCATCATGTAGCTGATACATGATGCATAGTGTGTACGGGGCTTAAGAATAATGAAGGGATTACTCATTTTTGCTGTTTTTTTTTTTTTTTTAAGTAGTGTAGCGTAAAAACAATTCATTTTGAGTAGGAAACTAATGATGATGTTGACCAGTGTTTCTCACTCAGCCTGTGGGTGATATACATTACAGAGTTTAATTCTAAAATTAATTTAAAAGGTAAATTTGTTTATATGGATAATCAGAAGTATAATTAGATAGATAGTTAGATAGACAATGCAAAGAGCGAAAGTAAACAAGTAGTGGTGATTTTCAGTTTGCATTCTGATGTCCCCAACTCTTTGGAAAGTTTTAAGCGGACACACCCAAGTCCAGATTTCATATTAAACATTGAAAAGCAAAGTCAGACATCAAAATTCCGTAATGATGAAGCAGGGGATACTATAACTGTCATTTGATAATAATAATAATAATAATAATAATAATAATAATAATAATAATAATAATAATAATAATAATAATAATAATAATAATAATAATAAATTTTTTCGACGCTGATCAAAATGGAAACAGGAATATTGGCTGTAGTGCACTTGTCCTCTACTTGAATAATTTTTCTACAGCTAGCAAGGTTCCATAAAGAGGAGAAATTGAAAAATTCCAACGCTAAATAAAGTTTGAGTTATTCGAGTTTTAGGCTTTAATTTCATAATTTTGAAATGAAATTACTGGGCATTTCAAATAAGCTAACAATTCTGAAAACTGATGGGTAATAAAAGCCAAATCATTAGTTTGTCAATATGGTAACAAAATCGTTTTATGGAGGGCAACCAATTCACTAGTTTTTCGTTCCAGTCAGCAAGAAAATATGGTTTTAAGATATGGCTATGATTTCGGTTATGGAGGTTAGTCAATTTATGTATTTCAATACTGTAATCTTTTTAGTGGGCCGGAGGGTAGGGAGAGGTGGGAAGGAAGGTATTCCCATTCATTCAATCTTGCAATTTTTTTTTTTATCTAAAAAATTAACAATGCTGTAAAGATTAATAAAAGAGTAAACGTAAGTATTCACATCTTATTATCGCTTATTATTCAGTAAATTTATCTCACCTAAAACAGTTTGGTTTCTCAACACTGAAGAGAACTTCATATTTAAGATTGTAGTTTTTATTGTTTTCCCCTCATTTTAATGCTTTCGTCACCTGTCTCCTTGTGCAGGCGTGAGTCACCCATCCAATTTTAGTCATCATGTTAGAATTACTCTACGCACATCTTTATCTTTAGCTACATATATTCAGTTTATTGTAAATAAAGATTAAATACTTTCTGTGTCTGGATGCGCAGTTTTATGCTAAGGATTAAGCTCACATACATAAACATGATGCTCTTGGCGGGTGAGCTACTGGTGAATGTTCAAAAACTTTACCGCAATTAAATGTATGCAGTTTTTGCCAATTAGAAATAAATGAATACTTTAGCATTAACAGAGCAACCTCCCGTCTCATTACCTGTTCAGGTAATTACTTGCCATAACCATATTAACTCACTCAGAGGGAAATGGACTGTTTTAAAAGAGAAATTAAACAGCTGATATAACGTAATTATTATCGTTCTCAGAAAAACCCCTTTCATTCGGCGTGAAGATTACTATAAATCTTATTTGTATCCTGCAATTACCATTGGTTGAGTAGCGAATTTTGGCTATATCTCAAGGAGCAAATGCCAAACGAATTAATCATTCTAATCAGACTTTCTGTGTTTTCATCAAGTTAATGACGTAGTGATTAGATCATTTGAAAAGTGTAATAATTCTCAATATGAATCGCCAAATTCAATGATTTCTCCCAGTAGTTTTAGAATTATTTATTCGAAAGTAAATGATACAAATATTTACATCAAGATTAAAGATAGGCAGGTGACTGCAGGTTCAGAATATGGCTGAAATTCGGTAATACATAGACAAGGAATTTATTAAAATGAAAGGTCCTTTTCCATACATTACATACCTAACTGTTAGACAAGTTAAGGGTCATGCGCCCTGTTTCAGGATGTGGGAAGCTTTGCACAATGCACAGGATACACACTGACATGTCCACGGTTTTGAATATTTAAATGTAAAAGGGAGTTGGTTGATAATGGTAAAAACATGAATCAAATCTACAACAGAACCCTGACGTTTATACCAATTTTTACCTTACAACACATAAGGGGTGGTTTATAAATATAATATACATGGCTACATTATAGAATCATTCTTAGTTTGATAAAGTGGTAAATATATATGTGAACATAAATATCTTTGGTGATACACAAAATATTATCACTTGGTAATTATCACTTTCGTATTTTAATTGCCATACTTTTGGTACCATCAAACTTCCTTTCCTGCTGTCCAAACTATTAAGATGGATAGTTTGCTAATTCCTCCTCCTTCCACATGCTTTCATTTGAGCGAAACCAGCGACGAGGAGCGAAGCAGTCCTGCAGTCAGAGCAGAGACCTCATTCACCTGTGGAGGTCCCTGTAATTTATATTTGTCTAACATGCCTATGTTAGGCTAAAGGCATATCTTGCGATCCCTGGTCTACGTCACCCTCTTGTGACCCTCTGTCGAAATCCGTCAGCGACGCCTTTGTGCAAGGTTCGACAATGGTGATTACCAAGGATAAATGGGGCTTAATCCTAAAGGTTATCTTTGCGAACTCTTTGTGCCGTTGCGTTGCTTATTAAACCTTTCCTGCCTGTCATTTGTAACCTTAAGATTCGTTGAAATTTTTGTGGTCTGTTATGTTTATATATTTGTATTCCTCTGTCCTTTCAGGTGACATAGCTCTCGGACTAATAACTCTAGCATAGTCCTAAATTATTATTGTAAATAATTGGTTAAGAGAAACATTTACCTTGTTTCGAGGGACCATGGAGGGTACTTTACCATATTATGACTCGGCATATTTATTTTAGGTATAACGTTCATTTCAGGATTGGGTTTGGTTTCTATATATCGGCCCTTCATTTCCTTCCTGATAGATAATGTAAACCTCAGTTCATTTGAAGGTAATTCTATTTGAGTCATTATTCCAGTGGTTATATTCCTCTATACAAATGATTATCATCCAATATACATACTAATCTTCATAAAATCCTCTTTACAGACACCGAGCGAAGCTAAACGAAGGAAACGGCCCACGATCTGTGTGAACTGTTTTGATTATTTGTGATTACTACGTTATTTTCAAGGCTTATTTACGGTAATAAATATCACATGTGTCATATTTTTCCTTCCAACCTTATATTTGAATAAAATCTCAAGAGATTTTAGATGTGTTAAACTTAGGCGAAGTTATTACCTAAGCCAATTAATTTCTCACCATAAACCCTCTTGCAATTTTCATTCTATTGCCATTGTATCTAAGATCATAGCAAAATAAAACAAGCCATTTTTTGGGGGGAGGGGAGGGAAACATACATAACATAGTTATGACACAGTAGAGTTTCAATGAACATAAACATGAAACTTATTGAAGAAAGGAATAAAGTAAAAAAAATTTCCAGATTATTTTCAACATCGTCATACTTGTGCTATGCAATACAGCACATGTTTGCCTCGTGAAATAAGTTATTGCTCATTCGTTTAGGTATGATGTAATATGACTGCAGAAATTCAGCAGATCTTTTTTTTTTTTTCTGCAGATGAAACAGTATTTATTAATGGTATTAAGGACACCCAAACGATAGGCAAACAGTTTATTGTAGCAGTATCTCTCTCTCTCTCTCTCTCTCTCTCTCTCTCTCTCTCTCTCTCTCTCTCTCTCTCTCTCTCTCTCTCTCTCTCTCCAAAAATGCACAAGATGGACGAAAATGCAATTAATGATACCCAAGTTTAATGTATTGGCGGGGAATTTCTCGACGATAACTCAATTTACTGGATCTTGCCCGCTGTTCTGGGCCTAATACACAGTCTAAAAGAAACTCTGACTCAGAATCAGCATTACAGGTGATGGCTACACAAACACGAGCTCATTTTTTTAAATTTTAATACAAAAATATACTATAACACAGAATAACACCCAAGCTATTGAACTTGCGTTACTACAAACTAACCGCAAATTTACAACAATGTTACGTTAATGCAAGATTTAGCTGGGTTCATAATCAAAACGCACTGACAACGAACAAAGAAAGAAATTTCTGGAACACGTGGGAACCGACAATCAAGATAAAAAAAAAAAAAAAAAGGTTACTTCATTTCTGTTACAGATCACTAAAATCGTAACTTGATCGAGCCTATGATTGTAGTGTTACTACTTGACCTAATATACATCAACGCAAAGCAAAGATGGGCGTCGATCAAGTTGGATTAAACAATGGTGCAAATACCTAATGCTTCGAAAACGAACTGGCAAGTGTCCGGCTGGCAAATCAGCACGCATACCTGGGATGCATGTGGTCTACAGCATAGCAAGAATAAGAGTGGGGGGATGTTTCCTTGGCTCCAGAAATTTCTAATTTACAATTACATTACTACAAGTAAGTTTCTTAGTTCCAAAACTCTAGATAACAAAAGGTGTTACGTGCAATGCACTTTCAAGAATAAAAGACATGCAACAAAAGAAATATAACCACCATTTTCCAAATCAGAACCATCACGTAACTTCCATGTAGTCATTTCTTGATACACAATCACTATGTTTGCTAATTCTACTGATATCTAAAATGACAAGATAGGAGGTTTTGGTGGCGAAATCCCTCCAGATCTTTTCGACATCCTCCCAGCCAGAGGGATCTGATGGCCAAGGCAGAAAGGGTGAGAATGACGTCCGAGGAGACAATGTTTGTTTGTGACTTACAGCACAGATGCGATTGGAGGCCTCACAATTGCAGATGGCTCACAGCACAAGCAGAATAATAGAACTATTCCGTTTCTTACAGTCTCAACACAGCAGCACATAAAAACAATGAAATGTGAATAAATCGCACAGTGGTGCTCCTCTCTCTCAGTAACATGCAAAATATCAGACTATCATAGCTATAAGGGTCCTTGGACCCTCTCACAGTTCCATCTCATTCCTCCTCAAGCAACAAATGTTTTTATACAATCTCTCAAAAACATTTGCCCTCTAGGGGCTAATGTCCCATTTTCTCTTGTTTGGTTAATGCCACTTTCCTTTTCGGTCTACCCTGAGTTCTGGGTACATTCACTGTATTCTGTCTTTTGCTATTATCATCACCCACTGTCTCTGATTTACTTTCAATTACTTCGTGATTGTCCATATTCACTACTACAAGTTCACTATCATGCAAAGTATGATCGACACCACGTTCAACACTTACAAGTTCAACCTCATTGTTCATTTCACTTAATACGACATCACAGTTTTGATCGTTATGTCTGTCATTCACTTCCAACATTACAGTGTGTTCGATCAGCAAGAGACATTCTTCACCTTCACACAGAACTTTTGCAGAACGGATGACATAGTCCTCTCCGGGGTAGAGTTGTATAATTCTTCCAAGATGCCGGAACTTAAGGCAGTGGTCGATCCTTTTCACTAAAACAATGTCATCACATCTAAGTGGAGTCAGTGTACCAGGGCCAAAATCATGACGTTGGTGTAGAGCCTGTAGGTATTCAGTGCTCCAACATAACCTAAAGGCCCATAGAGTGTCATCTTGTTTGAAGTATTCAGCTCAAATCTTCTTAGTTGTGAAAGTATCAGGTACACTTTCGTTCAGGTCTGTGGCAGGCAGCAATGGATGGTCCTACCTCATAGGAAATGTGATGGACTGAAGACCTCATCCTCGCGGGTATCACCACAATAAGTAAGAGGGCAGTTGACGATGACACGCTCTGCCTCTTGAACTAGTGTTCTTGCCTGTTCCTTGCTGAACAATGCTCTATCAAATGAGACTGCCAGGGAACATTTCATCACCCCAATTAGTCTCTCAAGCATTCAGCCTTTCCAAGGCAAACGTGGAGTTTAGAAGTAACAGCATATTCCTCTTTCTCTCAAGTATAACTGAGTCATGTCCTCATCACAGAGCTCGACTAACAAGTTTCTTGCAGTATTGAAAGTGGCATGATTGTCAGAATAGATGACAGTTGGAGCTCTGTGACAAGCGGCGAATCTATGAAGGCACAGGATGAAGGTGTCAGCACTTAGATTTGTCACCAGATACAGGTAGATAGCACAAGTGCTGAGACACATAATTAGGAGGAAGTAAGCATGACCCTATTGGATATTGATTGGACCTGCATGATCAAGTCCTATGTGGTGAAATGGTGTCATCAAAGTCACATGAGGGCTCCATAGCTCGGGTTGAAAAAGCAGCGGCAATGGAGCTCTGAACGTCCACTTACATTTTACTCGTCTACTAATGATTCTTTTAATTAGCACTCCCACTGCTGGTGTCCAACACTCTTGTCTGAAAATTGAGATAATTGTATTGATGCCACAGTGTAGATGAATTCTGTGTATATGCTCGAGATATAAAGGTTACTAGTTTTCCCTTAGGGGGCCATAGGATCAAGTTATTCTTTGTACTGCTAGTGTTTTTTAAACAATATCTAGAGTATATTACATTTATTATTAATTAAAACTAAATTTAACTGTCTTGTAAAATTAACTACTTCATGAGAAGCTTCTCCACCTTTCTCCAAATGTCTACACAAAGTGGACCAGTGATGGTGTTGTTCTACATAAACCAGCTTAATTAATGGATTATCTTTAATCTTCAGGAATTTACAAACATATTGCGTTATATTGTAAAGAGAGCTGAAGTTTGATATACTTTCCCAAAAGTGAAGTAACGGAGCAGGAGGCGCTGGCTGAAGTTCCTTCTGCAACTCTCGTAGCGCAAACATTACTATCAATGGAGATACATTATCTCGGACATGTAGCATGGCTGGATCTCTGGCCTGCAAGGATTGTTCATGCAATTGCTTGACATATGCCCATGGGACAGCACATTCACTGGATCCTGCTTGATGGAAACATACTGCAAATCAAATCCAGACTCCTGTAGAATAAAGGATACCTCCCATACCCTATTGGCTATTGTTTTTGTTTTCAACTTTGCTACCCACCCATGCGATAGCTATTTTACTATCTCCCCAGATCGTTACCTTGCTAAATTTAAAGATTTGGCTGGGATACTGGGCTAATCGGGCCCCAGTGATTAAGGCCATCCAATAGTGTGATCGTTAAGCGTATGTTTCTTACAAGGGGGAATTCTCGTTTTGGAAGTTAAGAGATTGGTCTCCCCATTGATGTTTCTAGCATAAGCTACTCCGACATAGGCTTTCATGGAAGCCTTACAAAAAACATGTAATTCTGAATTCTCTGAAACTACTCCCCTTTTGAATTTTAATTTATCTATCTCTAGAAAATCAGCAAGAATTTCTCTCACTTCTACTGCTCTCTCAGGGCTTAGCACATCATCCCAACCCACTTTCTAGTTACACAAAACTTGCAAAAACGTTTTACTTTTGACAAAAATATTAGAGATACAAGACCTAAAGGGTCAAAGTTGGATAGAACTGAAGACAGGATCTTTCGTTAGGTGGGTACCCATTTACCATTTATCACTCCCTTCCCCTTGACCGATTTGAGTGACAAAGTGTTGGATGCGCAGTTCCAAATCATCCCAAGAATTGGAATTTCTTCTGACTCTTTAGCATGAAGTTCAGAATCAAGTTGCACATTGATACTAGCCCATCCCCTGAGTGGCATGTGAGCATGTTCCATAATTGCTTTGACTTGGACTGAATCTTCAATTATGTTCTCTACAGAATCACAGGTTTTAGTGAAATTGTCAACATAGAAGTGCTTAAGAGCTCATCTCTGCCCTCCTTTTCAGGATGAGTTTGTAAGATTTGCTGTTTTTAGTAGGGGCTCGAGGTTACACCAAATAGGATACTTGGAACTCCAAGGTGGTAATGTTGGATGAATTTTCAGGCCACAGAAAATGAGCATATTTGGCGTCTTTGCTGTCAAGGATAATGCAGTGAAATCTCTTAGAAGTATCGGCTGTTACAGCATAAGGCTTAGATCTGAATCTTAACAACAAATCAAATAACACTTCTACTAAGTTAGGGCCAGCATACAGGTACTTATCAAGTGACCACCTATCATTTTGCTATGAAGAAGCATTAAACACTACACGGAGTGCTTTGGTTGCGCTTTCCTTAACTACCCCAAAGTGAGGCATATAAGAGTCCTTGATGACTAGGCTTGTTACTTTCTGAATAAACCCAGTATCTACATACATTTGGATCATATCAGAATATTGCTGATGGTACACAGGATCACGACTGAAACGAGCTTCTAACAATTTCAAGTCAGCAATCGCAAGCTTATAATTGGTAGTCGTCCTCTTGCAATCATGGCACAACAGACTGACCTGGTAACCTTGTGAGGTTTGCTTAACGCTGCTCACACACGTCACATAGCGCTGTGGAGTGCAATACTGAATTGTCCAGGCAAGGAAGACAGTACCAACGTTGTTTACCGCTTTACTTGCCCAGAGAGAATGTGCCTGTCCTCTGATAAAACGTTCGTTGGTCTAACTTCCACCACACTATAAAGACACCTACAGGCCCATCAAAACAATGGATCCATCCACCAACACTACATAGACCATCACAACTGCAAACCTATGATACAAGAGCTAGAGGAGAATACAGATATCATCTACACCAAACAGAGTCGCCATAGATTAATCGTAGCTGAATCTGTTTACATTTTATTACATAAACCTACATTGAACAGGCAACTAGAAGTGGAAAGATTACTTCCATCTAGCAGACACACTACAGCATACAATGCCAGTAAAAGAAACAACCATAACAATGGCACAACACCTTATATATCACATGCTTTCTCTCTCCTCCCCCACCCCTTTACAACTCCTCATTTCCCCGTAATCCGTACACCTGAATGTCCATCTCTGTTTTGTTTGTTACCACCAGAACACGTGATTTTGTTTTCATTATTTTTCACAAAGTAAATAATGTTTTTATTATAAATTCTATTGTATTGTAACTTCAATAATTGTAAATAAATTAAAATTGTATATTTTGTACTTATTGATATTATAAGGATTTATTGTATTATTATTGTTTTTGGACACTACATATCCGTCTGCAGACTGCAACAAAACAACAAGACGTTATGTCCAGATTATACACTTT
>JANJGK010000031.1:34137887-34191388 GCA_039081455.1 Macrobrachium rosenbergii | reverse complement strand
CGCCACGTGGAGCCCATCGCCGCCCTTTGTGACCCGTGTTCCATTCCACGTGGCCTTAGAAGACTGCAAGGGGGATTGCAAGTCTCCAAACGCGAGCGGATACTCAACGGCGGCCTTTCCATCATCCCACGGGCGCCCTTTTCCGCCCCAATCTACGATTAGAAGAAATACTTTGGAGAAGGAGGCCCTTTTGTCCACGCTCACACACGTGGTTCTCGGCAGAAGACGTCGTCATCCCTACGCCCCTACAATGTGGTAATGTACCCCAGAAACGAGTTGCTAGTCACGATTGCTTAGCCCTTTTACATTTATTAATTTCTGGGCCGATAACTTTGTGTCCCTGCTATTCCTTGGTTCAAGCCAGGCCCATGTGTTCACAGCTTCTTTCCTCTGAGTCACAAGTAACACCTCAGGGGATCCTTGGCGCCTTCAGTGCACCCCCGAGTAATTCAATCCCAAAATTCCAGCATTAGATGTGTAACGTTGGTCCTAATATCGTTTCAGACAGACGCCTGTAGCAGAATTATCCTTGGTCCGTGTTCCTGTCATTCCCAAGTTCCCCCCCCCCTTCGGGAGGACTTCTGCGGCAGTAATTTACCGTGTTCTTAGTTAATTTTCCCTTTGATCTTGAGTGCTATCAAATATATCTATTTTTATAACCACGTGTTTCACGCACTCCGCATTGAGAAGGAGCCCTCCGCTCCGTGTACTGCTTTTTTTTGTTTGTGTTTTATATGTCCTGGGTATCTTACAAGGCCATTTTAGAGTAAAGTAAAAATTGTGGAGTCATAAGATCCACCTGCACCAGGAAACATATAAAAATGGCGACCTGACCAGTGATTCTCGTAATGATTGCATCCCCCCCCCCCTCTTCCCCTTTGTTGTTTGTGTTGCAATTTGTGAAATCAGCAATTAGCTTAGCTAAGCTGGATATGAGACAGATTACGAACCTTTGAAAAGCCAGCGCAACAGGCCAAGGAAATTCTGCGTAAGTAAACTGTGTTTATTTAGCGTAGGACGCTTTAGAAAACGTGACTAGTCCTAGGAAATTTTTTTATAGTAGGGCGCATGTCCGAGGAAAACGAGAGAGAGAGAGAATCGCCGAAACTTAGCTTTGGAAGCCTTTGCACGTGGCTTGCATGCCATTCAATTAGGTTATATAGGTGATAAATCATTAAAGGAATAGTGCGCATATTCCTCCTGTAGAAACGAATGATTTCGAAACCGAATCATTAGATAGGCGCGAGATCTCGACGGAAACCCACGTGTTCGAAAGTCAGATTAGCATTGCTGACTCGTTCCCTCTCTCTCTCTCGTTTTAGAAATAGGAGCGAAAGCGCATATTATACGCCAAGGACGAAAAGGGTCAACAACCGTTGTCTCTCAGTTCGGGGAAGTCCCCGGGTGTTTACGTCGTTCATTCATTTGGCGCAGACGGCCTTGAAAGTCCATTCCATGGCCCAGTTAGGAAAACATTTGTTTGTTTGATTTGCTTCGCTCTACCAAATTGTTTTGCATTATTGGGGGTCTGACATTATATGTTCTGTATTGTTCTGCTTTTTTTGTGTGTTTGTTTTGTGCTGTTACTACGGCTGCGTGTGTTGCCTATCTGTTGTGATTGTGGGATGGCCCCCCCACCTAATTGCCCTTGAGAATAACACTTCTCCCATAAGTCATTAAAACTAGCGCCCTCGCTGATCAGACGTCTGTGCGGAAATTCCCGGGCGCCTATATATTCTATTCTTGTCCCCAATAAACCCGTGTCGTCGGTCCGTTGGTGAGACCAATTCATTTTCCATTCAGTCCCCAAATGAGCCCGTTTCGTCGGTAATTCGGGAGACCTAAATATATATCCCAATCTAGTCCCCAAGTAAGCCCGTTTGTCGTTACCTTGGGAGACCAATCATTGATAATTTATCGTCCCCAAATCAGCCCGTTTTGTCGGTAAATCGGGAGACCAATCTTGCTAATTCATCGTCCCCAATCAGCCCGCTCCGTCGGTAAATCGGGAGACCAATCATTGCTAAATTCATCGTCCCCAATCAGCCCGCTTCGTCGGTAAATCGGGAGACCAATCATTGCTAACTCATCGTCCCCAATCAGCCCGCTTCGTCGGTAAATCGGGAGACCAATCATTGCTAATTTATCGTCCCCAAATCAGCCCGTTTTGTCGGTAAATCGGGAGACCAATCTTGCTAATTCATCGTCCCTAATCAGCCCGCTCCGTCGGTAAATCGGGAAACCAATCATTGCTAAATTCATCGTCCCCAATCAGCCAGCTTCGTCGGTAAATCGGGAGACCAACCATTGCTAACTCATCGTCCCCAATCA
This sequence comes from Macrobrachium rosenbergii, assembly GCA_039081455.1. Classification (NCBI taxonomy): domain Eukaryota; kingdom Metazoa; phylum Arthropoda; class Malacostraca; order Decapoda; family Palaemonidae; genus Macrobrachium; species Macrobrachium rosenbergii. The sequence goes on along the minus strand of JANJGK010000031.1, from coordinate 34,189,057 downwards.
GCCCGCACCGTCGGTAAATCGGGAGACCAATCATTGCTAATTCATCGTCCCCAATCAGCCCGCTCCGTCGGTAAATCGGGAGACCAATCATTGCTAAATTCATCGTCCCCAATCAGCCCCCTCCGTCGGTAAATCGGGAGACCAATCATTGCTACTCATCGTCCCCAATCAGCCCGCTCCGTCGGTAAATCGGGAGACCAATCATTGCTAATCCATTGTCCCCAGTCAGCCCACACCGTCGGTAAAACGGGAGACCAATCATTGCTACTCATCGTCCCCAATCAGCCCGCTCCGTCGGTAAATCCTGAGACCAATCATTGCTAACCCATTGTCCCCAATCAGCCCGCTTCGTCGGTAAATCGGGAGACCAATCATTGCTAACCCATCGTCCCCAATCAGCCCGCTTCGTCGGTAAAATCGGGAGACCAATCATTGCTAATCCATCGTCCCCAATCAGCCCGCTCCGTCGGTAAATCGGGAGACCAATCATCGCTACTCATTGTCCCCAATCAGCCCGCTCCGTCGGTAAATCGGGAGACCAATCATTGCTAACCCATTGTCCCCAATCAGCCCGCTTCGTCGGTAAATCGGGAGACCAATCATTGCTAACCCATCGTCCCCAATCAGCCCGCTCCGTTGGTAATTCGGGAGACCATTCATACGTCCTTTGGAAAAGGGTCAAAGATTCCCACAGCTCTGGGAAATTAATTCTGTGTGTTACTAGCTTCCTCTCCCGCCTGCAAAATGTCGACACGGTCTCAGCAGAGCGAGGATTTCAAGTTCTTCATGTCCTCAGGGAAGGAACTCGGCCTTTCCGGAGAGAACTAAGAGACTGGTATAGGAGAGGATGGACACCGTACAGGCAGAACGACAGGCTCAGGAGAGACGAGAAGAAGCCGCAAGGCAGGAACGAGAAGCAGAAAGACAGGCTCAGGAGAGACGAGAAGCAGCAGAGAGGCAGGAAAGGGACAAGCAGCGTGCCCATGAACTCGCAATGCTGCAACAGAGTGGCCCTTCGCCTCCCCCTGCTCCCCAGGGGATGAGTGCCTTCAGCCAGGCTCTCGCCTGCATGCCGAAGTGGACAGAGGCCGAGCCCGAGGTGTGGCTCGACAGCGCCGAGACAGTTTTAAAGGCCTGCCCCCTGAGTGCAGCCGAACTCTCCCTGGTGTTGGGCAAGTTCCTTGGAGGGAAGGCCCTGATTGCCTACAAAGCCCTCCCGCCGGAGGAGCAGGAAAATTGGGAGGTCGTACGCCAGACTATCGCAAAGGCGTACGAGATAACCCCTGAACGCTGGAGGAGTCGCTGGCGAGGGCAAGTGAAAGAAGCCAATCAGACCTGGGCACACTGGGCCTACCAGTCCGAGCGTGCCCGTGCCAAATGGTTCGAGTCCGTGGGGGTTACGACCCTTTTGTCCACGCTCACACACGTGGTTCTCGGCAGAAGACGTCGTCATCCCTACGCCCCGACAATGTGGTAATGTACCCCAGAAACGAGTTGCTAGTCACGATTGCTTAGCCCTTTTACATTTATTAATTTCTGGGCCGATAACTTTGTGTCCCTGCTATTCCTTGGTTCAAGCCAGGCCCATGTGTTCACAGCTTCTTTCCTCTGAGTCACAAGTAACACCTCGGGGGATCCTTGGCGCCTTCAGTGCACCCCCGAGTAATTCAGTCCCAAAATTCCAGCATTAGATGTGTAACGTGGGTCCTAATATCGTTTCAGACAGACGCCTGTAGCAGAATTATCCTTGGTCCGTGTTCCTGTCATTCCCAAGTTCCCCTGCCTTCGGGAGGGCTTCTGCGGCAGTAATTTACCGTGTTCTCAGTTAATTTTCCCTTTGATCTTGAGTGCTATCAAATATAACTATTTTTATAACCACGTGTTTCACGCACTCCCCATTGAGAAGGAGCCCTCCGCTCCGTGTACTGCTTTTTTTTTTGTGTTTTATATGTCCTGGGTATCTTACAAGGCCATTTTAGAGTAAAGTAAAAATTGTGGAGTCATAAGACCCACCTGCACCAGGAAACATATAAAAAAAAAAAAAAAAAAAAAAATATATATATATATATATATATATATATATATATATATATATATATATATATATATATATATATATATATATATATATATATATATATATATATATATATATATATATATATATATATATATATATATATATATATATATATATATATATATATATATATATATATATATATATATATATATATATATATATATATATATATATATATATATATATATATATATATATATATATATATATATATATATATATATATATATATATATATATATGTCACACATTACCACAGGTGAAAAATAAGGTCCTAACTAGTTTCGATTTTATTTCCAAGCCACTGACGAAGGACCGATACAGAGTATAAGAAGTCACAAACATATATACTACAGGAACAGTACTGACGAACATACACAACCGTTAGAGACTACGTATCCACCCACAGGCCGGTGTCGAGGTAGGAGTGGCCTTCAAAACTCATTTGGCTAAAAATCACAATATACTCTCAGGGGACAATACTGATAAACTTACCAACCTTAGGCGACCTCAGATCCACACCTGACAGGTGTCAGGGAGGCGGAGTTTGGAAACTCATTAGCACTATTGCCCCTGTACTGTGTTTACAAATATGATAATCCTATATTCATACATGTCTACTGCCTGCCTTAAACTTTAAACAATTGACAAATTTCTTTTGATATTAAAGGATCAAGTTTATACATCCCTTGACTGATATTCATAGCATGGTTGTAACTTTCTTTTATAAAGCTAGACTCAATGATATTCCTTTCCAGTGCATTATTAGAATATACAATCCTTTTTGCCCCTTCCCAGTTGATAGCATGGTTGTTCTCACTAATATATACAAAAATACCACTGTTCCCCTGTGCATATCTCACACATTTCTTATGCTGTTCAATTCTTTTTTCCAGTGCTTTCCCCGTTTGGCCAATATAAAAGTTGTCACAAGACTTGCATGGAATTTTATATACACACCCTTTAGTATTGTCATGGAAGTTTTTGATAAGTACATCTTTCATTGTTTTTTGGTTTTAAATGCGACATTAACACCAAAATTCTTAAGAAGATGGGGGATATTTTTCATATTATTATTATAAGGCAGTACAAGCAAATTTTTTTGTGAAGGTCTTAGCTAATTCCTCCCGACAGTCATCCAGTGACCCTATATAAAGTGTATTGCGGCACTGCAGCATCTAAAGGAACCTACCTAACTGCTAAGAGGGGTTCTGAATTGGCTAATTTACAGGCCTGACCTAACTAAGGGTATAGACACTTCTAACTGGCTCTGACGACAGGAGAAATCTACGCTTAGGCACATGCACATGGTAAACACGTAACCTAACCTACTATCCCCACGACTCTGGCACTAACGAATGGCACGCAATGAATTATGATCGGTACAGAGCTTTACGATTAACACGCAACACACGGACACATAAATAACCTGAAGGGTAATTCACAATGTATGATTAAGTAATGTATCAATTTGAGTCTGAAGTGGGTTGGAAGGGGGTTAGTTGGAAAAGGGTTAGTAGTACAAAGGCATACGATGTTAATGGCTAATACTACTGGATCAGAGGTCACACAGGATACCTTCTCTGGGCAGGTGCCAGGATCGCTCTGAGATGGAAGTGGCACTGTGCCAACGGGGCACGAGTGCCAAGAAGAGCTTATGGCTATTTATTCGCTAAGTGGATTTCATCCGCCCCTCTTCTTCTTCGGGGGCCTCCAGGGTCTGGCTGGGCCATTCCTAGTGGGCGATGAAAACACCAACCCTGAAGAACGGCCAGGAGTGCCGTCAGGAGCAGGATCAGGGGCAGCCTCAAGGGCTATGGGCTGGTCTCCTACTTCGGCTGCTGCAACAACCGTCGTGGGAAGAAAATCAGCATCTGCATCCTGGCCGGACAGTTCCTGGTCGACCAGAGAAGAGGTAATGTCCAGGCCTGCCAGAGGGTCGTCCTCGGCATGTGGAAGAGTGTGGGAAGAAGAAACATCAGGGGTCGGATGCTTACACTGCGCGATTATCATGGTTGTGAGGTTTGGTAGATCTCCTGTAGGAGGATCCGGGTCACGTTCTGGATCCGGCACTGGCACTAACTCAGGGCCAGGCACGGGGAGTATGCTTGGTGGGGAGCTTCCAGCCGAGATAGGTGGAGCTTGGCACTGACTAGTGTTCGCAAGTGGCACTGGCAGCGAATTGGTGTCAGACAAAGCTGAAGGGGAACCCAGGGAATCAAGACCCCTCAGTGTCCCTGGCGTGATTTGAGACAGCGATTCCTGTCTTGATGAAATGGCTAAGCCTCTTAGTTCTGTGGAGATGGCCGCTACGGCTAGCTTACTGGGGCACTTGGACCATCTCTCGGAGTGCCCCCTTACGTTGCACGTCCTTCAGCGGTAATTTGCAAGATCCCTTTGTGATGAGGGAGTAATTCTTTGGTGGCCGTCCGGTTGCGAGATCTGCGGACTAGGCCTGGAATGTGGATTTGGTGAATTACATTCTGTCGCTCTCAGGCGAATGGAAGGTTTGGCTGGCGGTGGCACAGCTGTCACAAATGCTGTGTCCTGCTCAAAAGAGGTTACTACGGACACGCTGGCGGAAGCAGTCAGGCAACAGAGTGGCGTGGGGATGGGACATCCCCAGAGGATGTTTCGTACAAGCAGGAACTCCACTCCATGCCGGATTTGCTTGACAACGCCAAGACAGTGAATTTTGTCGCTCCAAGAGGTGATCACCCTGAGCTCAACCATGGGGATGGTCAGGGACTGTTCGTCCACCCAGGTCACGGTCCACTTGGTGTGCTCCTCTACCCTAGCACCGGCTGGCACTTGGGCCCAATCGATCAGGCTAATATCTGAGCCAGTGTCGGCAGTAGTTGGCAGGTGCACTGGTGGGCTGGAACCATCCAGAGACGCCACTGAGACAGACTGTGTCCAGACCCTCTCAGGGTGAGTTCTCTCCGGCGGCTCAGCTGAGGAGGCTGTGGCACTAATCAGGTTGACGTGTCTGGGTGCGACTACATGTTTTGGGCATGCAGGATACCCAGAAGACGAGTGTCCTGAAGCTCCACAGTCTCGGCAGGGGCCCCTGTGATAGGTTGATCTCCTGGCAGTGACAGTGTGCTGGAGAGGTGGTGAGGAATTAGGCGGAGAGGAAGACTGACGGTTGTTGGTAGGCTGCCGAGGGTTGTTGCCTTGTTGATTGTTGTCTTTGTAGCGGCACTCTGCTTCAGCATGGCCGTACTTTTTACGGATGGGGCATGGAGGTTTGTTAGGCGGTCCGTTCCGTGAGCGATTGAGACCCAAGAGGTGTCTGGGTGGCACTATTTTCCGCTGCAAGGTGCTGTGGGAGCGGTTGTATGTCTCCCAGGCATCAGCTAAGCGGCAAGCTTCCTTGAGGGTGGCTGGCTGCTTATCACTAAGATACACCATCAGAGGCCCGGGCGCACACTGGAAGAGGTCCTCCAGCATGGTCCGGTTGAACAGATCCTCAAAGGTGTCGCTCCGCATAGAGTTGAACCAGTGGGTCCCAGCTTGGGTATTGTGACAGGCCCATTCTGTCCAGGACCAGCCGACGTTCTTAGCCATACCTCAGATCGTTTTCTCCACCTCTCAGGGGTTATTTCATACGCCTTAGCAATGGCCTCATGGACGGTAGCCATGACTCCTCGCTGATCTCTTTCCAGGGCTCGGTGGGCAGCCTTAGCCTTCCCGTCCAGGTGCTTGGTAAGCAGTAAGGCCCTCTCAGCCAGGCTGACGTCATAGGTCTCGAAGAGGAATTCGATCTCTTCGAGCCATTGTTCCAGCTCGTCTTTAGTCCATTTTCCTTCAAGGTTATTGACTGTCGACAGAGAGGTATTTAGTGCAGATGGAGTGGGGCTAGAGGCTTGTTGTGCTGCTAAAGCTTCTGCACTTTCCTTCTTGGCTCTCTCCAACTCGAGCTCCCTGTCTTTGAGGGCTAGCTCATGCTGTCTCCTCCGTTCTTCTCTTTCTTCTTCTTCTCTCCTTTGCTCGGCATCTTGCTGCCTTCTCCACTCCTCTCTTTCTTGTTCTTCTCTCCGCTGCTCGGCTTCTTGCTGTCTTCTCCTTTCTTTTCATTCTTCTTCTTGCTGTCTTTTTTCTTTTTCATACTTTCTCTTCTCAGCAATATATTCCTTTACAAACTTTTGAAGGGCCTGGCCAGAAAGGCCATCTCCTTCCCTATATTCCTGAAATATTGGTGCTCCTCGGTTGACATGTTGCTGATGGGGAAGGGGTGCTGAGTGAATTAACTGGGTGTTCCCTGAGGAAAAGGTTTTGTGATGATGAAGAAGTGTCCTTAGATTATTGGCACTTCAGTGAGTGAAACTTTAGATGAGTTGGTACTGTAGGCGAGTGTGCTGTGCAAAGGTCACACTAGGGGAAAGCGTTCCTGAAGGAAGTCTGAGTCCTTATGTGCGGATACGCTAGTAAATGAAGTGATCCTGAAGGTACTCTTAGTTCTTATGAGTGGAAACACTTAGAACATGGGAGTGTTCCTGAAGGCTCTATGGTCCTTATGGCGGATGCACTGTTAATGGGGTGTTCCTGAAGGAGCTGAGGCCCTTATGGGCGGAAACACTGGTTGTATGGCACTCTGTTTCTTCAATTCAGGTGCAATGGCTTATAAGAGGTTAATTTGGTTGGGTGACACTGTGGTGCCAGTGTACTCCATGGAGCAATGCAAGATGTCAGTGCATGAATTGGCACTGAAGGTGAGGTACTCTGCCTGAGCAGATGGTAACTAGGGAGTAAAAGGTAAATGAGAGGCTGCAGCAGAAGGGGAGAGAAAAGGAAAGTGAAAGGAGAAAGATAAGTGCTTCAGTGAGTGGCTGCTTAGCAGTGCCGCAGATTAGTGGCACTGAGAGAAATGGAAAATGGATGTAACACGAGTGGGTGGCTAGTTATAAGAACTAGAGATCGCTGCCTAACATGCGGACAGGTAAGATACTAGGAATGCACCCAATATGCGGTTTAGCCCTTGCTGTATAAGTAAGTCTGAGATAAGCTACCCAACTCGTGCCTTACAGTTGAACGACGAGTAACGAGATAGATGTACGTGCACTCTATAGCGTATGATAAATTATCTGCGCTGAAGCACTTGAAAGGAAAAACGGTTATGCACGGTTATTCGCTAAACACAAGAGCTCATAAATTTCATGCACTGTATATGATAAAATTTTAATGGCTAATGAACTGGAAATTTCGGCTTGGGAATTTTAAAGAGAATTCTTTGTATTTGCTTTTATGATTCGTGAGTTGGTTCCCAAACTCGTAAATAAATTATGTCGGTCCCGTGTTAAGGTGAAGGGATAAGGCACACAGGGAGGAAGGTTCTTTCCTTGAACGAACGTTGTGGGACTGCTTCGCTCGTCGAAAACAGCTGATCAGACAAAGCACGGGGAAGAGGAATTGAAAGGAGAACACTCTACTTTCTTCAATAAAATCGGGTTTTGGATGAAAAGATGAATATTTTAACGTTAAACCATCAACAATGTCTTTACTTTACTTTACTTTTAATATGCTTGGAAATGTTTTTATTTCTCCAACACTGGGACAATCCACGCAAGCCCGATTTGAACAGAAATGTTTCTTGCTCGCCGTGTAAATGCCAGAGAACGCTACACGATTTCCTGTAAGCTACTAGTTATGCCAAAATTTATCACTGATCGAGAAATTGTACAAAATAAACAGATTTATATGTCTTTTAAAGAAAGAAACAACTATAGATGATAATACATACCAAGATTTGTTTGTCACCGGATCATCCTTTGGAGTTTTATACGGTCTCTCAAAAATACATAAGCCTAATACACCAATTAGACCAATCTTGGCATCATATAATACACTTAATTATAAGTTAGCTAAATATTTGGTACCTCTTTTAGAACCGCTGACTAAAAATGACTTTTCTCTCGGCAATTCTTAAAGTTTGATTACAGGACGCTAATTTTAAAATGGCCAGTTTAGATGTTGAATCTATTTTTACTAGTGTTCCTGTGGAAGAAACTATCGATAGTATCTTACATAAACTTTTTTCCTGAACCAGATTCTGTTTTTAACAATCTTAATCATACATCTTTTAAACCTCTTTTAGAACTGGCAGTGCTGGACACTGCCTTTGTTTTTGATGGCAAACTTTTTAAACAAACTGACGGTGTAGCCATGGGCTCCCCTTTGGATCTTACTTTTGCCAACATCTTCATGTGCTCGCTGGAAGAGCACATGTTAGATGAATGTCCACTTAGGTTCCACCCACTCTTTTACGGTAGGTATATTGATGACACCGCCTTATTTAAGAATGACTGTGATACTGACTCGTTTTTAGCATATGTTAATACTAAACATAATAACATTAAGTTTAACATAGAAAAAAAGAGGTGAATAATCAGTTGCCTTTCCTAGACGTTCTTGTTACCAGGGATAATGGACTTTTTAATACTTCTGTTTTTAGAAAGGAGACTTTTACTGGTTTAGGATCCAATTACTATATCATAGTTCTTGTTTTTATGATTTTAAACTGAACTCTGTTTTTACTCTCCTCCACAGGGCGTTTTTTATTACATCGAACTGACAATCCTTCCATCAAGAAACTGGTTTCCTTTCTGAATATTTTATAAATAACTGCTTCCCACAGAACTTGTTTTTTTAAAAAGCTCCGTATGTTCCTTAACAAACAATTCATGAATATCGCCAAACCTTGTACAGTACCAAAATTAGGTTTTTATGCCAAATTTCCACTTTTACATGATGATTCTTTTCGACAAAGGTTCGCCCAAATTGTTCATAAACATTATGGTGCCATTAATCTAAAATTAATCCCTAAAAATCCACTATCGATTTATTCCTTTTTCAGATACAAAGATCGATTAAACCCTCTTTTAACCTCTAACGTGGTATATAAGTATACTTGCCCTAAGTACATATGTCGGATCCACGAGGAGGTTACTGGGGGTAATAATCGACTCTCATCGGGGATTAAGTTTTCGGACTGGCTGTAGGCTCTCCAATCCCGAGCATTCAAGCATAAGAAACCATTCGAAAATTTGTAAAACATATATTGATAGAAACGATTTCTGTATCATAGGCCAAACAACTAATGCATGCGAACTGCCTATCTTGGAATCATTATTTATTAAACGACTAGTTCCCCAGTTAAATACCCAGACCTCCTCCACCCAGCTGTACCCGAGTTAACTTTTTTATGCATTCTGTCTTCTGCCTTCTTTGGTATAAGGTTGGTTAGCAGTCTTTGATTTTCTTTTAAGTTTTTTTTTTTTCGTTTTTTTTTTTGGTATTCTAACTGTGAAGAATTTTATGAATTTTATTGATTTTTAGAGCAATTTTTAAAGGAATTTTATTCATTATTTAACTGATTCCCTGATGATGTAATAAAGCTTTTTATTACAAAACGTTGGAAATAAAGAATTATGTTGAGATGAGTATGTTTCCATGGTCCACTTTCGCGGTAATGTGTGCCACTGGCCGTCGCCTACTTCTGTTTATATATATATATATATATATATATATATATATATATATATATATATATATATATATATATATATATATATATATATATATATATATATATATATATATATATATATATATATATATATATATATATATATATATATATATATATATATATATAACTGAATCACGAAAATATGGAACGTGATGGACATGTATATATATATATATATATATATATATATATATATATATATATATATATATATATATATATATATATATATATATATATATATATATATATATATATATATATATATATATATATATATATATATATATATATATATATATATATATATATATATATATATATATATTTATTATATATATATATATATATATATATATATATATATATATATATATATATATATATATATATATATATATATATATATATATATATATATATATATATATATATATATATATATATATATATATATATATATATATATATATATATATATATATATCTGAATCACGAAAATATGGAACGTGATGGACATGTAAATAAAGATAAAATCCACGAAGGAAAGAGAAACACTGGAGTGCTGCGAGGCCTTTCGACTGTCAGTCGTCCTTTACTTAGCAGATTGAAGACATATAAAAGTATGTTTACGAAGAAAGCTCATATAAATGACAGATTGGGATTGTAAAAGAAAAAATATGTCCCTGGAATCCAACACAATTGAAGGATTAGAAGAACTACCAAAACAGGGTTAAATATTTAAGAGGTTTTACAAAGGATTTCGATCAACCGTTCATAAGCAGGGACAGGACAATTAAAAGATTATACAAGGGGTGACTGACCACCAAAAAATATTAGTACAACAAAATCCTCCTTTTTATTCTTTTTTTTTTTTTGTAAACAATAAAAATTTTTGTAAGATGAGCATTTTACAAATTAATTATTATATTAAACATACGAATACATAGAAAATATATATAAGGTATCCAATTTCAAGTTAAAAGTCAGTGATTTTATTTTATAGGTCATTTTCGAACATTATTTCTAATAAAGGGGTCCAAATAATACATACCAGGGCTAAGGTTAACATTACAGCTGGAAGTAAGCTGGATAATAAAGGACTCCAAAAGATTTCTTGAAGAGAAATCTTTCGATCTGGCAATCACTGAACTTTCAGTTCATTTTATCCTGTGAGAGTTTTTACTTAAACGAATGAATATCGCACTGGATGCTTGTCCAGTTTTGACTGAATACTTATGTTGCTTAATAAGTACGTCTAAATCTTTGCTAGATTGGCCAAGATAAAAAGAGGGGCAGTCCAAACATGGAATTTTATACATTATGTTGTTGTTTTCTTTAGGGGTATTTTTTGTTAACATTCCTCATCCTGTGTAAACCCTCTTAAATATTTAACCATAATTTGACAGTTAAATTACTTCTTCAATTGAGGTATATACTTTTTCCTTTGTAATACCCAACTGTCATTTATAGGAGCTTTCTTTGTAAACTTACTTTTATATTTCTTCAGTCTGCTAAGTAAAGGACGACAAACCGTCAAAAGGCCTCGCAACACTCCAGTGTTTCCCTATCCTTGAAGGATTATATATATATATATATATATATATATATATATATATATATATATATATATATATATATATATATATATATATATATATATATATATATATATATATGCAGTATATATATATATATATATATATATATATATATATATATATATATATATATATATATATATAATATATATATATATATATATATATATATATATATATATATATATATATATATATTATATATATATATATATATATATATATATATATATATATATATATATATATAATATATATATATATATATATATATATATATATATATATATATATATATATATATATATATATATATATATATATATATATATATAATATATATATATATATATATATATATATATATATATATATATATATATATATATATATATATATATATATATATATATATATATATATATATATATATATGCAGTATATATATATATATATATATATATATATATATATATATATATATATATATATATATATATATATATATATATATATATATATATATGTACATACATATATATATTTTCTTTTTTGGTAAGATCAACAAGGTCCACAGGAAAAATATTAAAATCTATGAGAATGACTGTATAAGTGTGAAAGTGAGGGGGGATCGAAGCTTGGAAGAACCTTGCCAGTGTTTATTATTAATAATAAAGCAAATCTCCCTCATAAGGGAAGATAAAGTACCTTATGGGGCCACCATTGACAGACGTAAACCTATCACAATGGAGGGTATCAATCAGATGAAGATTATTCTCCCCTCCATCAAATTAAGGGTCACTGTACCTCAAACATCTAAAATCTGCACTCTTGCAGTATCTAATTACCTTCTTGGAGGCTATTACCTCCTCCTTGGACAGGACTTCCGGTCCCCTCCTAATATACAAAAATCCAGGGATCCCAACCCCTCCAAATTTAAATCAAGCAACAAGAGTCCTCAAAGACTGACATTAAAGCCACTGCCAGGGCCACTTTCATGCCCTGAGCAGTGTCAGGCCCCAACCGTTCCAACTGTCGATCACCTGATAAATTCTATTCCTGTGCCAGGGCCTGCCCTAATGCCTGTACCTGAGCACACCACAGATGTTCCTTCAGGAGATCCAGATTTTTCCTTAAACCCCCTGCCAGTGTCACTTGCGCACCCTGAACAGTGCCAAGCTCCATCAGTCTCAAGCAATGAACCTTTATCAGATCTCATTCCAGGTCCAGGCCCTGCCCCAGTGCCAGGGTAGGCGCACCCTGAATCTCTCTTCTGGAGATCCCAAACTTGACACAAAACCCCTGCCAGTACCACCTGAGTGTCCTGGACAGTGCCCATCATGGACGTCGAAGAAAGTCACAATTTAATTCCTGTGCCTGGGCCTGCCTTAGTGCCAGTACCAGAGTATGCCTTAGATGTTCTTCCGAGGGATCCCAGTCTGGGTTGCCGCTCACCCGCCTGCTTGGCACCACTACCAGTGCTGGTACAAGAGCCAGTCCACTGTCTACTTGGGTCCCCCTCCAGATTCTTCTGACCATGGTGGAAGCTAACCCAAAGGTGCGGCCTCACAGCCCGTTCCCAAGCTGGGTCATGGTGACCTGTGAGCCTCTCACGCCCACCACGAACTCTTCCTCTATTTCCCAGTCCTCTGCAGACACGACTGTTGGTAAGGATTCTGCCATGTCTCAAGTTGCTGATGAACTCAAGGAACTGCAACAACTAGTAGTCGATCTTGTAACGAATGACCTACTGTCAAAGAAGCCAGAACAGGCGGCACTTCTACGTCTTCCTCGGACTTAGTTCCACCGATTCCCCTACCAAGGAGGTCCACAGAAGAAAGGTGATGGGCACAGATAACTCCAGGTAGCCCAGTGAGAACTGTTGAACTCTCCTCTCACTAGGGCCCTCTTTATCTTATGAAGGACTTTGGCACCTCTAACCAGAGGAGGAAGCCGGGTTCCTTTCACTGTTTATTCTTCTTATAACTTTGTGATTAACTTCTTCTTGCAATGTTTCCTTCTACCACTTTGATAATTTTTCTTTCTCTTTCCAATGTTCTAAATTAATATTTTCTTAGAAATCTTACCCATTCATGAATCCTTTTGTGGGAAGCCTCATAATGCAGAGTACAAATTACCAGAAACCTTTGTATTATAAATTTTTGAATTCCCTTTCATGCAATTACCTACATGATACATTTTAAGTTGAATGTAACAGAGCCATCAGGCCTCGACCACATGAGTACCACTACTGGCACAGTGCCATTACCATCGCCATTGGCAGATGCTCTTGCCAGAGGGATTGCCCCATCTGACTGCCTTTTAATGCCCTTGGGGCTAATGAATGAACCTAGCCATCTTTCATAGGCTAAGAAATATAATTCTGGTATATAATCATAAATTTCACTTACTCTTGCATCTGTCATTTATTTTCCTTGTAATTTAAATCCTGAGTCTGTGACTCGCAAAGCCCATATACTTTACACATTTGACAATCCTTCATTGAACTTAGCTTCGTGCCACAAGGCACCTGTGTTGTTAGTGCCCGTCTGGCACCATGCCACCATGCACAAGCATCGTGGCATCACCTTACTTAAGCCCACTAATACTTTGTTGTTATGCTTCCTCAAGGCACTCTAACAGCATGTCTTTGGACTGTCAAAGTAACCTTGCTAATTAAGTGCATGACTAACCTTAGGAGTAACGCTGTACTGATTCTATCATTTTTCTCTGTGTTGTTGCCTAGACTTATTAAAAATTAGTTCATAGAACTCTCTAATTCTGAATTTGCTATAATGCTGATGTAATGTAATAGCATGAGAGGTATAAGAATTTAACTTACAGCATACCATAACTATGTAACCTCAAATTTAAAAATCATTTGATTTACTTGCAGAATTAATGATTTTTCTGAAATATAATGTTACTACAGAAGGGAAGTAGAGACAGTTATCAGATTGTTCAGTTGAGTTAACTCAGTTATTGACATTTCCACCCAATTCAAGGTGCCATCGCCTACTTTATGGGGGAGCTGTAATGTGAGAAACCATTTTATAAGCAAACTCAACCTCCAAACTCTCTTATAAAGTAAATGTAGTATTCTTCACACTGATAACCAACTGAGGAAGGGCGTGAGAAACTCAGTCTCAATGTAAATTTTCTCCATGCTTCCCCCTTTTTGGTACAGATTTTTATCATTCTTAGGCCTGGTGACTGCTTGAAATGCCTCTATTCAGATAAATGTGAATGGAGACGGAAGCCTGCATAAACCTGCTAGAAAAGTTGAGTCTCCATAAAAACAAATGAAGGTGGGGTTGCCAGAGGTCACCAGGATTTGGAAGGGCAGCACGAGGTCTTGATACAGAAAATGGAGGTCGCTAAACATGTGACTGAGTTGTCATTGTGACCCCTGAGGCCAGACACCAGTGATCCAAATGCCCTCTGAGAAGAGCTAGAAAATAACCCTCCGAGGGCAAAGCTGGCCTCAGTCTCAGAACCCTATCGGCAGTGGATCCAGCACAAATGCCTCTGGCTTTGCTCCTTATTGAGCTGAGTCCAAATGACCATCTCTCGTGCCCTCCAGTCACTCACCTGTGCATTACCATTAAACTCATCCCTCCATTCCTGGTGAATTTTCAACGAGGCCCTCCATCGCTCCATTTTGAGATAATGTCCCTGGTGTGAGGTTATTTCAACAGAAACGCATCGATAATCTTTTACTGAATTTCATTTTGTTTTCTGAAGTATGAATTCTCACAAAGTCAAGACTTGTTTTGTTCAGTGTGAATTTTTAACATAAGCAATTTGCACCAGAATCGAGTTATCTTGGCACCGTATGTGCAACCCTCAATTCGTCTAATGTCTTTAAATTTTCCCTAAGTAATCACCTGCATTTTCTAATTGCAGATGGTGTTGCTAGCTGTGGAAACAACTGATTGTCTTGTGCTTCTTGCGGTGGCATTTCCACTGCAATCCATTCTTCAGTGTCCCTTTCAAGAGGATTACCATAGATTCTTCAGTATTTGAGCAACTGTTGTAATATTTAACCAGGTGGCAGAATATAACTTTACCTGCATATCATTCCCCATTCTTATGATTACCGTGTTTAATTGCAAATATATTCCATTTAAAGTAAACATAAGTGTTTTTCTGCAACAGCTTCTTGCTCAAATATGGCCTTCCGCACAACTGTTATTCTATAAAACTTTCTACCTGACCTACCAATTACATTCAGAGTCATAAGGTTCATGGTAAGTCCCCTGTTCTCCAGCTAGACCCCAGGATTGGATCCCTGAGCAAAGAATACAGTAAGTAGGTAAGACTGAAAACTTAACATTATATATGTATACACATATATATATATATATATATATATATATATATATATATATATATATATATATATATATATATATATATATATATATATATATATATATATATATATATATTGATAGATAGATAGATACACACACACAAATATATATATTTATATATATATATATATATATACATATATATATATATATATATATATATATATATATATATATATATATATATATATATATATATATATATATATATATATATATATATATATATATATATATATATATATATATATATATATATATATATATATATATATATATATATATATATATATATATATATATATATATATATATATATATATATATATATATATATATATTGTCACAAAGCATACCAAGTACCTGGTTGTTACACAACTAATCGCAGATTTCGAAAATATTTACCTCACTTCAGCCAGAAACCTGAACTCTTATAATAAGAATTACAACTGAGTACTCTATAGGTAACAGTGGTCCCTTAAAAAGCTCATTAATTGCATGAAAAAATCAAACTAAGTTTATCAAGACTAGTATGAGGTATCAACAATTAAACGCAGAATATTACTAGAATAAAAGGGCATCACTCCATCAAACAACTTTAACTGTTTCCCTGGTCTTAATTCACTTCAGCAGAGCTAAAGAAACAAAACATATTTATCACTTTGCCTTATGCACACAATTAATTCTATTTACTGGTGGTCAATAAATGAAGCACTGTTTTTAAAAACATTAAATACAGAAATTTATTTTTGAATTAAAAATTTATAATTAGAATTCACAATCTGATAAAATTATTATTCCTTGAAAACAACAAAAATTTTAATTAATTCCTGAATTAAATTATTAAACAAAACTAAATCTCAAATATTTTAATTTATCAAGAAATTATATTAATCAAGCAAGATTTAACAATCAAGAATTACTCTAGACTTGAAAATAAAATCTTAATAAATGATAATTAAATCAAGTATGCAATGTTAAATTATTAAGAAATATTTAAAATGCTAATTAAATAAATGTTAAATCACAATTACATAATGTGAAAAATCAAAAGATTGCAGACACAAGAACAGAAAAATACACACAAGATTTATCAATAATAATTTCGCTTAGGCAAAAATTCTCTCAATATACCTCATTATACCATGTTAATAATAAGTAAAATTCACTTTACCGTACACAAGCTTGTGAAAACCTTTGTAAAATCACTTGCAGCTGCTTTAGATTCAGAAAACACACTTTTTTATAAGGTGCCATTATGGTTTTTGGTAAGTTTTTCTAAAGTCAGATCTCAAAAGCTAAGATTAACACCAGTGACCACACTAACATGTTGCATTAATAATTAATCTCTCTTGAAGTGAGTGAGAGAGAGAGAGAGAGAGAGAGAGAGAGAGAGAGAGAGAGAGAGAGAGAGAGAGAGAGAGAGAGAGAGAGAGCCAATATGAACCTGTAACTGAAATTAGAATGAAAATTCTTAGGATTCCAGTGGGAGAAACAATAAGATGACGTCATTAAGGCATTATGGTAACAAGATACTAATGAAAGTTCCAGAAGGAAGAAAGATGATGTCACTTCCAGTAAAACGTTTTGAACGCAATTGGACAATACATGATCAGAGCCATGTATGTAACATTGCGAAACCTTCGTCTTCTTCTCGTACGAGATAAAGCTTTCACAGAAACCTTTACATGATCAAACAGACTGAACTGCCTAATTATGACTGTCATGTTTTAAAATCAAAATGAAAAACCTTAGTTGGGTTCCAGAACAGATCAGCAATTTTTATTCCCAACATGTCAGCATTTAGTCTTAACTGGTGACAGATGGCACATCTGGTCTGAAACTTGAATCTCTCTCTCCCACTACTACGTTATTATCAAGAAAGATATTATTTATTCTAAATTATGCTGTTAAGTTATCTAAATCACTAACTCTTTTGAGATCTGACATTACACTACATTCAATGTTTCAACAATCATTATCATTAAATATATCATATGATAAATAGAAGAGTAAGTATATCAAAACTGTGGGATGATATACATATTACAAGACAATATCATGAAATTCGTCCCCCAAGAACACCAGTTATCCCAGGTTTGAATCCAACGATTCAGAATGGGATAAATAACCGGCAATTACATTGTTCTTTCCAAAAATGTTCTCTATCTGTACACAGTATGGTTATAAAATCAGTCAGGGGAGCTACTATGGCTGAGAAATTTGGACAGAATTGGTGAAAAAGTCCAGCCATGTCCAAAAATCTTTGTAGCTGTTTCCTTCTAGTAGGTGGTTAGCATTGCAGATACCTTCTGCATTAGCAAAAAGGCCTTTTCCAACTTCAAATCCTAGATATTGAACAGTTGCCTTTTCAAACTCACTTTTTTGTAAGTAGATTGTTAGTCCTGCTTCCAGTAATTTCTTGAACACTTTCCTTAAAATCTTCTGATATTCTTCTGTATTAGAATAAATCATTATGTCATCAAGGTAAACACCTACTCCCTCTATGGATCCTAGCAGTTGATCCATCACTCGTTGGAATGTTGCAGGTGCATTCATAAGACCAAAAGGCAAAACAGTGTATTGATACAGTCCAAAAGGAGTAATAAAAGCTGACAGCAACTTAGCATCCTCATCTAAGGGAATTTGATAATATCCTTTCAACAAGTCTATCTTGGAAACAAATTTGCCTTGCCCAATATTATCAAGTAATTGATCAATAAGAGGCAAGGGATAATTGTCAGCCACACTGATGGAATTCAGTTTCCTATAATCAGTACACATCCTAAACGAGCCATCTGGTTTCTTCACTAACACACAAGGAGAACTATAATGACTTGAACTGGGTTCTGCTAATCCATGCTCCAACAAATATTCAACTTCTTTCTTCAAATCATCTCAATGAAAAGGTAATAAGCGATAAGCACTCTGTTTAAAAGGTTTTCCATCTTCTCTGATCTTTATCTCATGCTTTGTCAGATCAGTACGCCTAGGTACATCTGCCAAAATTTCTGGGAAACTTTGAATCACTTCACTTAATTCTCTACTTTGCTCAACACTCAGATGTTTTACTTTATCCTCCAAATTTTCCAATATTTAAGAATTGTTCATCTTGCTTTCAGCTCCCAATTTGTAGCCATCATCGTCCTCTGTAGAGGAAGTTGTCTGTGTTACTGACACTATTTCAGTTTTAGTCTCTGAGAAGTAAGGTTTCAAAAGATTCACATGTATCTTCCTCTGTCGTTTCCTTCTCCCTGGTGTTTCAATCACATAAGTTCGATCACTTAACTTTTCTATTATCCTATGAGGACCTTGAAACTTATTGGTAAGGGGAAATCTTTTCACTGGTAAAAACACTAGGACTTGTTGTCTTACACTAAATCTTATTAGCTTAGTCTCAGGAAAATATTTCCTTTTCATTTTCTCTTGACTTATTTTCAAATTTTCCAAAGAGAATTTTCTAATTTCTCTTAACCTTTTCCTCAAATTCTTCACATATTCTCCTTGGATTTCCTCTTGATTTTCTTCCCAGTTCTCTGCAAGAATCTTCAATTGACCTCTCACTTCTCGACCAAAAACCATTTCATTTGGTGAACATCCCATACTTCCTTCAAACAACATCCAGGGTAAACCAACATCCCATTCTCTTCTTGATTCATTACAGTACTTTGTTAACATAAATATCTGGTGGAACCTTTCCAAGGCTCCTAGAGTCTTTGGATGATAAAGAGTTGATAACTGTTGTTTCACTCCTAACAAGTTCATCACATCCTGGAACAATTTTGAAGTAAAGTTCATTCCTCTATCACTTTGCACAATTTCTGGTATTCCAAACTTGGAGAAAAACTCCAACATCCCATTCTCTTCCTGATTCATTATAATACTTTGTTAACATACTTTTCAATGTCTGGTGGAACCTTTCCAAGGTTCCTTGAGTCTCTGGATGATAAACGGTTGATAACTGCTGCTTCACTCTTAACAAGTTCATCACATCCTGGAACAATTTTGAAGTAAAGTTCGTTCCTCTATCACTTTGCACAATTTCTGGTATTCCAAACTTGGAGAAAAACTCCACCAACTTCTCAGCAATTACCTTTGCACTTACACTTCTTGCAGAAAATGCCTCAGGATACCTTGTCACTGAACACATTAATGTTAACAGATATTAATTTCCTTTCTTTGTTTTTGGAAGCGGCCCAACCACATCTACAGTATAATCACCTTGCTAAAGGGTTCTCCTCTAACTTCTATGGATAGTAGGGGGGCTTTCTGAATGGTTTCATTCGGTTTTCCAGCTATTTGGCATATTGACACTCTGCAAAAGCTGCTAACATCCATTTGAAATCCAGGCCAGAAAAAATACTTCATAATCTTCTCAACAGTTTTCGTGATTCCCATGTGTCCTGACTCGTGCGTTACTGCTACCACTTGCTTCCTCAATGGACGTGGAATCAAAATTTGATGATATTCACCCCATTTAGCATTTCCTGGTATATCTGCAGGTCCAGCCTTCCTCATTAGCAAACCTTCCTTTAGATAGTAACAGGTAAGAGTTTGTTGCATCTCTTCATGACCAACAACTTTGAAGAACAAATCAGCCAACTCTCTAACTCTGCTGATGTAGTTTCACTGCTATCTTCAGGAATACTCTGACTACTCAGAGTCTCTTCAGTAACAACAGGATCCTCTTCTTCTTGGGAATCTCTTCATTACTAACATTAGGGGAAACTTTCACTTTCCTGGACCAGCTCTTCTAAGCTCAAAGATCCTTCACTTGATTCTTCTGGTACAAGTAAATCCTCAGTTTCGTCACTTGCAGACGTAATTCTCTTCATACTCCTGGTAGTTATACAACCTGGAAACAGGTGTGGGTTTTTCTTTTCTAAATCTACGGTAGGACTAATCCTCAACGGTTTGTCTGGCACTATAGGACAAGGAACAAATGGTACACCACCAGCTTCATTACCCAGTAAAACATGCACAGCTTCAACAGCTAGTGAGTCCTTTCCAGCAAAATCAACGTTTCCTGTCACAAATTCACAGGATAGGTGCAAGCGGCATATTGAAGTTACTTCATTTCCTCCCATACCCTTTAAAATAACTGAATCTCTGGTGAGATTCTTCTCCAACTGTGGGTGAGCACCACGAACTACCACACTATGGTTACTTCCTGTATCACATAATACCTTGTCTGGTACTGCACACTCCCTCCTTGAGTTGTCAGTGTAGGTTGACAGATATATGGCTTAAAAGCTTTCAAGTTGCGCAGTCACTCAATACTTGAGGTTGCATTTCCACTGGCTGCTAAACACTCAGCTTGTTTAGTCTCAGTTTTCCCAACTGTCTCAGTCTTCCCACACTGCTCTTTATAGTTTGCTTCACCTGGTTATCTTTAACCACTTGACCAACTGGCTTGGTCTGCTGTTGTGTCTGATAACAATCTCGACTGTAGTGTCTTACTCTTCCACACTTGAAGCAGACAACATTAGACTTCTGTATCTGTCTTAAGAAACTGGATGATGTGGATTTAACATTCAATTGCTAAGGAGTATTAGCTGGCTTTCTACTGGCATTGCCACTAATAGGACTCCCCATAGTAATGTTCCCGAAATTAGGTTGAGACCTAAAACCTGTGCGTTGTTGGTTATGGTACTTGACATTATAATTCCTTTTGCTACAAATGATATTGCAGTCTTCCCTCAATGTAGCAGCTTTATTAGGTTTCTTAACTTCTTTCTCGCATAAATAGGCTATTTTGTGTTCAAGAATTCCTCTAAGATATTGATCAAGGACTACTAATTCCCCAAGTTTGTCCATAGATTTAACTTTAACAGCCTTCAACCATCATTTGAAACATCTTACTTTGTAGGCATAATCCAAGAAAGTCATCTTGTCATCCTTTCTCAAAGATCTGAATCTTTCATTATAATATTCAGGGGTCATCTGGTAAACTTGTAGCACATTATGTTTGAGTACCTTGTACTTTTTACACTGATCAACTGATAAGGCTAAATAAGCACTTCTTCCTTTACCAATAAGAACACTCTGTAACAAGACTGACCATTTATCTTCTGGCCATCCCATACCTGAAGCCACTTTTTCATAGTGATCACAAAACTCATTTTGAGCTTCTTCTGTAAACTTTGGAATTAACTTCTTCACTCCTACTACATCAAACACAGGGTCTGAATTACCTTGGGTAGAGTTAGATGGTGTTACAAGTAATGTGGATTGAGCTTTTATTAGCTCTATCTCTCTTTCATGCCTTGTTTTTTCTCTTTCTCCATTTTCTTCTCTTTCTCTTTTTGCCCTTTCTTCACTTGCTCTTTCCCTTTCTTCTTCTGCTTCGTTTTCTTCCTCTCTTTCTTTTCTTTCTTTTTTCTCTCCGTCTTCTTTTTCTCTTTCTGCCTACATTTTCTCTCTTTCAGCCTGCATCTTCAGCTTAATCAGATTTTCTTCTTCTTCTATGCATCTAAGCTCTGCTTCTGCATCACTTTTCTCCTTCTTTTACTCTTGCTTATCTATAAATTCTACCTCAGCAGCATTCAACAGTTCTTGTGCCTTTCCTAACTCTTCTTCTATGATACCAGAGTACATCAATGCTTGGATTACAATACATCTGATTTGTGCCTTATTCATGTGGTCCACCATCTCTTAGTCAGGTTGGATTCAGATAACTCTTGGATGATTGAGCTGCTAAAAACTTATGAACATCGAACAGAGCCATTTTCTCTAGGTTATTCAACTAAATAATTCACAAAATAATGCAAAAAACAACTATGTAGTCACTCTCCTATTAAAATATATCCCTAACAACACCAGTATAAACCATAAACCAGGGTGATATTTTATTTTGTTCCCAGGACTGGGCACCAAATTCTATTGTCACGAAGTATACCAAGTGCCTGGTTATTACACAACTAATTACAGATTTTGAAATTATTTACCTCACTTCAGCCAGATACCTGAACTCTTATAACAATAAGAATTACGACTGAGTACTCTAAAGGTAACAGTGATCCCTTAAAAAGCTCATTAATCACATGAAAAATCAAACTAAGTTTATCAAGACTAGTGTGAGGTATCAACAAATAAACAAGAAATGTTACTAGAATAAAAGGCCATCACTCCATCAAACAACTTTAACTGTTTCCCTGGTCTTAATTCACTTCAGCAAAACTAAAGGAACAAAACATATTTATCACTTTACCTAATGCACACAATCAGTTCTATTTACTGGTGGTCAATAAATGAAACATTGTTTTTAAAAAATTATATACAATTTTTTTTATTCAAAATATATAACTAGAATTCACAATCAGAAAAATGTACTATTACTTGAAAACAACACAAAATTTATTTATTTCTTAAATTAAATTATTAAGCAAAACTAAATCTCAAAAACTTTAATTTATCAAGAAATTAAATTAATCAAGCAAAATTTAAACCATAAAGAATTACTCAAGATTTGAAAATAAAATCTTAATAAATGATAATTAAACCAAGTATGCAAGGTTAAATTATTAAGAAATATTTAAAATGCTTATTAAATAAATGTTAAATCACAAGTATATGAAAAGTGAAAAATCAAGATATTGCAAACACAAGAACAAAAAAAAAAAAAAAAAAATACACAAAACATTTATCAATAATAATTTCACTTAGGCAAAAATTCTCTCAATATACCTTATTATACCATGGTAATAATAAGTAAAATTCACTTTACCTTTCAAAAGCTTGTGAAAACCTTTGTAAAATCACTTGCAGCTGCTTTATATTCAGAAAATACACTTTATTATAAGGCGCTGGTTATGGTTTTCGGTAAATTTTCCTAAATTCTGATCTCAAAAGCTAAGATTAACACCAGTGACCACACTAATGTGTTGCATTAATAATTATCCTCTTTTGAAGAGAGAGAGAGAGAGAGAGAGAGAGAGAGAGAGAGAGAGAGAGAGAGAGAGAGAGAGAGAGAGAGAGAGAGCCAATATGAACCTGTAACTGAAATTAAAATGAAAAATTCTTAGGATTCCAGTGGGAGAAACAATAAGATGACATCATTAAGGCTTTTTGGGAATGAAATACTATAGAAAGTTCTACAAAGAAGGAAAGTGACGTCACTTCCAGTAAAATGTTTTGAATGCAATCGGACAATACATGATCAGAGCAATGTATGTAACATTGCTAAACCTTCATCTTCTTCTCATTTGGGACAAAGCTTTCACAGAACCTTTACGCGATCAAACAGATTGAACTGACTAATTATAACTGGCATGTGTTATAAACAAAACAAAAAAAACTGAGTTGGTTTCCAAAATATATATATATATATATACATGTATAAATATACATATATGTATATATATATATATATATATATATATATATATATATATATATATATATATATATATATATATATATATATATATATATATATATATATATATATATATATATATATATATATATATATATATATATATATATATATATATATATCCAGAACGGATCAGCAGTTTTTATTCCCGACATGTCAGCACTATATATATATATATATATATATATATATATATATATATATATATATATATATATATATATATATATATATATATATATATATATATATATATATATATATATATATATATATATATATATATATATATATATATATATATATATATATATATATATGTGTGTGTGTGTGTGTGTGTGTACATATATATACCGGGTGTTTCGAAATTAGAGTCCCCCCTCCACAGAACAAATGGAAAGTTATGAAGTTTTCTGGTATAGCCTATCTCCAAGTACATTATTTAAGTTTCTATTAAGCTATTTTTCATTTCACATTTCTTGTATTTTCAGACTGAGTGACGGATTTAGATGCAGCCATGGCTAACGACTCGCAGGAAATCAGATGGATTGACCAAATCTGGGCTATAACCTTCAGAGAGGCCAGGGATCCTGGTGCATCCTTCATTCCATGCTCCTGGGTAGCTAAATACATTAAAAGAGATGAATCCTTTGTTAAAAGAAACTGGAACAAAACTCCATATGACTGTCATTGCGAAAAGAGTGAGAATCTTGGAAGGCCTGAAGTCCTTTCTCAGGAGTTTAAAGACATCATAGCTGAGGCAGTAGGTAGACCAAGAAAGTCTTTATATAAATTGGCGCTTGAACTATAAACAAAAAGGGGAAAGAAGGGAAGTTATAGTGCTGTATATTGTGAGTTGAAAAAATCTGGTATCAAGTCATTTCATGTTATCAGCAAGCCCAACATCACTCAGCAACAGAGAGAAGACCGTGCATGGTTTTGTGGTTCATTTCTTAAAGATTAGGATGAAGTTGACTTTCTCCATGTTGCCGCATGAGATGAATTCTTCATTTACACAGTCAGGAAGCCAAATCATAAAAATGACATCATTTGAGCTGCAAAGTTAGATGATATCAGCGATGACATGCACTATCGCCAAGTTGTGAAATTTCCTGAATGTTTGGGAATTTTTCTCTGTTTCACAGCCAGATGGTTAATGTAGATCATCAAAGAAAAAGGACAGTTATGGAATGGAGAATACTTCAGAAAAACTGTGCTTACTGGTGGAGTATTTCCTTTCCTCAAAGATCCTGAAAATGTGTTATCTGTTGAGGAAGTCATATTTTTGCATGATAAGGCACCATGTTTCAAGGCTCTTCAGACACAGGAGGTGCTTCGAAACAGTGGTATCGATTTCTTCTCATCAAGTGAATTTCCAGGTAGCTCCCCTGACCTTAATGTGTGTGAAAACATTGGTAGTATCTTAAAGGATCATGTTGAAGCACTACAGTGAACTATGATGGTATACCAAGCCTCGACGACCTGTGAAGAGAAGTGACCGAACTGCTCAGGGAAATGGAGTTTGAGTCTCAGCTTTTTTGCGATTTGCTGAAATCATACCCCTGAAGAATGCAGGCTGTGGTACGGGCAGAGGGAGGCCACACAAAATAATAAATACTCAGAGAGAAACTTAAATAAATACCTGTTCTGAATTACTTTTGTTTTTGTCCATATCAAATTTAGTTTATGCTGTAGAGGGGGGGGTTCTAATTTCGAAAAACCCTATATATATATATATATATATATATATATATATATATATATATATATATATATATATATATATATATATATATATATATATATATATATATATATATATATATATATATATATATATATATTTACATGAGGTGCGCAGTGAAACAAGGGCGAAGTGTCACCACGGCCAAAATAGTGTAAGCAGTATGACATTTTCCCAAGGCTTTCCTCTATGCATCAGTAATTCATATGTGACCCTAGGCTTAAACATTATGGTCTAATACGCCATTGAACATAAGTACTTTTTCATCCTTACGGGATGTAGAAACGTGGGCCAACAGACTCTCTTGCACAAGGGCTCTTCTCCATTTGTCCCTTCAAAACCCAGGATCGTATGCACAGGTGGTATCGGGGAGTGAGCATTGCATCACTCTCCACCCATCTCCCTCTCGGTCTCAGCGGCTAATGAAAACGCGAACAGACTGGGATCGTGTTTCTATTGGCTTGCCTCTTTGCCCGCTAACACACTGTAGTCTCCCTCTTGGATGCTCTGTTATTAGTTTTTTACTTTTTACGAGTATTTTTGCAGTATATCAATAGTGTATAAACTGTGGCTGATAGTGTTGATAATAGAGATCACCAAAAGATCGTTATTAGTGAAGGCGAACTAATAGATGGCCAAAGAAAGTAAATTCAACCGCAAAAATTATCATAATCAAGCAAAATAACAAGCCGGCACACTTTACTTTACCTTACATTTTATGCTATAGCTTAAGTATAACATATAAAAATGCCATAATTTTTTCATATTGTACAGGGGTAGATTTCCTTTAAAGTGGTGAAACTAGGTTAAAATCGTATAGTTGGTCTCAAAGATATTGATGTTTGAAATCTTCAAATGCTTTTTTAACTTTTTTTATATTGTGCTTGCTTGTGTTTTTTGGTGTTTAACATGACTTTTTTTTACTATTAATAATATTTATTCTTGTGTTTTAATGTCAATAATTAAGGGATGGCTAAAAGATTATATTCAACTGCACAAATCATTATAATCAAGCAAAATAACAAGCTGGCACACTCTGCTTTACCTTACTTTTTGTTATAGCTTAAGTATAACTTATAATAATGCCATAATTTTTTTTTATATATGGTACAGGGATAGATTTCCTTTAAAATGATGAAAACTAGACTAAAATCGTATGGCTGGTTTCAAAGATATTGATGTTTAAAATCTTCCAATGCATTTTTACCTTTTTATATTGGGCTTGCTTATGTTTTTTGATGTTTAACATACCTTTTTTTACTATCAATAATATTTATTTTTATGTGTTTTAATGTCAGTAATTAAGAGATGGCCAAAAAAAGTATATTCCACTTCAAAAATCACTATAATCAAGCAAAATAACAAGCTGGCACACTGTACTTTGCTTTACTTTTTATGCCATAGCTGAAATATAACATATAAAGTGCCATAATTTTTTTATATAGGTACACAGACAAACATCCTTTAAAATGGTGAAAACTAGATTAAAATCGTATGACTGGTTTCAAAGGTGTTTTATGAAAGCTTTAAATGCATTTTTCTCAGTTTACAAAAAAACAGCGTGCACGCCCTTGCTGCGCTGGGCTCCTCATATATATATATATATATATATATATATATATATATATATATATATATATATATATATATATATATATATATATATATATATATATATATATATATATATATATATATATATATATATACTAGTTGACCAACCCCGCGCTGCCCAGAAATACTCTGAATGACATTCGATAAACTATCTCTCTCTCTCTCTCTCTCTCTCTCTCTCTCTCTCTCTCTCTCTCTCTCTCTCTCTCTCTCTCTCTCTCTCCTCCCTAACACCCGCTCTTCTCTCTCTTCTTCTCCTCTCACTCTCTTTCTCACTCTCTCCCAAAAGACCCATTCACTATTATAGAATTTAAGGCCGTGTGTTCAAAAAGTTTACCTGTTATTTCTTATGTCAGTTCATCTAAACAGCCGTTAGAACTTACGTGTAGACAACAGTCTGTGGACAGAGACAGCCACTCACCAGAATGAATGAACTAATGGATGAAATGAGTTAATTGCAGGTTTGCTGCAGTATTTCATCTGGGAAGCACGTCAGACGCTCTGATCAGGATATGAATTAATTATGTATAGGCCTTACTCATTTCACTGTTAGACCCTTCAGCGCCATTTGTAGGCCGTTATATGTCCAAATCATACAATAAAAATTTAAAACAATATTTCCATGTGATACTGACAATTTCTTATAGGCCTAGGCCAATGTATGTCTTTTTATGATATGTGTTACTATAATGAAAGTAAACATCACTGTCCAGCTCATAAAAACTGAACCAACCCCTCAGTTCTAATTTAAACTCATTAATTAATATTGTTCGAGAATAGATGTCTATTTTTAATAAGAAATATTGAATCTATACTCTGTTGCGCCTTTTTACTTCTGTCCTATTACTAAGTGAATTGCTGCAAGAGCTAGCCTTCCACCCCCTCATCATATTAAGAAAAAATGTGGCACAACACTTTCCTATATGGCTAACTTCAACTCATGATACATATTTTTTATATTGGTTTAAGGGGCATTTTTAACATAACATAATAAATTACAATTCAGTGTCTTTACAATGACATCAAATTCCTTAACGTACAATTGTGCATAAAGTTACACGTACGGCATCTATAAACTTGGTCAATTCGTATAATAACATGATCATAAATCAAATAAAATCTTTCCCTTTTTGGAGGAATGTTCTGCAATCTGTTATTTATTATTTTGAATAGATACGCATTGATAAAAGATAGAAATTATTATATATTATTCTAATATATAACCATTAACAATCATTTTATTTTCCTAAATGATTGGAATACTATTCCTTACTGTGTATGATTACGTCAGCGAAAAGTATGAATTGACATGCTGTGTAAGCTGTGAGCACCTCGAGTTACTCAAAGCGCAGTAGTTCCCATTTCTTAATTTAATCTCTATTTACCCTTCAAGTGCCTTTCGGAAAAGATTTCTAAATCTAAAGATCTACATTCCTGTAAAGTTTTAATCTAGAATTTTCAATAATTTTCTTCCAGGTAATCAGTACCAAGAAACGTGGACGAAACTTGTCTTCCGTATGCAGTGAAGTTTTTTGCCAATTCGCACGATATTTAATTTCAACCGTCAACCACTGGAGTGTCGTAGGTGATATTTCGATTATTCCAGCACAGCCAACAATGTGCTGTTCTTCCTACACGATGTTGGTGATCATATAATAAATGACGTAGGACCGTGTGTAGGACCATTTTAACACTGTAACCAAAAAGGGACTGTGTTTATTTACTTATTATATCATATAACGTCTTCAACCATATGTATGAAAGAGCGGGGCAAATGACTTGTTATTATTGCTCTTTGCATGATGATGCGGTTGTCAGATGTCACATATGTAAAATTAACATTTATTTTTCGATATATATTCCTTTTATGGGCGCTTGCTCTTGTAAAGAAGTAGGTACTAGAGTTATGGAATCGTTTGAGGTATAATATTATATCATCTGAACTTCTCTACTATATGTACCAAAAGTTGCCGATTAAGGTTTTTTCGTTCCTTATGTAGACGCTGCCGTCAACTTTTTTGCTCTTCTCTCTAGGTAATAATTTAGTGATAAACCTCATAGATAGAGAGAGATTTCGCTCCAAAGTGTTTGATTGATGCCGAGAGAGAGAGAGAGAGAGAGAGAGAGAGAGAGAGAGAGAGAGAGAGAGAGAGAGAGAGAGAGAGAGAGAGACAGTTTGATAGTGGTTTCTGCTGGCTAATAGTGTCGCGCTTGGCCACTAATACACATGCACGGACCCAACTTTGCTTACTACAGAAAGAAATTATCGATTTAGATTTTCAGTGTACATTGTATCGAGGTGATAAACAATTATATTAATTATTATCATATATTATGATCAAAATTTCCCGTAAATTCTGATCAACAATTGATGTTATAGGGGATTTATTGTTGTAGGGTAATCATACTTCTGTCAGCGCCAGAAGAAAAGGTGAGGCGTTAGGTGAAAAATGAGAATAAACAAAGAAAACTGAAGGAAAAGGTGACGTAAAAATGAAAATTTCATTTGTTTTGTCTGTGTCTGTATGTCTGTCATGGGGTACGGGTTTGATTTTGAGTTATAAACCTTTCTGGGATGAAACAGAGGCCATGTGCAAAATTTTGCCAAGGTCTGGCAAGCGGTTCGGATTTCTATAGAGGATAAACAGATATACAGCCATTCACTTATATATATATATATATATATATATATATATATATATATATATATATATATATATATATATATATATATATATATATATATATACAGTATATTACAAGCTTAACTGCATCCATAGGTTGGAGGGCAGACTGCTACAAGCCCAAGGTATACAGCATGGGGAACAGTCATTTATAGATAAGGAAACTGAGAAGTATAGAACGACCTTTGAGAGATTAAAAAGGAAAATAAACCATATAAATAAAAAGTTTATATCAATAACACAGCATGTTAAAAAAAGAAAGTATTCCAAATTCAAATTTCTGAAGCTGCAAAGATTCTAATACTAGATTAAAAAGCTTATCCCATAATTTGATTATAGCAGGACTGATACCTCTAAAATACTGTTAGAATGAATTGTATTTCTAGTGTTACATGGTGAACAGTATAGTAATTAAACAAGCATTTTTGATATTACTTACTTAAGATTGACGAAGTCATACTTAGACTGGAAAACTACGCTATCGCTCTCACTCTCCATTTAGATTCAAATTACGTAAATTCTCGGACAACAAAATTCACGTTTTTTTTTTTTTTTTTTTTTACCTTCCTAGCCATCAATTCACTAGATAGGTTTTCCACTTCCTTCCCTTCCCCCCCCCCCCCCCCATCCAACTCTGAAAAACAGTCCTCGCTACCTACCTATCTCTCTTATCTCATTTTAAAAATGTTTGTACTGCAAGCTGAGAATTGCTGCTCACGCAGAGAATTTGAACAAGTTCATTCTGCATTCATGAAGAATGTACCAATGTAAAATATATTGTGAATTCTTTTAATTTATAAAGTTCTATAATCAAAACTGCTCTGGCTCGGTAGCCGAGGAAGGTTAATCATGCATTGCTTTTTCTACGTCAATACTTTTAAGCGACATTACACTAAATCTATTATTCCGCTCCCTTTAATTTAGCGCCACGCTACGTTTAATCGAGGTTAAGTTTTTTGCCCTGGATATTTAAAAAATAGCTGCCGATGCAGGTATGAGGGATTGGCTAGCATTCAATGAAATACTAATAAGAATAAACGGGCATTCACAGAGAATAGGTAAAAAGTTATTATTTGTTTTTGATCACATATTCATAGACAGAATAATCTGATTTTCTAAAGAGAAAGGATAAAACTATTCTCCATCAAAATTTTCCGTATTCAGATCATTTCGGTTTGCTACAGTCTGTCTCTCATGTATTGGTTTATAGTTTCTATATCATTAAGTTTGTATTAAAAAATTTTGATCACTCGTCATCGCCCTGATTTTCACATATACCCAATATGCTCTTCAAAGAATTCTTCCCGTGATACGTCGTCGTTTATACTACTGGAATACTGTAACCCAGTTACTTCAGAATATTCATGGGAAAACAATACGTGGTAGTGTTAAGGAAAAATAGTCTATATCACACAAAAGCGAAATTAAACTTGAATGTCATGTAGCTTTTATTTGTAAACATAAAAATAATTACACGTTCATTTGAAAAATAACACCAAACAAAATAAGAAAAAGGTATATGAAAAAGTGAAAATATTCAGACTGCTTTTTGAGAATTATGTGAACTTCCACACGCGATACAAAGAAAAGGATGCCTCCAGGTATACAACTCTTTTAAGCAAAGATATTTAGTATCACAAGGACAATGATCCACAACACATTTGGATATCAGTAATGTAAATATTTATGTATGAAATGGGCTTTTTTTTTTCACCAATTGTAGTAAGGATTTCTGTGTGAAGAGTGTTTCTTAAAGACCAAGTTTCAGTTCTTTTGATTGGTTATGATAGTGTCATATTCAGGTTAGTCACCTGAGGGTCACCTGACTGTGCCGTCTTAAACAGTATCATATTGCTTCCCCATGAGGTCATTCATTTATGAACTCTGGAAATTCCTCTTGGCTACAAGGAGGACATAAGTTTATATGAGTGATGCTTTTTTTTTTTTTTGCAATATTCTCTATTAAGTGTCGAAAAATAGCTTCTACCTGCCGATTATACGTGTTATTTCATTGTGTAACAGTTAAACACCAAATCAAACGCAGGGATGAAAATAATTATGATATATTAATCAATATAATAGGTAATAAAACGGAATTAAATTTTTAAGTCTAAGAATTCACTGTAGTTATAAAAAAAAATTAAGTTTGAGGCTCTCCCATTTACTATCAGCGCACCAGAAGTTACATATACACTGCTTGTTTATAAGTACCCCCTCATATGTATCAGATGTAGCGAGAGATAAAGTAAGAGAAAAAGAACTGGGTAAAAAGGAGAGAAAGACTTGAGTGTATGTATTTTGCATATAGGGATATAACGATCGAGTACAAAATTCACCTTCCTTTACAAGGACTTAAAAGCAACGAAAGAACACGGAGACTAAATAAAGAGCTCAGTTCATGGATGAGAACTGATTAAGATAGCAATTTGCGAATTGTGTTCGATTTCTCTCTTTTGGTTAATTTTTGTCAGCGTTGGAACTCTGGCCATACCCAAACAATCAGCAATAATGACACTTATTAGCTAAATTTCCAAACTGTACTTGTGTTACCGAATAAGGGAGGAAATATCCGGTCGTGTTATCTGTAAATTTTCTTGATTAAAATGTGATCAAAACTAACACTTGGAAGTCCCACGGAAAGCCAGCAAAACACTTTTCAAGGGAAACGAGTGAGTGATGTACTTGCAAAGGAATAGACGTTCAAGATACGTCTCCCAATTTAAACTTTCGGTGCTAATGAAGGATAAACTTTCACAACCGGAAATTTATTTCTCCTCAGAGATATATACATATCCGGAGATGGAGAGCGAAAACTTTTGAAACATAAAAAACAAGTCCGGAAAAAGAGATCTTTCGACGCCCAGACTTTCGGTACTTTTAACGGCAACGAAATTTTAAATGCAAAGAAATATATTAAAACTCCCTTGGCCCTTCGCTGAATTGTATTTATCTAATACTTTTATGCTGAAAAGCAAAGAGGGGCCTTACACAGTCTTCCATAAAAAAATTCCAATGACAATGTTTGTTACAAATTTAAATTAGCTACAACACTGCTCTTGACCAAATCAAGGGGACGAATGCCACGTATTTACTAGAACATGTCTCTCATATTATGGGACTTCCCCATTATGAAGGAAAACGATATGCAATACAATTTAGTTTTTAGTTCTTTTTCGATCTTTTATTGTGAAGATAAAGAAAAGATTATCATGTTCAGCAATTCATATGAATGGACAAGGTCATCAAGAGAGAGAGAGAGAGAGAGAGAGAGAGAGAGAGAGAGAGAGAGAGAGAGAGAGAGAGAGAGAGAGAGAGAGAGAGAGAGAGAGAGCTGAAAATGCAAGAGCTTCGGAGAGAAGTTTGTTTACATTTTAAGTAAATACCGAAAGAAATTCGAGTGAATACATTGTTCTCAGAATAAAAGATATAAAAGAAGAGATACCTGAAGAGAATTCTTCCAAATATTGTAATTACGACTAGCGATCATTGAGAGTAGAAACTGAAATACATTACTTCGCCCACAGAAGGTAGTTCTCGCATCCTCTTCCTCCCTCTCAACTCATGGAGAGACGAACAATGGACCTTCTTCCATCAGGCAGAAGAATGCAAGAACTACTTCGTTAACTAAGTTTGCAGTTCTGTGTCCTTTGCACGACAGACGGTTGTGGTGTTTGGCATTTTCATGGAACTTGTAATTACTTCAGAGAAAACGGCTCTGTTGTCAATAAAAGGTTTTTGATAAGCATTTTGTTAAATTAACTGATATTAAAAAGCATTTGCTTCATCACATCCGTAAAAGACAGGACTTCTGTTTTATCAACAAATCTTCACAGAGAAACCTACGATTTGATATCGTAATTAAAGAGATAAAAACTTCGATTTTAAATATTGGTGAAAAAAACTTATTCTCATTACCAACCGTATTTTAAACACGTACTATCAATAGCATATTGCCACAAATCATAAAGAATTATACAGGTTACAAGAACCTTATTATTGTCATGTTGGTTAAAGACAAGACAGACAACAGCAAAAAATTTGTTGGAATTTATGATTACCTTTAAGGCTTAAATACTTTCATATTTCAAACAAATAAAAGTGTGATTTTGAGTATATTTAAAGTTTCCCCTTTTTTTAATTAATCATACAGATTATAACTTATGCCTTCATTAAAGATTTACTACAGTGCTTGAGACTGATTTCCTGGCAATGAGGTAAGGATAGGAGTGCGATACAGAATCTTCGAAACACCTCTGATCCATACTCAGTGATGTATTATATTGATACATACTCAGAGTCAATATTATTATACATACATATATATATATATATATATATATATATATATATATATATATATATATATATATATATATATATATATATATATATATATATATATATATATATATATATATATATATATATATATATATATATATACGAGGGGGGACCCAAAAGTAACCGGAATTGTGTCATAGAATTTTATTCAGTTATTGTTACATGTTTACAGTCTTATCACCTTCAAAGTATTCTCCATTTGAAGCAATGCACTTATCCAGACGTGTTTTCCACTGTTGAAAGCAATTCTGGAACTCTTGTGAAGTTATGGCTTTTAATGACTCCGTCGTTTTCTTCTGAACCTCTTCAACGTCTGCAAAACGGTTTCCTTTGAGGGCTTTCTTCATTCGGGGGAACAAAAAGAAGTCACAGGGAGCAAGATCGGGTGAATAGGGAGGGTGGGTAAGTGTGGTCATGCCATTCTTGGTCAGAAACTGTCTCACACTCAAGGCAGTGTGCGCTGGTGCATTGTCGTGATGAAGCCACCACCCTCCACTTTGCCACAGGTCGGGGCAAAGTGGAGGGTGGTGGCTTCATCACGACAATGCACCAGCGCACACTGCCTTGAGTGTGAGACAGTTTCTGACCAAGAATGGCATGACCACACTTACCCACCCTCCCTATTCACCCGATCTTGCTCCCTGTGACTTCTTTTTGTTCCCCCGAATGAAGAAAGCCCTCAAAGGAAACCGTTTTGCAGACGTTGAAGAGGTTCAGAAGAAAACGACGGAGTCATTAAAAGCCATAACTTCACAAGAGTTCCAGAATTGCTTTCAACAGTGGAAAACACGTCTGGATAAGTGCATTGCTTCAAATGGAGAATACTTTGAAGGTGATAAGACTGTAAACATGTAACAATAACTGAATAAAATTCTATGACACAATTCCGGTTACTTTTGGGTCCCCCCTCGTATATATATATATATATTGTCATAAACTGGTTTGTCTTGGTTGGTGAGAAATTGAAACAAAGTTATAATGATGCTGCCACGAAACCAAGAAAGCCCAGATTATGAGCAAAAGGAAAAGTTATTTGAAAACTTACCTTAGATTTTCCTGGATTTACAATTGAATGAGGAAGGTCGCCATATGGGAATTAGAATTCCGTTACAAATTTACAGGGGTTTATTTACAGAGACTTAGCAAGTAAACAATGAGACAACAAAACAACCTAATAACCAAGGGGCAGGTTTATTTATAGGACACATGGAATAATAGTGAAATGATTGGCAACAAGCAAGTTGATTAATAATGGGGCCAATGTGCAATACAATCAGTCCAATGATAATAATAACATTTAGTCTTGCCCTGATTACACAAAATAGTCTCAGATAATGCAAAAGATGGAACTCCAGGATGGGAGGATAATTCATATGAACATTTTCGGGCCACAACGGAATTTGGTAATGACTGTGACCAGGAATTTTTAGGATTTTGGTGGCAGACGAGATACTGAAGCATGGATTGCGATCGGTCCGCATGTCTCCCGTCAAAGTCAGTTCAACCAGCTGAGCGGGAAAAACTGCAGCACGTGTGCTACAGATGAGTTCACAGGAGTGTCTGCTTACTTCTAAAACATGGCATCTTGGGCGTCGAGCTTTTGGGCCACCCATACCTGCGAGTATGTCAAAAGAACCAGCAAAGAGGGCAGAGGAAAAGCACAATTATCATTAGGTGCCTACAGATTAGAATCCTACCTGGTCCCTAGCGCTAAATGGCCTTTCTGATCTTCCCCATACCTACATGCCTCCCCATCGCATGATGGGGGTGGAAAAGGGTTTTTTTATTGTTCTGTGGATCGTACGATGTTAAAGAGGGGGGGGGGGGTGTAAGGGTGCTAACGGCTACTGTCTGGTTCAAATAGGCTCAGTTCTGTCCGACGCCTGCCAATTTCCCCGACCTGATAGGCAAATGAATAACAGTTTATTTCAAAATTAAATAAAGAAATAAAATTTACAAGAGGGAGGGATGTTTATCCTTGACAATATATATCTATATATATATATATATATATATATATATATATATATATATATATATATATATATATATATATATATATATATATATATATATATATATATATATATATATATATACTCTATGTTCAGCTACATAGGTTTTTATCTCGTGGCTCATTTAAATTAAACATTTGTTTATTAATTACTGTTCAATGTTCCATTAGTTCATTGAGCCTCGAATTTTTGGTTAGAGTTTTGTTTTGTTGTGCTTCTCCCACCGAAGGTTGTTATTTGTTAACTGGTACTCTGCTCATGAAAAGTTCCCTTTATTTTCATGTACGAACATTTTGTTGGTCTGGTCTTACGCCTCCTGCCACGTTGGACTTTAAGAGGCACTTTACATATTTTTGTTTGGCTTGACAAGAGATTGTGTTCTGCTCCCCTGTAGAGAAGATCTCGTATTTTTTCGCGACTCATTGTTCAGTGCGGCGATCACCACCTTGCCACATTGCACTGCTATATTTGGATGGACTTCTTTCTTCAAGTGGGCTTGTCTGCTGCTGATGCATCAATGTCACTGGATGCACACACCTGACCCCCTTTGTCACCTTCGGGTGTGCTCTCGTGCTCTCAGGTGTACTGAGACCATCATCATCGCCCACATCCTGAGCCCTCGTCTATTGTTATGGTGGCGCCTCCAGAATCTTCTTGCGAACAGCCGTTGACTCGAGATCTCCTGAGGGCCATTAGGAGGCCTTTTGGTCACAAAGAGGAGTAAGCATCTGATTCTGTGCCTTCTTTGTATCCAAAATAGACTCATTCCCTTATGGTATAGCATTAGTGTCCTGGGACGACCAATACATCAAAGTGCCATCGAAACCGTCACCCGTTTGTTAAACTGCTTCAGTGCGGAGATTATTGCCTTGTTTTTGTCCAGTGTGGGGAACATATCTATGTAATGGTGTATTACTGTAAATATTGTGTTGAGTTAGGTTAATGTTTCCCTCTTTCTTTCTTTCATCTCCCACTTATAATTGACTTAGTGCAGAAGTTTTTTTTTTTCTCTCTCTCTCCTCAGCACTTTCCCTCTATCGTTTACGTGAAGGTTAACTGTGAGTTTGAATGGGAGTTGTAAGTTAATGGGTTCGTGCCCTCAGCCAATAATTTGGGGATGTGTGCAAATAATTTACTGTAATAAATCTAGGCATTGATGTTCAAGTTTTCAATTACCCCCTCAATATAGTGTATTTTTTCCGTATTGCTGGTAAATCTTACTCCTTAGCTTGCAAGCTGTAGAAGTAAGGGCAAATTTCTTTGGAAGGCCCAGAAAGTGAATGGAAATGTTATTCAAACTTTTAAGTGGAAAAACAAGCCGTTTGATAAATTATCTTATCAGGACAACAGAGTTCTTAAGATTTGGCCACTTTTTACCAGGATAAATTACCAACAATATAGAGGTTAAGCACTTGAAGGGTAACAAGGAGATAAAAATTAGGTAAATCCTATTAGGTCCCCCTCCCAAAGTAGTTAACATTGGTTCACCAAAAAAAAAAAATGAGGAAGTAGTAATTCGTTTCTTAGCGATGATGATTGGGAAAGAAAGCTGTATGATTTAAAAAGGGATGATTTGTGGTTCTTTGCAGACTTCTTTAGTTTAAATCTCGCTACCGAGATCAGGAAGGGTCCTTCGTTAAGGGAGGTGATTAAGGCTGTTAAAGTTTGTAAAGAATCTTTTTTGGAAGTTAGTCATGGTGAAGAAATTCTGTTTCGAGACGGGTAGCGAGTGGGACAAAGAATTGCCCTATGCATTATTTGCTATTAGATCTGTTCCAGATGAAATCCTGGGTTTCTCTTCTTTCAATTTAGTCTTTGGTCATTGTGTGAGAGGTCCTCTTGATGTGGTTGGGGAGCACTGGGAAGGTGAAACCTCGGGGATTAATGTACTAGACTATATTTCGAATTTACAAGCTAAACTTCAAAATGCTTGGTCTTTGCTTAGGAAAATTTGGCAAATGGACAAGCTGTAATGAAAAGTGATTCCGAAATAAAAACCAGACGCAGAGATTTTTCAGCAGGCGACAGGGTTCTGGTTTTGCTTTCTGTTCCTGGGATTCCTCTCAAGGCTCAATTCTCTGGGCCGTGGAGAATTTAAAAAAAAGTTAGTGAAGTAAATTATTAAGTTGAGACTGCTGGGCGTAGGAGGAAGTCTCAACATTGCCGTATAAATATGTTAAATTCTTATGTTAGTAAAAGTATTGAAGAGGTAGAAGTAGAACCAATTTCTTCAGTTGATGTAGTTACCGAAGTCGAAGAAAATTTTACCATTGGGCCCAATATTTTACCAAATAATTCTGATGTCCTTATTAACCTTTCTTTGACTTTTTCATTATCTGGATCCAGATAAAGCTTCTTCCCTTGTTGACTTGATAAACCAATATAAAGACCTTTTTCAGGACTTACACAGAACTTAAGAGCAAACTGGCCAAATTAATCTGTGGAATTTGAGTAAAGCCATTCGATGTGATTTGCGTTGCAGTTTCCACAAATAACGAATGAAGCTTCTGAATCATGTGACTGGGCCATACTAATCCTCTCTAATAGACAGTCATATGTAGAATCATCGATATTTGGATTGTGGTAAACAGCAAATATGCACACACTAAAAAACTTACTGAAAATCATAAAACAAAGAACTTCACGGCAATTACAACTGGTGCATATGGGATGGTACGGCAGTAAATAAAACCTGAGCCATCAAACCCTGGGATTAAAAACTCACCCTTTAACTTGTTACTGCTTAAATGCGCCTCAGATAAAAACATCAAAGTGTAATTACGGCCACAACTCTGGAGTCAAGAAAATTTGACCTTAAGCCTCAAATATTTGATTAAAGTGCTCTGCAATTTTTCCTACAGTATTGAGTAGTAGGCCCATGGTCAGCTCAATGTCTCCCGAAAGAATCAAAATTAACATAAAATTTGCGGCAAAACAAATAGGCTCATAACAACAGGAACATAGTAAAAATCGACAGAACAACAAACAATGGTAATAAAATCGACAACAACAGTATTTACGTTATTCATAAACATTAATTTAAAGTATGAATAAAATTGACCATCTGGTACTGAAAAAAGAACCGGAAGAAAAATACTCGACAAGGTGGATCCAGCAGACAACCGGGGGAGGGCATTTAGGATGGATTTAGAAACTGTAAAAAGCTTAGAAGGAAAAGATTAGGTAAAGAAGAAAGTGCTTTCATGATATACACAAAGCAACTTTGCTTTTTCATCAGCCTGTCCCACACACTTTTCGAAAAAAAAAACAGGAAGTAAAAAAAATAAGAGGAAAAATACCTGATTGCAACCTTAAGCAAGGGAACTCAAACCAAAGACCATGGAAGGCCACGGTACAATGACTATGGCACAGTCCATGGTTATAGAACAAGGTTTGTGTGATACACTGGAGAGTAAACCTTCTTCATAATAATCCAAGACTTTATTGGTATAAGTCAAATATACAGTAGAGCCATGAACGTAAGCTAATGCTCCAAACTCCAAAGGAATACTGCGTTTTAGGTTTAACAGTAAGGTTTAACTTCATGTAAGATAATTATCATAACAGCTATTTACATAAATAAATAGTTAGGTAGTAAAGGATGCTAAACAATTATATCTTACACTGCTTAACGAGCAACAACTCGTTACATCTCCCCTTCTTCCAAAAGAAGTTTGCATGTACAGTAAATTAGTTTAATAATCAATAAAATAAATATATATAAATACAAATGCTTAAAACAGTCATTAATATACAAATAAACTTTAATGTACATGTACTATCAATAATCATCTATGCCATAACGTTTAGGTTTACTCTTGAAGCGTGTTGAACGTCTATTTTGGATTTCAGGCTCGGATGTCTTAAGAACATCGTCCTCCAAATAGGCTTCTTTAACGACAAGCGGCTCACAGGCATCTTCGCTTCTCAGCTCAGGTTTACTCTTTTCTTTCTGTTGTGGACTGCAGCTCCGTATCAAACTCTGCTCTTGTAAGATCTGTTCCAGATCATTATCGTCCAATTGCTCGTCAGTATCAACCTCAGTGTTCTCCAAGTCATCCGAACATCTCTCTCCTGTAGCCAGTAACTGCCGTCGATTTCTTCTACACTCTCTATTTCCCACCTTGACTTTGTAAGATCTAGGAGCGACTTCTCCCATGCAAAGCGCAGGAGTCCATATCTTACTACCTGGTAGTCTGAGGCGTACCACCTCTCCTGCGGGTATAGGCTTCAATGCACGTGTCCCTCTGTTATAGTAATGGGCCTGCTTGTCCTTTTTTTCCAAGATAACTAAAGAATCTTGCTGTGTAGGATATCTAGGCTTTAGTAATGATGACATGCAGGACATGATAGTTTTACAACGTCTACCCATAAGTCTTTGGGCTGGGCTAGTCAACATGCCTTCTGTTGCCGTGTTATTCCAATTAAGTAAAGCCAAAAACTCTGATTCTCCAGTCAGTTTACACTTTGTGAACATTTTCTTTACTATTTTCACGACATTCTCAGCCTTTCCATTTGATTATGCATACCTTGGACTAGAAGTAATGTGTTCAAAAGACCATGTCTTTGCAAAAGAACGGAATTCTGGTGTGATAAACTGTGGCCCATTATCTGTTACTAACTGGTCTGGTATTCCATGATGAGAAAATATAATTTGTAGTTCTCTAACGATGGCAGTAGATGTCGTATTATTTACTCTTGATACTTCAAGAAAACTGTTAAAATAATCACCTACTATAAGGAGTATCCGATTATCAATATAACATAGATCAGCTCCTACTTTTGACCATGGACGAAGGGCAAACTCATGACTTTTCATCAGTTCTTTAGGAGGAAGGTCTCTAATTGACAAACAAGCATCACACTGTTGAACCAATGCTTTCAGATCCGAGGACATTCCTGGCCAGAACAGCGCTTCTCTCATCCTTCTTAGACAACCCTCCACTCCAATGTGTCCTTGATGTGCAATGTCCAACATCTGTTTCCTGAGACTCTTTGGAACAATTAAACGATTTCCTTTGAACACTAAACCATCTTCAGTATGCAGTTCATCTCTATAATTATAAAAAGCTCTAACACACCCAGGAGCTTTATTTCTAGCATCTGGCCATCCTTCTCTGATCATTTTTGCAACTGCTTGAAGATTACTGTCACTTCCACTGTGAGCTTTTATCTCTTGCAATCTGTCATCTGTGATCATCAAGGTATCTCCGATCAGTGTTGTAGCCCCATTTTTTACAGTTTCAAGGTAATTTACAAATGCAGAATTTTCAGAGCAATTAGGCAAGAACGCACGGCTTAATGTGTCAGCAATGTACATGCGTTTTCCCTTGACATACTTAACCTCCAAAGCATAATACTGCAGATGTAACAACATCCTCTGAAGCCTAGCTGGGGCTGCTGCTAACGGCTTTTGAAAATTAACTCCAGTGGTTGGTGGTCAGAATGCACCGTGACCTTGTCCCGTCCATATACATAATGGTGAAACCTTTCACATGCAAAAACAATAGCTAGACATTCCTTTTAAATTTGTGCATAACGCTGCTCTGCCTCTGACAAACTTCTGGATGCAAAAGCCACGGGCTGGCCATTCTGCAAAAGGGCTGCTCCAACTCCATACTGGGATGCATCACACTGAATAGTAACCTCTGAAATTAAACTATAATAACGTAGAACAGGCGTTTTACTGGCTGCCACTTTAACAGCTTTGAAAGCTTTTTCTTGAACATCCTGGCACACAAATTCAGAGTTCTTGTGCAGAAGGTCCCTCAGAGGAGCAGTCAGTTCAGCTAATTTAGGCAGAAATTTAGCTAGGTATTGCACCATTCCAAGAAATCTTCGTACCCCTGCAACATCTTTAGGTGCTGGCATCTCCACTAAAGCTTTCACTTTCTCAGGTCCTGGTTTTAATCCTTTGTCTGTTGCTACATGACCCATAAATGAAACTTCAGTTTGTCTCAATTGGAGTTTATCAGTTCCCAGTACCACGTGTCGCTCTTCACAGCGCCTGATAAAGGACTGAAGATTTCTATCATGATCATTTATAGCCTCTATGTCAGTAGCTCCTTTTCCATACACCAAAAAGTCGTCTGCAATTACTTCAATTCCCTCAAGTCCCTCAATCAGCTGATGCATACAACGCTGAAAAACTTCCGGTGCCGAGCATATTCCAAATGGCATTCTTAGCCAGCGGTAACGTCCAAATGGAGTATTAAAAGTTGTTAAGTACGAGCTCTCCTCCTCCAAAGGCACATGCCAAAAAATGTGTTTCACATCCAAGACTGTGAACACACGAGCTCCTGCAAGACGAGAGGCAATGTCTTCCAGTGTTGGTAACTGATAGTGCTCACGAAGCACTGCCTTATTTAGATCCCTTGGATCAATGCAAATTCGTATTTCTTTATTTTTTTTTTTAGGTATTATTAATAAGGAGGAGACCCACTTCGTTGGCTGCTGTACCTTAGCAATTATGTTTCCACTTTCAAGCTTATCTAGTTCCTTTTGCAGGACGGAGCGTACTGCCGCAGGTACCGTTCTAGGAGCATGCTGCACTGGGTTAACAGACTTATTAACTCTGATTTTATAACTGTAATCAAGCTTACCGGCAACACCTCTGAAAACTTGTGGATGCCGCTCAATCAGAAGTTCCTTTGTAATAGCAGAACAGCAGGCTGAATTGACGTGCAAGGCTTTGTCACATATAGGATTAATCTGGTCATTATCCTTTATTTCCAGAATATTAAGCGCCACACATGTTTGATAACCCAAAATTGAATGAAATCGCTGACCCTGCAATAACTCACATTTCAAATTAATGGTACAAACTCCCCGCCAAACACGAATACACACACTGCCAAAGGAACGAATGCCTTTTTGCCCATAAACATACAATGTGGTTGAAGACGGGCCTACCTCCTTCAACTCTGAGTCACCAGTTGCAGCTTGGTACACATGGAGTGGCAGTACATTACAATCTGCTCCGCAGTCTATCTGAAATCTTATGTAGCGCAGTGGACTAACTTTAAGTGTAACAGTTTGTTCCTTAGTCATCTTGATACTAACTACCGTTTTCACTGTGAATATACATGACGAGTCGTTTTCTTCCAAATCAGCCTCCCTCATGCTATTAAGCGATTTCAAATTCGTTTGTTGCACCATTAATGCAGGACATTTAAGCTTAAAGTGATTAAGTTTTTTGCAATTTATGCACCACTTACCCCAAGCTGGACAAACTTCCTTTAATTTCCTGTGACTTTTACCACAGAACCTACAATCAGTAATCCAGTCCGTTTTTTCCAATTTGCGATGAACATCCGTCACTGGCTTCATTCTTCCAACTGGATCCTTCAGCTTTGTAGATACAGTAATAACCTTGCTTTCTAATACTCTGTTGATCTCCTCTTGCTGTGCTATAGATACCTCGCTAACTCGACAAATCTCTAAGGTTCTCTCCAAAGTTAGATTCCTTTCCCGAAGAAGACGATCTCTGACCTTATCATCCGAAATGCCAAACATAATCCTGTCTCTTAATATTTCTTCTTGTGTTATATTCGCAAAATCACAACCTAACGCTATATGACACAGAGCCGTTACATACTGATCAAAAGATTCTCCATCCATCTGTGCCCGAATATTGAAACGGTAACGTTCAAATGCAGTGTTTTTGCTTGGGTGAAAATAATTTTCAAATGCTGCCAGCACTGCATTCTGATCTTTCCGATCTTCATCAGAAAGTTGAAATGTGCTGAAAACTTTATGAGCCTCAGGCCCAATAACTGTAAGTAACACAGAAACTTGCACTTCGGGAGTCTTTTTACTTAACTCTGTTGCGACAGCATAGCACTTCCACCTTTCTCGCCATTCCCTCCACCTTTCTGCTGCATTCCTATCATCCACATTGAAACTGGCGG
Source organism: Macrobrachium rosenbergii (assembly GCA_039081455.1). NCBI lineage: Eukaryota > Metazoa > Arthropoda > Malacostraca > Decapoda > Palaemonidae > Macrobrachium > Macrobrachium rosenbergii. The sequence continues at coordinate 34,144,781 of JANJGK010000031.1, read as the reverse complement.
GTGGCGGAAGACTGTGAAACGAAGACATCCTGGTATTTCTGCACGTATGGGTACATTAAAATACCGCTGCCACCATGTGATAAGTTGGAGAGTAAACCTTCTTCATAATAATCCAAGACTTTATTGGTATAAGTCAAATATACAGTAGAGCCGTGAACGTAAGCTAATGCTCCAAACTCCAAAGGAATACTGCGCTTTAGGTTTAACAGTAAGGTTTAACTTTATGTAAGATAATTATCATAACAGCTATTTACATAAATAAATAGTTAGGTAGTAAAGGATGCTAAACAATTATATCTTAAACTGCTTGACGAGCAACAACTCGTTACAGTTTGTATTCAGAGTAACCTTCTCTTAGAAAAGTTGCTTCCCAAGGCTAAAGAGTTTCTTCTACCCTAACTCGGAAAAGCCACATTAACCCACTAACCAGAAAGATTGGGGCTTTTATGAATGTTTTAAAATTCTTTAAAAATATAAGTGAAATCCCGATTATAATTCAGTTTTATAAAAACTTTACTTTGCAAAAGGATTATTTTTATACCGTTATTCACATATAATCACAAGATTAATTAAAGCAAGTGCTATAGTGCCAACATACATATACCAACATTAAATCTGAAATGGTGAACAAATAAAGCTTAATTTCCGTTATTTTCCTCTTATTTAAAAATCTTGTTATTCATAAAGGTAAGAGTTAAAAGCTGGCTAAAATGTGCATATCCATTTAAAATAGTCTTTTCCGTTTATCCGTTCTGTAGAGCATGACTCTTGGAATGCTAGAATTCTATTCGAATGAGCACTTCGTGTAAGAATTTCAAACTCATTAGAGCATCCAATAACTTGAAGTCAGGGGTCTGGTATGCCCTCCACCTCTGACGTTTCTCTTTAGGGTATAGAAGAACAAGAGAGAGGGAGAGAGAAACGCTATAAAACTAACAATATTATCATAATTTTCTGTTTATTACTTGCACATATGAGTGTTTGAATTGAAAGGCACAGCAAATGTTCTCCTGGCTGAGAAGGAAGAGTGGTGCAATCGTCCCGTTTTATGACCTTTTGATAATAAGCTTCAGCGTCTATTTATTAATAATTTCTTCTTTTCTTTAAGTGACTGGTGAAAATGTTCATTGTCAGGAAAATCGCGATAGATCGACATTTGAAAGGATATCTGCCCCATTTTCACGTCAGTTAATATCGCTAATAATGAACTCTTAATGGCTATTGGATTTAGGTAACAATTATTGAAATTGGTAGCGTCGAAATCACTTTTTATCATTTTATCTTAATAGATAATTTAAAATTTACCAAATTACTGATTTATGTCTGGAATGGATGGCCCTCTGTTTCATTATTGTCATTTTACCTTCAGATGGGTATCTGTGCTGACAACAATATGCCCCTAAATATGTTGTCATTTTCTCATCTATCTCGTCAATCATGAACAATTATCTACAGCCAAATTTTTGCAAAAAGAAGGGATGAAGAACTAGAATGAAATATAATCTGATTCTTTGGTAGCTGGAGCTTTCTTTTAATGTGATATGCATCACTGAGGTAAATGCACAAGTATCAGCCACAACTGCCCACAACAAGATATTTCCTGGATCCATCGACTGCGAAAACATTCAGTTGTCGACGGTTGGAAATTCAGGTCTAAGAGAACATCAGGGACTCTCAGATATTAAGATGTAGACTTTTCTTGTCTGTTTTGAAAGGACATTTTAAAACTGGATGATCGACTATCAGTGGCTTCACACCCCCTAAAAAAATGGTAATACCAAAAAGGCAATGCTATTCTACTTTGGGGGCGAGGAAAACACATTGTGTGGAGATATTAAAATGAGAAATTTACTCCAAAATTCCTTCTAATGGTACATCTGACCAGCAGCATTTTGATGGGAAAGTCTAATTCCCTTGATATATATATATATATATATATATATATATATATATATATATATATATATATATATATATATATATAAACCGACCCATAATTGTTTTGTTAAGAACCCCATACACACACACGTGCGTGCGCTCACACACACACACACATATATATATATATATATATATATATATATATATATATATATATATATATATATATATATATATATATATATATATATATATATATATATATATATATATATATATATATATATATATATATATATATATATATATATATATATATATGTATATATGTGTATATATATATATATATATATATATATATATATATATATATATATATATATATATATATATATATATATAATTATAGACGTTGATTTCTGATTAAACCTGCATGTAACAGAATTCAGAAGATTTTTTATTGAGAGGAAATGGATTTACTCTTGCTGTAAAATTAGACACTTTGTTGCTTTCTGTCTGGAACATATATTATGCACAAGGTGCATTCACAGATGTGTATGAAGGTCAGCGGCCATAACGCGATGAACTAATGCTCTCTAGATTCTCTACTAAATTTGCATATGTGCTTCAATGAAAACCTTGAATCAGAAAATTGTTGCTGATCAGAAAGTCCGTCTTGACTATGGAATATTTTTCTCTAGCCCATAATTTACGACCATCAAAATGGGATTGTTGAAGGATGAAAAGATTATTTTGAATGAATATCATGTGTTTGGGCAGTTTCTGTTATGGCAATGGTAAAACCATGCCTTTACCTGTTAAGGGTGATTATTTTTAAGTGTTTTTAACTAGACACTTATGACTTTAAAACATGCTTTTCAGTAGCAATCATAAAACAATGAGTGGCAATTCTTTAAAGCTGACTGTAATAGAAGAATATGTTTACTACTGGCAACATCAAATCCCGACTGATTAAGTCCAGTGTTCTTATGTTGAATACAGTTACGTAATAGCCTTAACATTTTATCATCGCCTCGATCTTTTCACTTCTTTGGAAATCCTTATTCCGATTTCCTTCTTACCTATTTGGGTTTTGCCATCATAACCTTTTCACTCTTCAGATTTCCTCTTTGCTGCTGTTCTTATCAACTGGATATTCCTTTGCTTTTATTTTTCATTCTTTTACCCTTTAGACAGACAGACAGTGGAGCAATATGGCTTGGCATCTAATATTAAGATTCATGTAACGATATTATCTTTATTATTCTTATACTTATACTGTTCATAAACTTGGCAGGACGTTTCTTATAACTGTGGCAAAAAAGTTCTACCTTGGTTCCAAAATGTCCTAAAATCTTATCACCTAAGTTTCTTGCAGCGTGAAGTACAACATCAATGTCTTTTCCAGCTGCTTTCTCCTCAAGCAATCTACAATAATGGCGATGCAGTGACACAAGATATTCAGGACGATTGTTCTCTATTACTGAAGACTCGATATATTTAAAAAGGAGAGCTAGCGCATGACTTAATGTTGGTGTTAATGATCTAGCTCTGGCTCTTAAAGTGTCCTTTGCTATGTTCAAGAATTTTCGTTTGCAATAGTTATGATATTTTACATTTTTGGACTGAAAACCAATGTTGTCTCTCTTCACAAGCATTTTGCTGTTATTCAAAGCAATTGCAGTTTTTTTTTTTTTTTTGATTCATAAGAACAACATGTCAAGGGCTCTTCCTTTAATTTCACCTTTCTGCGAAGACAGTCGCAAAATATACAGATTTCTGGCAGAGTACCAGATGATAAGCTTTTCAGCTTGGTTGCTTGGCTTCATAGAAGTCTTTGGGACTTATCAACTTTAACCTTAACTTTATTGAAATCGTCGGCCTAGTATCCCTGTCTGCCAGGGATAGCTCCAGACGTGGAGTGTGACTTAAAGTCTTTGAGGAGGCCTTAGAACTTCAAGTTCTTTACGTGTTCATTATTAATAAGTTAGCCGGTACATTGACAGGTTATTCTGTTCTTTTCGTGCCTCTCTTACTTTCTGGGCCCCCGCATTTTTGGGTATTAGTGTTTTGCCGCCTGTCTTTGTAGTGTTAATGTATTTTGATTTCCGTTAAATAAGGGTGTTTGGTGTTCATTTATTTTATGTTTTCACGAAGTTCATGTGTTACTTCAATCTCTGATTTATGTATTAAATATTATGTGGTTTTTGTCAGTGTTTGTTTGTCCCCCTTGAATCCTCTTGCACACATTAAATTATTGACAGGATTACACCCATTGTGTACTTTGTTGTTGTACGGTGAATATTGAACTGCTGTGAAATTTGAAATTTATTGTGTAGTGGAGACCTGTCCATTACACTAACTAATATCAGCCAGGGCAAAACTTAAACCATCTTCATTAACGAGTAGCATATGAAATATTGGAATAAGGCCATATCCTACCAAAGTGTACCAAAGGAAGAGTATCACAGAACAAGTTCCCTGAAATAAATAATACAATATAGCATATATCAAAATTACCTGAACAAAACCAGAAAAGAAAATCGACCAGGAAAATAAGTCTTATTCATTATATATCCTAAAGCAAAGCAAAGTTTGGTGGGATATTATATGCAAATATTGAAAACAAGAACTTTTACTTCGGTTCCAGAATAACGCCATATTCATAGTTGGCCCCACCGCCCCTGAATCATTGAAAGTATAACCTATTTGGCTTTAAAAACTTCCTGTATACAGAATCTCTATGAAGCTTGTGTTTTCATATGGGTAAACCTAGGATTTCGTGGTTTGAATGTTATTTAGGCCAGAAATGACTTTATTCACAAATTGTGCTTTTTTAGTGGGGACCTTGACCTCTTGACCAATGGTGACCTATGTTTGAGACCAACTTTTATTATAAAGTTACCAGTGACTCTGTGGTCGTTTGTCAGCATTTTGATATATAAGTGTTTGTTGTGCGATCAAAATTGACTGGGATATCAACATTAGAATGTGACGTACCTCCAGATTTTCGACCAGTTCAAAGTCACATTTTTTAGAATAAGGCTGAATAAAATGTCAACCCACCACTGCCAGTCTTTAAGAGTTGCAGTTTTAAATGGCCCAAGGGAAGACCTTTCAAAAAATACCTGTTAGAAATCTGGTCATCTCCAGCAAATAAATGACGTGGCCATCACGATATCTCATTTTTCAAGGAACATCTTGGTTGCATCTGGTTTTCTCGTTTTCCGTCCTTCACTGAACTTAGTATCCTCTTCATACGATTGCTCCAATTTCTACATGCTTGATTCAACATTAAGCATTTATCATCAGTTATCCCAAATTAATAAGCCACGACACTTACATATAAAAAAATAGATTTTCTATCATTAGGCAACCATGGACTGTGTTTTACTTATGCCACGAATGGTTTTTGCGGTCTGATTGATTGCCTTCATTATAAAGAAGTCGCCTGATTTATATGTGAATGCATCTAATGAAATGTAGAAATAAACAATTGTTTTATTTCTGAGAAAATAATTTGCATTATAGTATATATCATGTACGAGATATATAGTATTTCGAGAGCAATTACCAGTACGTGGAGTTAAACTGCACCGTCATTATTTACCTAATGAAACCCATAGCTAGCGGAAAAATATTTGGGATGAAATGTAAAACAAAAACAAAAAAGTAATACTGTTGAGATGCATCTTAAAATTTTGAAGTAATTGCAGGCTGAAATGGAGTAAATCACTTTTTCAGTCGACATCTCAGGATTGCAACATTCTGCAGTCTTCTAATTAGAGTAATTAAGGCTTTTTGAGTATGAAATTAGAGAGTGTCACTCCGTGAAGGATGGTTAATAAATTGTAATTGCACGTAAGAGATAAAAGGGTGGCCATTTTATTTTCTTCACTTGGACCGATGTGTTTTACTCTCTGCTGCTATTTTTTTTTTTTTTTTGTTTCGCGCTGCAATTTGCAAGACAAGTTGTCATATTCCTCAGCAGATTGCATTCGCCAGTTGTATAAAAACTCCTTCTTCCTTACGCCAGATTAGCAGGTTACATTTATCTAATGTCAGGATCTTTTTAATTTAAATTCATGCAGCCTCTTCCTCTGGAAAAACTTTAAACGCCTTATGAATTATAAACCAATATTTTCAGATAATCTGACGAGTATTTATAATTATATGAAATTGATAAAAACACGGGCGAACGAAATTAACAAAAACAAAAGTTACAACAGGAAACGCTTGAATGAAAGGATAAAAATGCAACGGTTCAGAATCCATTTTCTAATTTCTTTCCATCTTGTGAACAAATTTCTATGAGTTAGAGCGCAACAAAAAAAAAAAGAAATAAATGTATAACTATGCTGTAGAACTTGACTTTGTCAGAATAATTGACATTTTCGAAATGTAAAATAAGGAAATAGAAAAAAATACTTAATTATAATGGATAAAATATGGAAACTATAAATTTGGATTTCACTGAATTTCTCTTAATTAGATATGAATATATTACTATCACTTCCAGAATCTAACTACTCAGTGAGCAAATAACATTTTTAAACTTTATAAGTTGGCTTTGCTGTGACATTTGAGTATAACTCATGGAGAGAACGATTGTTGAAGATTGTTTCAGTTATTGTTATATTTCATGATTTTCAAAACTATTCCTTCCTTAAAGGAAAATATTAAACTGAAGATTAACAGAATTCATTTCATAACTTCATAACTCAAGACAGCCGTTGTTCCGTCCTTCTTCCAGACTTTATCTACAATTAATATGAAACACAGGTTTACAAGAAGTTAGTTTAACCAGAAGTTATTAATGCGTTAGTACACAAAGTGGGTGAGGCATACTCCAGGGTTCTCTCTCTCTCTCTCTCTCTCTCTCTCTCTCTCTCTCTCTCTCTCTCTCTCTCTCTCTCTCTCTCTCTCTCTCTCTTTGAATAAATATTTGTATCCCCCAGTATTGTTTTATTTTTCTTCATTTATGCTGACATTGTACCTTTCCTATTGTTTTCT
>JANJGK010000031.1:34105070-34135287 GCA_039081455.1 Macrobrachium rosenbergii | reverse complement strand
ATATTCCCAAAGTGGTTTGTTTGACATATGTATCGGAGGTTTATTTTTGTTTGTGTAAGTGTATGCACTTACATTATTTTATGTTGGAATATCTACATATTCAATGAAAAATATACATAGTAGATTGAGGACCATCAAGTTGTATATATTTATGAATTGTCCTCTAGAGTCTAGATTGATTGTAGGTTAGTGTATGTGGTCGGGTAGGGATCAATCCAATAAATTATTTTTCACAGGAATAGAGAGGCAATTTGTACTAATTGTGGGTTGCTTGTCAATAAAACTTTTATAAAATAAATTTAGGTTAAGTAGCAATCGTATCATTTCCTTCCCAAAATTGCTTAACTGGGCCATTACTCTTTCCCGGTATATTCAATGCTGGTTCCTAAGAGAAAAAGAAACCACAACACTGTGACTGCTATAGTTGTCTCACTATCCGGCACTAGGTCAACTGAGGCAAAATGTGTTTTTAATGAACCATGCTTGTCTGCCCATACTAAGAGAGAGAGAGAGAGAGAGAGAGAGAGAGAGAGAGAGAGAGAGAGAGAGAGATTTTACTTGGACGCTATTCATAAATAACTAACTGACATATATACATGTATATGAGGAAAATATTCTTAAATGAATATTTTTGTTGGGTCTCATACTGACTTCTGTTTTGTTCTCTTCATGTCAGGCATTACATTTCTTCCCACAAGAGCTATTGACCTGTCTGTTTGTTGTTTGAATAAATTAGTACGTTCCTAGATGCAGTCTTTTACTCATGCCTTCACTACATTTGTGACCACAGAGATGTCCAGTCCAGCCAGCCCTAACAATGCCAGCCTCATTAATCTTTCTTCTACCCCATAGGTTCCTCACTTTGATGACTGATGCGAGTAGCATGGTAATGGGTGCGGTACTAGAGCAGGACACAAATGATGGTAGTCGGCCATTAGAGTTCTTCAGCAAGAAGTTAACGTCAGCCGAACAAAAGTACTCCACATTCGACAGGGAGCTTCTAGCAGTCCACAAAACCATTCATCACTTCCACCACTTGCTTGAAGGATGACAGTCTGTCATATAAATGAACTATCAACTCTTGGTCACGCCTTAACAAAGACAGCAGACACATGGTCAACATGACAACAGCCTACTTGGGACCATACCGTGTCATCCAAGGAAGACAGAAAACCTACCAAATGACAGTGAACGCCAAAACTACGTGGGTCTCCATTGACAGCTTAAAGCCAGCATACCTCCCGGACACCTACTTACAACCGCAGGCCTCTGCAAGGGGCGAGTCCATCTTACCTGGCCAGCTAATCTCCTCACAACGAGCATCTCTATGTGCCAAGCACATGCATACAAGAAACACAACAGATGGCACGCATCCTTTGTACATATGTTCTAATTCATATCATTGTTATATTAAACGTATCGTTATTAGCGCAAGCAATACAATGTCAGCATTCCAGCTATATGTATCATAATTTCATTCGTGTCTTGTATATTGATATGTGTGTGCGTCTTTCCATCCTCCAACAAACAGTTTTGTTCGCCTCGTGTCAGGCACTACATTTCCGCTTGCAAGAGCTATTTACCTGTCTGTTTATTGTTTGAATAAATTAGTCAGTTTATAGACGCAGCCTTTTACTTACGCCTTCGCTACAATGTAAAAGTTATTTCCATGTAATACACACAGAATGCAGAGGCTTCACGTTAATGAATGGGAGCTTAAAAATATTCTTTTCTCACAGACTAAATCTTGAGTGCTTCAAGTCCGTGATTTTCTTATAGATCCAACCAATTTTTAACCTCATGACAGACAGAAATACTTTACCTAGTTTTTTTTTTTTTTTTATAAAGTTTCACTAGGTCTGCAGATGTGGTTTTACCAATCAAATTCTTTTTATTTTTTCTTTTTGAATTGGCTGGGCAAAATGGTATACTCCTAATATCATTTATAAACTAACAGATGCTTGCTATCAGTCGTATTTGCTAGTTTCTTGTTAATAGTTCTGATGTAACCAATATTGAAGCTGTATAACAAGAGTAGTATCTACTGTGATTCTCATAATGCAGGTGGTTCATAGTTACCTCATAAATTTTAAAGGTCAGGCAATTTATATTTTGATTTGAAAAGGACTTCTTACCTGTACATTACTTTTATGAAAAGAAATTATTTCCTTTTAATCTATAAACATTTTGTTAATAGTACTCAATCTCACCAGTAGTGCCTGCTGTTGTTCCCAAAATTTGTCTCGAATTTTTAGAATTACCTACTGAATCCATTTCGAAACGAAAATAACGAAACTCAGCCAAAAATATGCGACCTTTATTATATAACATTGGGTCACTTAATGTTTAAAATTTTGGGCCAGTTAGGGCTCCATGTGTCTAGAGAAATCCAGATTCTTTCGCCAGAATCATTCCGCCCAGAATTCTTCCACCTCCTGGAGAAACATCCATTGGATTAAAATGAATTCTTAAAGACGTCTTCACTACCCCAGGATCCTTTGAAGCAGTCTTCAGCTCCTGAAGCGTTCCTGGAGAAACGCCCATTGGATTATAACGTCTTCTTAAATTCTTAAAGACTCCAGGATCCTGTGAAACCGTCTTCAGCTCCTGAACGAATTCCTGTCGGATCCGTTTCCTTTCAAGAACATGGGTTTCCCCCTAAGGAATCATCGAAGCCTTTCGTCTCCAGGAAGGACCAGAAGCCTTCGGACTTTCGAAAAACCATTTGAATTCACCTCCAAGAACGTGTGTTTTCCCCGTTCTTGCACAATACTAAAGAACAGAATTTTATGGAGAAGAAGGAAATCGAAGACGAAAGGCTTCGAAGAGCCTGGAGATTATATTGAAACATTCGGAAATCCCAGAAGTCTCTGAAATTCCCAGAAGCCTCCGGACACGCAAACTGAGGCAGAAAGGCAGCAAGGAAATTAATATAATAGAGTGTTGTTGCAGAGTAAAAGAAATCTCTGGTAGGTATAAAAGACATGTATATTATGTTCAGCTTACGCACCAGCCAATGATGTATTGTAAATATGGAATATACTTGAAGTCATATAATACAGTGATTTACATATTTACTCATTCACCTATTTAACGTTATTAGATTGTTGCTCTTTTCATTTGATGAACTACGAACCAGTCATTAATACCTTTCATATTCTTTTGTTAGAGTCCCAAAAACAATAAAACAGATTTACTTGGTTTTGATTTTAAGCAAATCTTGTCAAATGTAAACATACTCGTAGTAAATTTTTTTTAAATTGTTCAATTAAAAATGTTTACTGGATCTCTAATAATGTACAAAACTGTCAGAATAAGATAATACTATGTATCTCTAGTCTTTCTATATCTCCAATGATTTACATTGTGGAGCCCATGATACACACACACACACACACACACACACACACACACATATATATATATATATATATATATATATATATATATATATATATATATATATATATTTATATATATATATATATATATATATATATATATATATATATATATATATATATATATATATATATATATATATATATATATATATATATATATTATATATATATTGTCATGGATGTAGCTTTTGGAAACGGCAACTGACTAAGGGGGCTAAGCTCCAGTGATCAGAATGCAATACTTTAGTGATATTAACACAACTCAATATCAATCAAAAAAGGATTCAAGATAAAACTTATAATTCACTAAAGGTATCAGAAGATGAGATATACTGTATACAGGAACTATCAACAGAGCTCCATGGCACTATCAAAATTACTGTACTAAATGACACTCAACAAACAAAAATGCTACACACTGCAAGCTATGTGTCTATGCCTGAACAGGATAACACACTTCGTAGAAGGTGTCTAGGACCCTTAGATGGTACAAGATAGAGTACAGTAGGCAAAATGATGGTCACACTGGGAATCTGGGAACCTTGACCAGATATGGCACATGCAGTTTGCAAGAAGATGGCACCATTGATCAACAGGTGATTTCACACAACAGGTTACTGACAACACAAATCTGCAGTGCAAGGCATTTTGTAACATACGAGGGAATTACAAGTGAAAATTAAATTGGAATATGTAAACAAAAATGAAAAGCAGGTAACAAAACACTGATCTTTAACACTGAGAATAATCAATCACTGAACTTCTAATATTGCAGTTGAAGCACAAATAAGACCAAAACTGGTATCCCAGTACTTATAAACAAATACACCACAGTCAAAATCACAAGAAATTTCTGAGGGAGAATTCAAAAGGGAATAGATATGAGAACAGGAGAACAGGTGGTAAATTCAAGTAAAAGGCAAAAAATGGTGGGGACAGACAAACAACTTCCAATCACTTTACCTTGGTCCTTGGACAAGACTTGAGTAGATTAGAGTCAGTTCTCGTAGCAGGAATAACATGGAAGCAGTGTCGTGTACTATTCCCCACCATAGAGGAATGAGATGAGAAGTAGAATGATACTTTGGGATTACAGAGTCATCAGCGCTCAGGGTCCAAAGCAGTTTGGTAAGCACCACATTCAGAGTGACAGCAGCACAGAGACGTTTAGTGGGGACTCGATCAGAGTCCCTATCCAACAGTGTGGGTGACAGGGAGATGTCATAAAGTAGACTAGCAAAAGGATGTCCCATTGCAGCCAGTATTTATGCCACATTGGCACTGATAGTGGTCATGTTTTGACAGTTCCTCCTTAATGAGGTCATCTATTGTTTTCTTCTCGGGGCACGCGGATAGTCTAGACAGGTGACTGAAAGGTCGTTGAGAGCCAGCCAGTAAAACGTTTGAGGGTAGAGATAACAGTAGTGAGACGATTAGACTTGAGAGGTGAGGTTATGAGGGCATTGTGCAGGTGCAGGGCAGGTCAAGGAAGTGACCCTCGGTAGTGGATCCAAGTAGCAAGGCGGGGAAAATTTTCCCTCAAATAGATCTCAGGGAAATTTGCAAATTACCTGCCCATTTGTCATCTGGGTGGCCATAAGGGATAATGGAGTGGCGTGGGAGAAACATCACTGAACTTCACACAAACTTCTTATAGTTCTTCAACATTTTACCTTAGTTTGTACCTTAGTATTAACACAGACAGAGCATAAAACAATTGGTGAAAAGGACATTTGTAACACCTCCCCAGCAAAGGAAGACGCTACACTCTCCTGTCGGGCATGAATGTCTAGAAGCTTTTTATGGATTGATAAACCTGACTCTCTCTCTCTCTCTCTCTCTCTCTCTCTCTCTCTCTCTCTCTCTCTCTCTCTCTCTCTCTCTTCTAATATATCTCGAATATGTCTTAAACTAAAATCATGTCTGCGTGCAAAGGTTGCTCTAGACAATTCAGCATGTAGGCAGTAAACTGCGACTTATAGCTAATATAAAATCATGAATGACACAAGATCAAAACTAACATTAGGATTTTATTTCCATGTTTTAACTTTAATGCAGACTTGCCTCTTAAACATTACTTCTTAGCTAAGTGAATCATAACATACAATTCCATTCAATAATGATACATGGACTGTGGTTGATTTGATCAGGCAACCTTTATCTGAAAAAATGCTTGTGGTAACCCATACACGAGATGTTGCAACTGATAACAGTGGAAAAGGAGGTAAGGCAAAGAAAAGCAATGGAAAATAAAAGGTGATTTTTAACTAAAATAACTTTAGCAAATGGGAGGAAAATTATGTCACAAAATTTAACTACAGCAAAGTCCACCACTCTTTGCAGTTAAGCCCCACCCACTGCTTACATCCCTTGAAGCTGATTGGTTGGCAATAGTTTCGAAAAGTTGGTTAAGCTGTGGTTCTTTTCATCTTCATTAATTTTGCAATGGTTGTTGTACCAAAATAAAATACGTTCTGCAGATTATCTAAAGGAAACGTTGTATTATCCTCTGATATTAAATCAAAACACGCATCTCAATAAAGATGGTAAAAAAAAAAGGAAAATATGAGTGAAGTCAGGAGTGTTCCGCAATGCTGCAGTGTTGTGTTTCATAAATGAGGTTTACCTGAATTCGGAGGTGACACAGGGAATGTCTGTGTTCGAATTGGTGCACTTGAATCACTGGACAATGATAATTACCGTCTGATATTGTTAAGGGTGTTCTCCATTCTAAACTTAAACACAAAGACTTCTTCAGAGCTATGCAGACTGGTATTTCATATTGATTTCAGGAAATTTTACTATATTTTAAGTCATAAAATCGATTTCATTGCAATCGTTGACACATTCAGAGGGATGACAAGCAGTGACTGCACTCTACAAAACCAGAATATGCCTATGTTTAACTTAAAGTTAAAGTATGATATTCTATAAGAGTCATATTGGATATAATTTGCTGAGAATTTTCTTAAGGACATCATCTCCTTTCGAAATAACAGGATCATAAAAATGGACGTAGACCTATAATGTCCTATGTCATTTTGTTGGTTTACACAGCTTATGGTGTTTAGATTATAGGCCAATCTTATACTCTGTTGTTTTATTGTGGTTATTCTTCTTTTTGTTTTTGTTGTTATAGTGCTTGTAGTTTTGTGTCTTCGAAGACTTTTCATATGGCGACCTAACATTGCAGAATAAACATAGACCTATTCATAAAATATTGGTGTAAAGAATTATCTGCATACTCTTGTTAATTGAAATTTAGTCATTTGTTTTAATTAAGAGTAATTAAGATCTTTATGAATATAGTCTATGTTAGAATATTCTGCTAACAACAGAGAGAGAGAGAGAGAGAGAGAGAGAGAGAGAGAGAGAGAGAGAGAGAGAGAGAGAGAGAGAGAGAGAGAGAGAGAGGTAATCTATAAGAATGCCCCCAAAAGCAAATGAATACCATGGGCTACTCGCAGACTGGTTTGGATCATCTCATACATAAATTTTTCAGCTATTATTTATTTATTTCTTATTTCGTTAAGTATCTTATGATGCCTTCCTACCATAGTCTTCATTTTCATAGAAATGCCTCAGCAGCCCTATATTTATTATCACAGTAATATAATTTGTTATCCCTTTTGTAAATATATTTTCAATATAGTTCACTGAGAGCACTTTGATAGTTGTGTGTAAGGCTGAGACAGTCACGTGATTGATGTATGTGCAATCGGCTACGTGCCCACAAGTTTTACTTTTATTTTCTGTGGTATAAGTGGCGTTACAATTACTGTGACCATCCACGCATGTATGTGCATGTGCACTTGCTGATACATGTACATTCCAATTTATATTATTATATATCATGGAGTTGAAACTACTATATTAATTAAAAGTTTGTGCTAAGAAATTGATGTGTAGGCCCATGCCCTGTCATTGTCGCAAAATAAAAGAATTTAATGTGTAGTCCTATGACCAGCCATTGCCTTAATATATCAGAAATTGACGTGTAGGTCTATGACCTGCCATTGCATCAAAATATAAGAATTTGATGCATTGTCCTATGACCTGCCATTACCTCAAATTATAAGAAATTGACGTGTAGGCCTTATCTCTCAATGATATTAACATTTGACATGGCTGCATAAGTCTATGCTTCATTTCAGTTAATGTGGTGTATGTAGGATTGCTTATGTAGGCCAACACCAGTTTAAAAAAAAAAAAGCAAGATGCTTGTTTATTTAGGCTCCGCATGATAAAAAAAAAGATGCACAGACTAAATGATCCAATCTGTGGTGCCATCATTCATGCACGGAAATAGGCACTAAGTACTTCAGAAAAGGAAAGGCACCATGCCAAGGTGGCACAGGACCACGAGCAACTCTCAGTTACTGTTCATGCTTTAAGTGCTTAAACTTCCAACTATAGTATTGGAAGTGTAAATTTCTCAAAGCAGACAGCTGTACAGTTATTCCTTCTGTGAGGCACTGGTTCTATAGTTATTGGATTGTGCGAGGACATGTTGTCTTGTTCTGGGCTAAAGGTGAGGCCTTCAGACATAAGGAAAGTCTCCACATCCATGGAGGACTGAGCGGAACACTGCTCAGTGCATGCAAGGGGCACTAGCAGTTGGAGGGAGATCGTTATTACATGCTGGTACTGGCAATAGGGCAGGGCCAGAACATGGAGGTTGCTGCGTGAGGGGCTCAACGTCCAAGTGGGATGGAGCAAGGCACTGCTCGGGCACTCAGACAGCACTGGCAGTGGACTCAAGGCACAATTTGTATCTCCGGGAGGGAGATCTGTAGGGCGTCTCACCAAACGCAGCTATCATGACCGATGAAGCCTGGTACTACTTAAGCTGTTCAAGTGATATGGGCATCAGTTTGGAGACATGGTTTTCAGGTATGGTGTCAGTAACACCTAAATTAGTAAGAGCTAGTTCCATCAGGTTATGAGGTGTCCTCTCATTGGGGATAGTGGTGTAGTGTTCAGGTTCAGGCCCATAAAGGACCCTACTTTCTCAAATCAGGTGGGATTCGGTAGAGGGTGCCAAGGCGATGGCAGGCATCTGGGAAAGCGTGGCACTGGATGGCACTAGCATGTCACTGATTTCAAGAGGAGAGGGTCCCTCTTTGGTTATGCGAGGTGTTGGCAAATGAGGCCAAGATGAATCCATAGGTTGTGAGTCTGCGGGGCCACCAAGGCTGGGGGTAAGAGAGGATGGCCCAGTTGGTTCCTTAAGTTGTGACCATGAGTGGCCACCAGGGCACGGGACAAGAGGAGAGGTAGGAAAGGCAACGGGTTCTGGGTTGAAATTATGGTCAAGGAAAATCACTCTTGTGGAGTAGGCAGGCGAACCAATGCACTCTTCCGTAGGTGATGAGTTTTGTCGTGTTGGGCCAGCCTGGGAGAAATTACCCCTGGAGAATAGGCAGGAGGTCCCATAACCTTTACTGGGTTAGAGGTCTGATCATGTATCGGGATCATGTTTGTGAGTTCAGCAAGGCAATCTGGTTTTAGAGCCTGGTCTGGGGAGGGGGGGGGGAGACAAAGAAAAGAGTTAGAATGGGTAACTGTTCCCCTTCAGGCTGATTGGAGAAGTCCAATTTTTGCATCCTGACACTGGCTTCCACGGAAGGCAAGGGAATAGCCTTTAATGACAACATAAGGCTGAAAAGGTAGGTTCTGACGCTAAGGTGGGTGATGGCCACGGGGTGAGGAAGGCAGCACATTTTAGTTCCAACAGGTCTGAGGCAGGGTGTTGGTCTGCAGTAACTCCAGCATTGTCTAGACTCAGGGCCCCAAAACCTGGTAAAGGGTCTTTCATGGTGAGTCTGAACTGGGAAAAAAGGTTTTGGCCCATCCGTAGGTCATAGCCTTCAGGCAGAAAGTTTACGATTCTGATGGTCCAGGTCTGCACCTGCCAATCTGTGTAGAATTTTAGTCGCACTGTAGGGAGTCTTGCCTTCTGCCCATCAAAGCTCGTATATGTGATGGTCTTGGTCCCGTTTATGACAGCTGCAGCTGGGACTCGGTCCTCCCTGATGGGGGAGGTCTTATTTATGGGATCCGCTAAGATGGAAACCGACAGCCTGTTCGAGGTGTATTGGGGTGGGCCTACCTAAAGAGTACTCCTGAGGGAGACAGGGTCCTATGTGTCCGGTGCCATGGGCGTCATCGGAGCCAGCTCTCCATCCAACCAGCAACAGCAGGGCCGAGCTGTTCTACAAGAGTCCTGAAATTTCTTTCAACTTGAATGTAGAATTGTATGGTTTCTCCGTAGGTAGCCATTGTCTAAGGAGGCTAGTGGACGCAGGCCTGAGAAATGAGGATGGAGAGGAGTACCAGTGGATGGGACACTCGTAGGCAAGGTTCCAGAGATTGTTGGCACTCATAGTGGAAAGCTTTGTTTCTCAACTGTTCAACAGACAGACAGAATGGCACCTAAGTGCGTTACTCCCAGAGTACGAAGTTCGATATGAGGCACTCACTGGCACTCAGCAGGTCGCAATCAGGGGAAGTCAGGCAACAGCCTGCTTCAGAGGTTCGTTTGCTCAGTTGAGTGTGGTTTGTCTTGCAAGATACTGGCGTGTTATCAGAACACGATGGTACTCACAGTGCAAAACAAGTCCTGCAGGATGCAAATAGCAGGTTCAACAAAGCTTCAAGTGGCACCCAAAGGTGCATAATGGGTTCTTGAAAGAGCATAGGTGGTGTTCCTAAGAACAGAGGTGGCACTTCTCCAAAGTGCATAATGAGGTGGCACACTCAATGTCCGTAAGCAGGTGTTCCAGCAGGAACATAACAGTGTTCACAAAACACTCAACAACAGGGACCCAGTGGTACATAAGACTAGTGGTTCTCAAAAGAACGTGGTTGGCACTCGCAAATGCATAGGCAGGTGGGTCCTGAGGGACATAACAATGTTCAAAAGAACAACTCAACAAAGGTCCGAGGAAAGTAGCAAGCGATGGTTTCTCCAAACAGAAAACTCGCTGCAAAAGCACGAGTTCTCACCATAAATGGGGAGTATCACAAGACTCAGCAAGATACTTCACACAACGTGCATCAGACTTTCAACAGGAATAGTGTAGCTCTCAGGGGTATGCAGATTGCACTCAGGCTGGCTAGTTATTTAATGAGTTTGTACATAAGTCCACCACTTTGGCTAGTATAAAACAATAGTTCGTAAATGTTCAAATGTATATGCACAAATCAAAAGACAAACATAAATATCACACTGTTCTCGTGAAAGGAGAGTTCATAGCTTATAGTCTCGTAAAATCAGTAAATAAGTCGCAGAAGTATGTAATTAATACCAAACAAAAGAGCGTCCCCATAGTTGGACTACTAGTAAGCTAAAATGAAAAGAAAATTGGAAAGCCTTCACTTGAGATTAGAGCAAACTGTCAAAGTTACAGTCTATTGAGTCAAAAGAAAGTTAAGACTTCAGATTCTACTTTGAATAGTCTAACACTTGTTGTCATACGAACACGGAAGGGTATTTGCATTTATGTTATCTTGTAGAATTTTCACTGCAATTCTTGAACTAAGCAATGATAACAATATCACATATATGATAGAAATGGTGATATCAAGTAAACTTATGAGACACTCAGATAATAACTAAATGCTAAAAAGGTGCCTTGACTACTCTGGTGAAATGAATGGGCGAGTATATTCTCGTAGTAAATACTGGGTGAGTTAACGGTTGCCGCAAGGGGTTGCTGGAAAGAATTTCTTAGCAAGGAGGTTGTCATACATTTTCAATAGGAATGCGCACTTTCCCAGGTTGTTAGATCATTCATATCTTATCATTGCACTTACTAAACACTTAGTAAATCAAGTGAGACACACAGTTTCGTAAATAATACTGCACTCACGCTTGTTAAAGCTACAGTTAAGCAGTTTGTGGCAACTCGATCTCAAGGCTATGGAGCGAACGGTAAGCAATCTCTCGTGAGGCTCAAATTTCAAACACTCTTGAATCACAAATTAAAAAAACAGGAAATACTAAGATAAATGTCTTACTTGTTGTGTGTTGTAGTAAACAGTTGCCAAACATAGGTTTTACCATAGAAGTGTTTGGAACAATAGGGGAAACTCAGATTAGCCAGTCGTAACTGTTCTGCCAGTTAGCTGAGTTGTAAGGGGTCATGAATTTCAATTTAAAATGAATATTGGTGCTTGCCCCAGAGTTCTAAGGATCCTAGCAAGGTCACCACTGATATTGTGGTGATTAAGGGATGGCTCTAAACTATGCCTTTGGAAATGTCAACTGACTAAGGGGGCCATGCTACAGTGATCAGAATATAATGCTTTAGTGAAATTAACACATCTCAATATCAATCAAAAAAGGATTCAAGGTAAAGGTTAGGGTGCCCACTTAAAACAAATAATTCAGTAAAGGTATCAGAATATGAAATATATACAGGAACTATCAATAGAGCTCCATGGCACTATCAACATTGCTGTACTAAATGGCAATCAACAAACAAAAGTGCCACACACTGCAAGCTATGTATCTATGCCTGAATAGGCTAACACACTTCGTAGAAGGGGGATAGGATTCTTAGACAGTACAAGGTGGAATACTGTAGGTAGAGCGATAATCACACTGGGAGTCCGGGAGTCTTGACTGGATATGGCACATGCAGTTTGTAAGATTATGGCCCATTGATCAACAGGTGATTTTACACAACAGGTTACTGGCAACATGGATATGCAGTGCAGGGGATGTTGTAATATACAAGGAAATTAAGAGTGAAAAATAACTGGAATACGTAAACAAAAATGAAAAGCAGGCAACAAAACACTGATCTTTAACACTGAGAATAATCAATCACTGAACTTTTAACACAGTGGTTGAAGCATAAATAAGACTAATATTGGAATTCCAATACTTATAAACAAATACACCACAGTCAAAATCACAAGAAATTTCTGAGGGAGAATTCACAAGGGACTGGATATGAGAACAGAACAGGTGGAAAATTCAAGTAAAAGGCAAAAAATGGTGAGGCCTGACAAACAACTTCCAATCACTTTACCTTGGTCCGTGGGCAAGACTTGAGTAGATTAGAGCCAGTTCTTGTAGCAGGAATAACCATGGAAGCAGATTCGCATACAGTTCCCCACCATAAAGGAATCAGATGAGAAGTAGAAGGGTGCTTGGGATCACAGAGTCATCAGAGCTCAGGGTCCAAAGCAGTTTGGTAAGGACCACCTTCAGAGTGACAGCATCACAGAGATGTCTAGTGGGGACTCTATCTGAGCCCTATCCAATGGGATACACAACAGGGACACGTCGTAAAGTACACTAGCAAAGCATGTCCCGTCGAAGCCAGTATTTATACCACATCAGCGCCGACGGTGGTCATGTTTTGACACTTCCTCCTTAATGAGGTCATTAATTGTTTTCGTCTTGGGGCACGTGAATAATCTCAGCAGGTACCTGAAAGGTCGTTGAGAGCCAGCCAATAAAAGGTTCGAGGGATAGGCAACAGTAGTGAGACAATTAGACTTGAGAGGCAATCTTATGAGGGCGGAGATGCAGGTGTGGGACTGGTCAAGGAAGTGACCCATGGTAGCGGTTGCAAGCAGCAAGGCGGGGAAAATTTTCCCTGAAAAGATCTCAGGGAAGTTGACTGGGAACTGATTAACAATATGTGGAGCGTGTGAAGTCTCAAAGGGTTTTCTTTAATGTGTGAGAAACGTTACTAACTCCCCTTTGGGTGGCAATTATCAACTTTGGCAGGGTGCTTTTTAAATTATTTGGGAACGTTTGCAAATTACCTGCCCACTTGACATCTGGACAGCCATAAGGGATAATGGAGTGGCATGGGAGAAAAGTCAGTTAACTTCACACAAACATCTTTTTGTTCTTTAACATTTTATTTTAATTTGTATCTCAATATTAATACAGAAACGGCATAAAACAAGTGGTCGAAAGGACCCTTGTAACTATATATATATATATATATATATATATATATATATATATATATATATATATATATATATATATATATATATATATATATATATATATATATATATATATATATATATATTCTTACGCTCGTGGTGCAGAGGAGTGTAATTTATTGGTAATGGAATGGGTCAACGTCACCAATAATTTGCAGTTACTAT
Organism: Macrobrachium rosenbergii; assembly: GCA_039081455.1. Classification (NCBI taxonomy): domain Eukaryota; kingdom Metazoa; phylum Arthropoda; class Malacostraca; order Decapoda; family Palaemonidae; genus Macrobrachium; species Macrobrachium rosenbergii. The sequence goes on along the minus strand of JANJGK010000031.1, from coordinate 34,121,740 downwards.
ACTCAAAACAATTTATTTAACAGTAGCAAGACAAAATGAGAAGCAGTAAAGGAGGGCTTTAACATAATGCAAATAATAATGTAGAACTACTCTATACATCTGGGATTCTGGATTTAGATTACCTTGTACAGTTTGGATTTTACTAGCTCAATTAATGCAAGGCTTGGGAGCGTGACTGGAGCTTGGTGGGATGCAGTGGAATCCAGCACAAATAGCATATTTCCTGTAAGATAAAATGCCTGAATTAATAATGTACCTACTAGGTACATTATTACACATGGTCCCTAATACGATTATCTAATTATTACTGCCGCTTAGTTAAGAATACAAGAAATATGTGATGAGGTAGGCTCTTGATGGAGCCACGTTTTGCACAAGATATTTGCACTGTGGTTAGGTCACTAAATTCAAAGAATTATAATTGCACTGAACAATATGGTAAAACACGAGGGGTTTAAGAGTGGAAATAGATTTCCCTTTTGGTCCGCCGGTTACAAAGGAATAGATGACTGGATTTTGGGAAGGGGATTTGGCAGGATGGTTGAGAGGAAGAGGGTTTTAGGATTCAGTGAGGTTGTGGAAATTGAGGTTCATTCAAACAGACACTCACTTGGATTTTACTCCAGCTGCACAGAGAGTAGTTGGAGAAGAATGCTTGCTTCGCTGGGTTGGACATTGGATGAAAATGTTAATAGAAGGAGGCCAGTCAGGCTGGACACCTAACTGGGCACCACTTGAGGATTTAATAAGGCCTCCACTGGGTTGATTGATGGTCGAGTAGAAGGGCCTCCCTCAGGTTGGTCATCGGGAGAAGTGTAAGCAAGAGCGGATACATCGTGAGTGTTTTCAAACTACCCGACCTTCAGGTGGGTGAAGAAAGTTGCTGTAGTGGGCATTGCCTCAGCTTGGCTCCTGTTGTCAGCCAGGTAAGGGCAGAGCCAACTGGCACTGATGGTTTTGCGGTGGCATCTGGAATGAAAGACCTTGGTGGAGTAGACTGGACAGAGGGTATTGGTGGGTGGTAAGGTTTCAAGGTGTTGTGACCATGTGGGAAATGGCGCCATGTTTAATGCAAATTCAGGTACATCTTTCAAAATATTAATCACTTTTCAGATTGTTTAGTTGGAGGAAGCAGCTATCTATAAAATCTCCCCATTTTAGCAGAGATTCCATCCTTGAAGCTCTGTAAGGGGGGGCTGGAGCCAACTAACACAGCACCACAACCTTGAGCCTTACTATGACAATTATAAACTAACTTTAACACGAGTTACTATAAGAGCTGCTAGGGTGTTTACTCTAGATTTTAAACAATAAGTTCAATTGCAGGATAAGAGACTTTGAGCTACATTTAGCTTGATAAGAGTTATGTTACAGAATTCTGCCAGTGAGGCACTAATAGTGAAGTACAACAACACAGAGCAACCTAACGCAGCAAAAAATGTGAGATGTATACTCACATTAATATCATGTGTAAGAACATAAGGTAAAGTAATATAGAAACAACACAATGTAAAAAAAAGTACATGCATGAACTACAGATAAAATCAAAATTTGATGCAAGAACAAAAAAAAGGGGGCCAAGACTGATCATCAGGTTGCAAATCTGGGGAACTGCCAAGGCCTATTGTAATATTATCATACACCTACACTAACTTACTCACTATGTCTGTGGTTTGTATGTACAAGGCACTGTGCTGTTAGAGCACTACTGCTGGGAGAGCAGACCTACCCTTACTGCAGGTGCTTGCAGCATGTGACCTTCCAACTGTAGTTCTGGAGGGACTTGATGAGCTCAACCTTCCAGTTGTATCCCTAGAGTCCTAGGATCTTGATGCATTCAGCCTTCCAGTTACTTCGTGTGGGAGGCACTGGAATCGCCATTGCTGAGCGAAGACGACGACTTCTTGTTGTATTGCCAAAATTGTTTTTTTTTTTTTTCTCAATGCCTCTGGAATTTGTGAAAAGCCAGAAAGGTGGCAATCTGTGAATTATTATAGCTTCTTTTTTTGAAAGGAAAAAAAACTGATCAAGCTGAGAAAACCATCTAGAAATGCATGGAATATGAGAGAGTGAGGTGCTCAGCTCTGATTCACACAAGAAATGATGCTGCTGCGAAAGAGCCAGAAGGCCATAATCATGGGCCTGATCCAGCAAAGGCCAAAATAAAAAATCTGTAGCTGAAATGAATGGGCATCCGGAAGCAGTTCCATAAACTAGCACTCACCAAGTGGTTTAGCATCTGCTGTTCAATTATCCACTGCTGTGCAAGGACAGACGCCACCAGTATCATGTCTAAAAAGAAAGGTCCAATGTCTGAGGGAGAATGTGCACTGAGCTCCACCAAATCTCATTTCACTGGAAATCATACCTCATCCCTCCTCGTGGGCCTAGGTGGAACGGAGATTCTTGGTATAAACTCCGACGAATTGAAGGGGTGCTTCACAATACAAACACTAATGACATTTTGGTTCATGATATTTTCACTGTGGTAAGATTTTGATGCTGATGACATATTGATGTGTGGCATTTTGTCGTGCTACAATTGTGATGGGCAATATTTTGTCCGCGACACATTGAAGGGCAACATTTTGATGTGATGTGATATATATATATATATATATATATATATATATATATATATATATATATATATATATATATATATATATATATATATATATATATATATATATATATATATATATATATATATATATATATATATATATATATATATATATATATATATATATATATATATATATATATATATATATATATATATATATATATATATAAATTTCTGACTCGCGTCGGGATCGAACCCAGGTCTCTCAGGTGGAAAGCAAGGGAGTTACCCACTGGGCCATACAAGTCTAAAAGAAGTTGGAACCTGAGAGCAACTGCACCCAAGGAATTACCTGGGCAAGCTAACTGCTTGCATACCAGCGAGTTTTCCCCAACTTCCCGACTCAGCAATGACCCAATAGACAACATTTCATTCGAATTATCCCTTCTGAGTGAATAAGATAGAAATCATCAACACACAATCACGTGTGGAACAGAAATAAATTTCTGACTCACGTCGGGATCGAACCCAGGTCTCTCAGGTGGAAAGCAAGGGCGTTACCCACTGGGCCATACAAGTCTAAAAGAAGTTGGAACCTGAGAGCAACTGCACCCAAGGAATTACCTGGGCAAGCTAACTGCTTGCATACCAGTGAGTTTTCCCCAACTTCCCGACTCAGCAATGACCCAATAGACAACATTTCATTCGAATTATCCCTTCTGAGTGAATAAGATAGAAATCATCAACACACAATCACGTGTGGAACAGAAATAAATTTCTGCCTCACGTCGGGATCGAACCCAGGTCTCTCAGGTGGAAAGCAAGGGCGTTACCCACTGGGCCATACAAGTCTAAAAGAAGTTGGAACCTGAGAGCAACTGCACCCAAGGAATTACCTGGGCAAGCTAACTGCTTGCATACCAGCGAGTTTTCCCCAACTTCCCGACTCAGCAATGACCCAATAGACAACATTTCATTCGAATTATCCCTTCTGAGTGAATAAGATAGAAATCATCAACACACAATCACGTGTGGAACAGAAATAAATTTCTGACTCACGTCGGGATCGAACCTAGGTCTCTCAGGTGGAAAGCAAGGGCGTTACCCACTGGGCCATACAAGTCTAAAAGAAGTTGGAACCTGAGAGCAACTGCACCCAAGGAATTACCTGGGCAAGCTAACTGCTTGCATACCAGCGAGTTTTCCCCAACTTCCCGACTCAGCAATGACCCAATAGACAACATTTCATTCGAATTATCCCTTCTGAGTGAATAAGATAGAAATCATCAACACACAATCACGTGTGGAACAGAAATAAATTTCTGACTCACGTCGGGATCGAACCCAGGTCTCTCAGGTGGAAAGCAAGGGCGTTACCCACTGGGCCATACAAGTCTAAAAGAAGTTGGAACCTGAGAGCAACTGCACCCAAGGAATTACCTGGGCAAGCTAACTGCTTGCATACCAGCGAGTTTTCCCCAACTTCCCGACTCAGCAATGACCCAATAGACAACATTTCATTCGAATTATCCCTTCTGAGTGAATAAGATAGAAATCATCAACACACAATCACTTGTGGAACAGAAATAAATTTCTGACTCACGTCGGGATCGAACCCAGGTCTCTCAGGTGGAAAGCAAGGGCGTTACCCACTGGGCCATACAAGTCTAAAAGAAGTTGGAACCTGAGAGCAACTGCACCCAAGGAATTACCTGGGCAAGCTAACTGCTTGCATACCAGCGAGTTTTCCCCAACTTCCCGACTCAGCAATGACCCAATAGACAACATTTCATTCGAATTATCCCTTCTGAGTGAATAAGATAGAAATCATCAACACACAATCACGTGTGGAACAGAAATAAATTTCTGACTCACGTCGGGATCGAACCCAGGTCTCTCAGGTGGAAAGCAAGGGCGTTACCCACTGGGCCATACAAGTCTAAAAGAAGTTGGAACCTGAGAGCAACTGCACCCAAGGAATTACCTGGGCAAGCTAACTGCTTGCATACCAGCGAGTTTTCCCCAACTTCCCGACTCAGCAATGACCCAATAGACAACATTTCATTCGAATTATCCCTTCTGAGTGAATAAGATAGAAATCATCAACACACAATCACGTGTGGAACAGAAATAAATTTCTGACTCACGTCGGGATCGAACCCAGGTCTCTCAGGTGGAAAGCAAGGGCGTTACCCACTGGGCCATACAAGTCTAAAAGAAGTTGGAACCTGAGAGCAACTGCACCCAAGGAATTACCTGGGCAAGCTAACTGCTTGCATACCAGCGAGTTTTCCCCAACTTCCCGACTCAGCAATGACCCAATAGACAACATTTCATTCGAATTATCCCTTCTGAGTGAATAAGATAGAAATCATCAACACACAATCACGTGTGGAACAGAAATAAATTTCTGACTCACGTCGGGATCGAACCCAGGTCTCTCAGGTGGAAAGCAAGGGCGTTACCCACTGGGCCATACAAGTACCGCCAGTTAGCTTGCCCAGGTAATTCCTTGGGTGCAGTTGCTCTCAGGTTCCAACTTCTTTTAGACTTGTATGGCCCAGTGGGTAACGCCCTTGCTTTCCACCTGAGAGACCTGGGTTCGATCCCGACGTGAGTCAGAAATTTATTTCTGTTCCACACGTGATTGTGTGTTGATGATTTCTATCTTATTCACTCAGAAGGGATAATTCGAATGAAATGTTGTCTATTGGGTCATTGCTGAGTCGGGAAGTTGGGGAAAACTCACTGGTATGCAAGCAGTTAGCTTGCCCAGGTAATTCCTTGGGTGCAGTTGCTCTCAGGTTCCAACTTCTTTTAGACTTGTATGGCCCAGTGGGTAACGCCCTTGCTTTCCACCTGAGAGACCTGGGTTCAATCCCGACGTGAGTCAGAAATTTATTTCTGTTCCACACGTGATTGTGTGTTGATGATTTCTATCTTATTCACTCAGAAGGGATAATTCGAATGAAATGTTGTCTATTGGGTCATTGCTGAGTCGGGAAGTTGGGGAAAACTCGCTGGTATGCAAGCAGTTAGCTTACCCAGGTAATTCCTTGGGTGCAGTTGCTCTCAGGTTCCAACTTCTTTTAGACTTGTATGGCCCAGTGGGTAACGCCCTTGCTTTCCACCTGAGAGACCTGGGTTCGATTCCGACGTGAGTCATAAATTTATTTCTGTTCCACACGTGATTGTGTGTTGATGATTTCTATCTTATATATATATATATATATATATATATATATATATATATATATATATATATATATATATATATATATATATATATATATATATATATATATATATATATATATATATATATATATATATATATATATATATATATATATATATATATATATATATATATATATATATATATATATATATATATATATATATATATATATATATATTTTTTTTTTTTTTTTTTTTTTTTTTTTTTAAATATTACTGCTGTTCGCCCTCATAACATTTGATTGTAAATCATATCAGCCTAGAGCATCTTTAGTTCAAACTTTAACGTCCATTGGAGAACGGGATAGGTAATATTTAGGCCTTTCACCCTATAGGAAAATTTCCATATCAGCCTTAAAAAATAGGTGGTCCTAAGGTCCTTTTTTCCTTTCTACCTGTCTCTCTTGGTGAATGTTTTTAACAGAACGTAGACGCCTAGGGCATGGATGTAGGCCTGTTTTTGACCTAGGCCGGTCAGGGAACAAGCAGAGAGAACCAAGCTTTCGAAGAGACAACACGCCCGGTTGGACCTCTTCCCCCTTTCTTTGTCTATTATTCTATTAGTGAAGTGAAGAAGCAATTGCAAGGACTCCTCGTCTGTCGTTGGTGCGCACAGCGTTCGTCCTAAGGTAAAGTCGCTTTTTGTTCAAAACTTCGCCCATTCTTTTATCTTTTTTTCTGTATTTCGCATTTCCTTTGTTTCCCCTTTCAGCCACCACTGATGGTATATGTGTTCACGAGGTCTAGATTAAGCAAAATTATTATATTGTTAGCTTCAACCCCGTTATTCCAGTAAAATACCTAGGATTTAGGGTAAGCAAATCAGTTCCAGTCGCGATGCTTTTTTATGCCTAGCGTCCGAATGTTTGGAGGAACCGTTGCTTGGAAATCTAAATTCATCTTAACGAGTAGAGATTCTTGTATGCGTCCGCAGTTGGAGGACGTTCACCATAAAGTCTTTATTCCTTGAATATTCTTTGTTAAGGTTAATTACCCTTAACTGGCGACCTTTGGCTAATTAACGACTGTCTTTGAGGTTAACTTTTGGCTTCAAGTGGCAGGTTACGTGTAATCTTGGTTTGCAGGGCCGTGAAAACTACGTAAATTGAACAATAAATGATCAGCCTAGACCCTACACGTAACATTGGCGACCTTGCCAGGATCTAAAGTAAATTTTAGAGAAAGGATCTGGAGAAAAGGAAATTAAATTACATTAATTCCAAAGATAAAAGTCAGATATTGAATTCCATTTCACTCTTCCAAACAAAGAACCAGGCATAATAATAAGCAGTAAAGAGAATAGTTATAATAACAGGTAGTGAGAATTAGCGTAAGTAGGAAAGGGTGCGTCGAGAGCAGAGCGAATCACAATTTGTGTCGTTTAAGAAAGGGCATTTTGCCGCGTTCGGACCGTGAGTCAAGTCAATCAAGTAACGAATACTAAGGCCGAGAAAAGCGGATCCCATTTCATGTACACAAAGGAATGTAGTAATCGCGTCGGCAATCCCGATCGTTATTGTTCATATAGCGGGAATCAGTTAAAACCGTGTCAGTGAAAGAGCAAATGGACGGAAATAGTAATTTTACAATAAAATGTACCGTGCAGCAACATAAATTTACGCAGGTAGGCCAGCAGTTCTTTTCATTCTTTTGTTTAATGTCCGGGTGAGAAGTACGATAACAAAAGACACAAAGTTGTTTGGTAATTTCGTTCTCCATCCTTAACGTAAAACAGTATGCATGATTGGTATATATTTAAAGTAAAATCTGGATACCTGCATTTGTTTCGTTCGTTGTTTTGAATTTGGTGCAAAAAAGAAAATACCCGCCATTTTGGTTTCCTCCACCGTGTTCGTGCGGGTATTCCGAATTGCTTGAACTGCTTGTGAGAGGAACTGCCATTTGACGTTTTTGCTCCACCCAAGGTTTGAATTTAGGCCTAACGGGACTTGGCCGCCATTTTAAGACTTTGTTGTGGTGACCAGACTCTGCTCCTGCCACTCTTGGGTCACTTTTCTTTTCGTAGTAGACCCACCTCGCAATATCTTAGCTAGACAGACTTCGATAGACAAACCAAAAGATAATGTAGGCAGGGAAAGATAGGCCTTAGTTAGGATTAATACCATAACAAGTTCCTATACAAATACATGCTGTAAAAATCATATAAAAAGAATTTAAAATTGTACGCTCAAAGTCTTGTGACGTAGCATCGGCTCCCAGAAAAATTACGATAATAAAGCAAAATCCGTAAGGAAGCAAAGACGACGCATATATCTGAGTTTATTAAGATCAATGCCATTGTGCATTTATAAAATCTTTGCTTTACATGTTCTCAACCAGCAAGAAATTAGCTGATTGAACATCTCTCTCTCTCTCTCTCTCTCTCTCTCTCTCTCTCTCTCTCTCTCTCGTCATTCAAGTAAGCATTCCTAACCTAAGTGTACGTGACCAAATAAAAGAAACACCTCTGTCCCACAATAGATGAGGACAAGTTAAGAGTAATTACAATGCAGTGATAAACTGTCGGTCACGAGTGAGGCTTGCTATCCAGACCGAAGCACACAGTAGCTTTTCACCCTCTGAAAGAAGAAGGGGTTAGCACTGGGTACTGGGACCAGCCACTCACGAGGATCTTTTAAGAAAAAAAAACCCAAATTCACTTTATTCCACCGTGCCAATAATTTGCTGCACTGTCATCACTCGAATAGGTTACTTCTCTCTCTCTCTCTCTTTTACCTTCCCTTTCTCTCTCATTCGATTGTCACACTCTGCAGGGGGTGTAGAGTGCCTTTCCTCCCATATAGCCTAGTTGGACTCCAGTAGAGGGTCCCTAGGAACACATTGGCACCATAGTGCCACCAAGCAAGCATATAGGAATTAATTAAAACAAAAACAAAAGGGAACACAGAAGAGAAAGTTCTTCTGGAACTTAACCTGCACCAGTGCCTAGGGATACTGAGTGCCACCAGTGTGACCTGTACACGGCACACCCAAACTACAGTGCCACCTTTTGAAAGGGTGCCACGTCATTATTGAAGAGACACATCCTCGCTGCCCAAGTACGCACGTCGACCCGGTTAGACGCCCTTTCCCACCAGAACCATGGCAGCAGAAAATTATAAAACCTTCCTGGGCCTGGGGACGGCGGCAGGTCTCACTGGGTCGGAACTTACCACCTGGGTTAAGGAGCAAGTGGACGACTTGGCCAAGCGAGAGAAGGAAGAAAGACTCGAGCAGAGGAAGTATGAAGAAGAATGAAAGGTGTATGAAGCCGAGCAGAGGAGGTATGAAGAAGAACGGAGGGTGTATGAAGCCGAGCAAAGGCAATTAGAAGAGGAAAGAGAAGAAAGAAGAAGACAGCATGAGCTAGCCTTCAAGGAGAAAGAGCTCGAGCTGGAAAGAGTGAAAATGGAGAATGCCGAAGCTATGGCTAGACAGCAAACCTCCAGTCCTACACCTGCTGCATCAAACGCTCCAATTTCGAGCATCAATTCCCTAGTCCCCAAGTGGACTGAGGACGAGCCAGAAGCATGGCTGGAGGAGATCGAGGCTCTTTTTGATAACTACAGCACCACGGAGATGGAGAGAGCCTTAATACTAGCCAAGCATATGGAGGGAAAAGCCAAGGCAGCGCTTCGCTCACTGAGAAGAGCCAGAGAGGCAACGTGGCGGAAGTTCATAGAGTCATTACCAAGGCATACGAAATAACCCCAGAGAAATGGAGACAACGGTTCCGAGGTCTTGCCAAGGAAGTCGGCTGGTCTTGGACGGAATGGGCATGTCACAAAACCCAGTCGGGTACGCGCTGGTTTGACTCCTTGGCCTGCACGACGTTTGAGGATCTTTTCAATCGGACCATGCTAGAAGACCTTTTCCAATGTGTGCCTGGGCCCCTTGCTGTATATCTTAACGATAAACAGCCCTCCACACTTATGGAAGCATGTCGCATGGCTGATTCGTGGGAAACATTCAATCAGTCGCATAGCACCCCGCAGAAGCGAATCGTTCCCCAGGCCTACCTCTCGAACTCCACTCACATGAAGAATGGACTGCCGAGCAAGACCTTGTGCACCTATTGCAAGAAGGGGGGCCATGCTGAAGCTGAGTGCCGATACAAACTCGGCACTAATAAGCAGCCTAACCCTACCAGCCCGAACTCCGCTCCCGATTCATCTGCTCAGCCCTCTCCTCCAACAGTTACTGCAGGCCACCGAGCCCATCCAAGAGGCCCGTGCAAATCCTGTGGGGCTGCTAGCCACTACAATGCTGGATCTCCAGCCTGTCCAAATCATGTCCTCACCACCAAATTTGTCAACCTAATCAGCACTTCATTTTCTGCGGCCGGTCCGCACCGGATCCTTTACCCCGAGAGACTGGAAACCCAGTTCATCTCGGTGGCCCCTCTTCAGAGCACTAGCCTGCCAGTGACCCTTCCGGTCACAGTAGACACTGCGGCAGACATTAGCCTGATCGCCAGAGCCCAAGTGCCAGCCGGTGCCATGGTTGACGAAGAAACCCGGTGGGAAATGAAGTGAATAGAGGGCCACACCATTACCGTTCCCACGGTCCAACTCCAGGTTAAGACACCTTAGGGCACGATACCCCACCGCCTTGGCGTGGTAGGTGGAATTTGGCCCGGAGTGGTCTTCTTGTTGGGTCGGGATCTTCTCTGCGGAAGCCCGTTACCAACGCCACTTCGCAGCCGCGTTACCTCCTCCACGGAGGCCCTTCTAAAACTCTCGATAAGGTCAAACCTCCACCTTCCGCCCCCCAAAGTGGTCCCCGGAAGGGCCACAAACCAAACTGTTTCAGGCCTAGCCCCCTCCAATCACCAAGGGCTGGCCCACCAAGAGGTCCTCCCTCTCCCCGAAGAGATATTCTTGAGGAGCCGTACCGCTGCAGGACGTGCAAGCGGACAGTCCACTCCACAAATTGGGAGGGCTACTCAAGCAAGCAACGCCCAGCGGACGCCCCTGAACAAAACTCTCGGAGAGGCTACGATCTCCTGCTGGGGCAGGAATCTGCCGCAGCCAAACCCAAGTTGTCCGTGAGGTATTGCACCTCCGGACCCCTTGTCAGGCATGCCGGACCCTCAACTGCTGCCAGTGCCACTTGCGAGCACTGAGCAGTGCCAGGCTCCGTCCGCCACAGACGTTGAGCTACCAATTGAGAAGGCCCCTATGCCGGGTCTAAATCGTGAGGCGAATCCTCCTCCGGGAGATTAGGGATTCCCCATGCAGTTGATCATCGCAACTGGAGAGCCTCCAGCACCCGAAACTTCTTTGCCAAACTTGACTCCAGGGGATGAACCCCTGGAGGATCGGACTGGCAAACCCTCTTTGGAAGACCAGGAACTGGCCTCCTCGGATGCAGAAGTCGAGATCGCTCTCGCTCCGGTTGTCGCAGCAGCCGGAGTAGGGAGCCCTCCTGCAGCTTTTGAAGTTGCCCCTGACCTCGCGCCCGCTAGCCCTTCTGGCCTGTCCCCGGAGTCAGTGCCCTCATCACCTCCTAGGCCTGCTACTGATAGGCCTTGGAGGAACCCGAAGAAGAAGAAGGGGCGGAAGAGAGCCCAGTAGTTGCCGAGCTATAAGCTCATCCAGGCACAAGTGCCCTCTCGGCACAGTGCCCTACAATCTTAGAGTGGTCCTGGTCCCTTGCCCAGAGGAGGTAGCCAGTGTGATCTCTTTTTAATTTGTACATAGCCTAGACCGCCTTAAGTACGGTACATCAATTTAGTAGCATTGCTCCTTCCACTTACCACCGAGCCGCAGTAATCACGTAAGTAGCATAACTAATTTCAATAATCTTAACTATTGTGAAGCGAGCCACGATGCTCATGACACGCATGGCCTAAGACCTCAGTGAGGCACCCATTTATCATATGAGGCAACCCTCATGAATTAACTAGTAATTATTAATTGTATTAAACATAAACCAAGTTGTGATTTAGTTAGAACATTAACTCTTATGTTGGTGCTATGGTCGGGTTAGGATAGGTTAGGCTAGGGAATACCAAAGAATGTACCACTAGGCTAGGTCTAAAACACATCATGATTGTAGGAGGTAGCCTATAATAACCGTGAGCACCTTCTAGTACTATTAGAATTAGGTAAGGTAGTGATTATAGCTCATGTCCTATCAAGGGTTAGGTAGTTCTGTAGCTAGGTAGGCTAACCAGGACTAATCAGCTCAGGGGAAGGAGAGTAACCTACTAGAGGCGAACAGCTTGCTTAGTAAAGACCTTCACACCCGAAAAGGGAGTGAAGGCCCTCTTAAGGGGGGGAGCTTTTATAAATATTACTGCTGTTCGCCCTCGTAACATTTGATTGTAAATCATATCAGCCTAGAGCATCTTCAGTTCAAACTTTAACGTCCGTTGGAGAACGGGATAGGTAACATTTAGGCCTTTCACCCTATAGGAAAATTTCCATATCAGCCTTAAAAAATAGGTGGTCCTAAGGTCCTTTTTTCCTTTCTACCTGTCTCTCTTGGTGAATGTTTTTAACAGAACGTAGACGCCTAGGGCATGGATGTAGGCCTGTTTTTGACCTAGGCCGGTCAGGGAACAAGCAGAGAGAACCAAGCTTTCGAAGAGACAACACGCCCGGTTGGACCTCTTCCCCCTTTCTTTGTCTATTATTCTATTAGTGAAGTGAAGAAGCAATTGCAAGGACTCCTCGTCGGTCGTTGGTGCGCACAGCGTTCGTCCTAAGGTAAAGTCGCTTTTTGTTCAAAACTTCGCCCATTCTTTTATCTTTTTTTCTGTATTTCGCATTTCCTTTGTTTCCCCTTTCAGCCACCACTGACGGTATATGTGTTCACGAAGTCTAGATTAAGCCAAATTATTATATTGTTAGCTTCAACCCCGTTATTCCAGTAAAATACCTAGGATTTAGGGTAAGCAAATCAGTTCCAGTTGCGATGCTTTTTTATGCCTAGCGTCCGAATGTTTGGAGGAACCGTTGCTTGGAAATCTAAATTCATCTTAACAAGATTCTTGTATGCGTCCGCAGTTGGAGGACGTTCATCATAAAGTCTTTATTCCTTGAATATTCTTTGTTAAGGTTAATTACCCTTAACTGGCGACCTTTGGCTAATTAACGACTGTCTTTGAGGTTAACTTTTGGCTTCAAGTGGCAGGTTACGTGTAATCTTGGTTTGCAGGGCCGTGAAAACTACGTAAATTGAACAATAAATGATCAGCCAAGACCCTACACGTAACAATATATATATATATATATATATATATATATATATATATATATATATATATATATATATATATATATATATATATATATATATATATATATATATATATATATATATATATATATATATATATATATATATATATATATATATATATATATATATATATATATATATATATATATATATATATATATATATATATATATATATATATATATATATATATATATATATATATATATATATATATATATATATATATATATATATATATATATATATATATATATATATATATATCATATATATATATATAATATATAATATATATATATATATATATATATATATATATATATATATATATATATATATATATATATATATATATATATATATATATATATATATATATCATTACAAGGAAATCAGTAGCAAGCAAATAGCGAATCTTTGATTAACTCATAATTTATACTCTATATCATTAATAAAAAAAAAAAAAACATTAGTAAATACAATGAGGAATAAATGAAACTTGAAACATACTCGAAATCAGTCTTGGATTCGTTTGAAATATGAAAGCATTTGAGCCTTAAAAGTAATCGTGATTTCAAAACTATTAATCTTGTCTCTCTTGCCTTACATCAACATGATAATTATAAGATTCTTTTAACCTATTTAATTCTTTATGGTTTTAAGTAGTAGGCTATTAATAGCAGTTTCTTTAAATAAAGGTTTGGTAACGAAAATAAGTTTTTCACCAATATGAAAAATCGAAGTTTTTATATCTTTAATTACGAGACCACCTGGGAGATTTCTCTGTGAAGATTTGTTGATAAAACAGGTGTCCTATCTTTTGCCGATGTGATGAAGCAAAAGCTTTATGATATTAGTTGATTTAACCAAAGGCTTATCAAATACCTTTTTTTGAAATCAGAACCGATTTATCTTTTATATTTCCATCTAAAATTTTATTATTAGTGATAAAATTTTTTCACAAATAATATTTTTTTTCTGTTTTGTGAGGATAACGTGATAAAAAGATTTCACCCTTTTTATTAGGAGAAAATATGTAATATTAATAGTTGTAAAACGCAAAAGAAACTCCATATTAATTGTTTTACATTTTTCCATTATAGAATACTTGATATCCATAATTTTTTTTTCTTTTTACTGTCTTGAGTGGACTGTGTATTAAAATGTAGACTACAAGGCACCTGGTAACTATAACATTAAAACTGACACCAACTTTCAGCTCATCCCAGTTTCATACCTTTAATTATATGCTTCACATGGAAAATGAAGAGTAAGTTGTTTAAAGATGCAGGCATGCTTTCTCCTTTGCTAAACACTCCAACAGTCTGTCGTACAAAATTCCAAACTTAGTTAATTACGAAGTAGTTCTTGTATTCTTATGCCTAATGGAGAAGGGACCATCGTTCGTCTTTCCATGAGTTGAGAGCAGGGAAGGGGATGCGAGAAGTATTAGTACATCGTCTCTGAATGAAGGGTAGTCGTATGTACAATATTTGGAAGAATTCTCTTTAGGTATCTCTCCATTCATATCTTTTTATGCTGAGAAAAAAATGTGTCTGTTCGTACTTCTTTCGATATTTACTTAAATTGTAAACAAACTTCCCTTCAAAACTCATATTCTCTTTCATTTTCAGCTCTCTCTCTCTCTCTCTCTCTCTCTCTCTCTCTCTCTCTCTCTCTCTCTCTCTCTCTCTCTCTCTCTCATCATTGGAATGGATATCTTAACTTGACAATCCCTCCCTTTTTTCACAGTAAAAGACTGAATAAGAACTGAAAATTAAAATCATTAACGTTTATAAAGGATGTATCTCATAATGTGAGAGACATTTTCGAGTAAATACGCGGCATTCGTCCCCCTATCTTGGTCAAGAGCAGTGTCATATTGTAATTCTAAATTGGCAACAAACAGCATTAAAGGAACTGTTTTACGGAAGACAATTTACCATCCCTCTTTGCTTTTCTAGCAGAAAAAGATTAGATAAATACCATTTAGCAAAGAGCAAAGAGAGTTTTTATATATTACTTCGCATTTCAAATATAATTAATTAAAAGTACTGAAAGTCTGGGTATCGAAAGACTCATTTTTCTGACTTTTTTCTTCCTATGATTACAGAAGTTTTCGCTCTCCATCTTTGCATATGTGTATATCTCGGAGGGGGAAATAAATTCACGGTAGTGAAAGTTTATCCTTCATTTGCATCGAAAATTTCAGCTGGGCGACATATCATTCATTTATTTTCCCTTTAAGAGTATTTTGCTGGTTTTCCGTGAAACTTCGTAGTGTTAATTTTGTTCATATTTTCATCGAGAAGATTTACAGACTCCCGATCGGATCTTGCTTCTCTGATTCAGGAAAATGAGTACAGTTTGGAAATTTAGGTAATAAGCGTCATTATTACTCACTGTTGTGGTATGGTCAGTGCTCCAACTACTGAAAAAAAATTACCAAAAGAGAGAAATCGAACCTAACTCGCAAATTACTATCATAATCAGTTTTCATTAATGAAGTGAGGTCTTTAGTATCCATGTTCTTTTGTTGCTCTTAAACTCTTGTAAAGGAAGATGAAATTTCTGCTAGAACGTTATATCTCTATAAGTGAAGTAAATTGAAAAAAATTACTAATCAGTATAGGTTTAAGTCTCTCTCCTTTTTCCCCAACCCCTTTTCCTCTCTCTCTCTCTCTCTCTCTCTCTCTCTCTCTCTCTCTCTCTCTCTCTCTCTCTCTCTCTCTCTCTCTCTCTCTCTCTCATTTTACACAGTTAATAAATAATATTGCAAACCGCATAACATCACTCTTATAAACTTTCGTCCTTCTCGTACCCAACAGGAATTTCCAGACTTCAGAGCAGAATGAACTTCTCGAGATGCAATATGATATAGTTTGTGACGGCTTAGTCATTTTCCCTACTTGTCAAGTTACCTATCATAAAAATTACATTTTCTCTACTTAGATCAGTGTATATGAATTGTTGTTCAGTGCATTATTACCATTAAATGAAGTTTAAGCTTCATGTGGGGTGACTTCCCCGAGGATGACGCTATCATAAACAATCAAAAGCACTGAAACTTGGTCTTTAAGAAACAATCTTCACACAGAAATCCTTGCTACAGCTGGTGAGAAAAAGTGCATTTTAGTGCATTTTATACGTAAATATTCATATTCCAGTATTGATATCAAAAAGTATTGTGGAACAATTTCCTTGTCATCCTAAATGCCTTTGCTTAAAAGAGTTGTATACTTGCAGGCACCCTTCTCGTTGTATCACATGTGTCACAATGTTTTCACTTTTCACATATTGTTTTCTTATTTTTGTTAGCTGTTCTTTGTCAATTGGACGTATGATTTTTTTACAAATAAAAACCATGAAATTCAAGTTTAATGTAGTAGATTTTGTGTTTATACAGTAATTTGCGAAGTTTTTATTTACTGCGAAATTATGCTTTCCTTTATACCACTGTGTATTATTTTCCCATGAAGTATTCTGAAATAATGAGGTTATAGTATTCCAGTATTATAAACGACGTATCATGACAATATTTCTTTGAAGAGCATATTAGGTATATATAACTATCAGTGAAATAACGATTGATCAAAGTTTTTAACACTAA
>JANJGK010000031.1:34070039-34100039 GCA_039081455.1 Macrobrachium rosenbergii | reverse complement strand
TATGCAGAATCTTTGATTATTATTCTGTTGATATTTTTTCCACTACACGCTAAACTCAGTGATGGAGCCAAGAGACTTAGAAAATCATGCATGCACATGTAGTACTGTACATCAGAGGATCCTACAGGATAGGAATTAAAAGAAGTGAGCACTGTGGGTGGCCATACCCACTGGGAATGCTGTGGGAGAAGAGCCCGCCTTACCACGCCCACCACTCTAGCACCCTCATTATTAGCCCCTGCCAGTCAAGCAACCAGCGCAGATTTTCTCACTCTCATCAAGTTTCTAGAGGGATCTCGCCTTTACGAAAAAGAAAGACGACGACGTAAAGAAGAAGAAAGAAGACAACAAAGAAGACATGAGAAGGAAGGAAGAAGACAGCAAGAGGAGTTGCAAAGAAGGGAGGATAAGCTTGCAGAGAGGAGGCAAATGCCAAGTTTAATGTTCTTTTCCAGATGCTCTCATTTACTAGAACTCCCAGCACAGGTGACTTCACACCTGTTACAGAGGTGGATGCTTCCTACCCCAGTCAATCTTCTCTTCCTCAACCACTGAAAGCAATGGCTCAAATGCCACCGTCACTCAAAGTTAATGTAGCATTCCAAATGCTCAGGGAATGAGGACATCACTGGGATGACTACGCTGTCAAGGTTGACCTTTCTAAGCTCCCACAAGAAAAGTAAATAAATCTGGTGCAAATGTCCTTGTCCCTTGAAACTCAACGTGTATTGGAGTATACTTTGCAAATTTCCCCCTCTACAGATATTTCTGTCGAGAAAGTTCTGGAAGTCCTACAATCTCACATAAAGTGACTACAAAATGAAGCAATTAGCCGAAGGGAATTACACAGCTGGAAGCAAATGGAAGGAGAGCCTTTCTCTGATTTCCACATGAAACCTCAATACATAACAGAGGAAATTGACTTGTGTCCAGGAAATGCAGCTGCATGCCAAAAGACAGTTGAAAATGATTATTCTGATGGGTGTTCAAGATGCAGATTGGTACAGAAGTAAACCTCCTTAGACACTAAGCCATTGTCACAAGACTTTGTCACAATGTATTTGTCATACGAAGCTGCCAAAAGTGCAACCTCCACCATACGTGCTCCACCCAAACAGTTGTGTGCTGTTTCTGCCTACAAGAAGGAAAAAAAGAATAAGAAAAGTAAACATCAACAACATTCAAATCAGACATCGATGCCAGTTCTTTTATACTAGTGCTGTGCCAGTCAGCATATGTAGCCCTGATGTGTGCCCAGCAGCTAAAAGTACTTGCAAAAGCTGTGCCCAGCTTGATCATTGTTCTAGGACAATTACATGTCCTGCCAACAAAGTCCAGTGCCACTTCTGCCATCACATCGCACACTATGATAGGTGCTGTAGGGAAATGAAGAAGAGGTGAGATGGATCTTCAAGCAACAGTGGTACCTCCTCCAACTTCAGTAAGATTCTAGATTCAACAAGGAACAGCTGTCATTCCTTATGTTCACCTTCCTACACCAATGCCAGAAACCTAAATCCATCTATGTCCTCCTGTTGTTCGATGATGTTAAGTCGTCTCGCATGCAGACGTTACCAGACACAAGTGTGGACGTTACCGTGATTAGCTGACATCATCTTGAAAGCTTAGGTATCTCCAAGAGCAGCTTGCAACCACCTCTGCTGACCATCATATGCACAGCAGATGGGTCTCAAATGGCATATGCTCTTGGTACATTCCAGGCACATTCCAGGCTACCTTCACCCTAGGGAAGTGGTCTTGTTCTGCAATGATTCAGGTCCACAAAAATTTTCAGACTCCACTTTTGTCCTACACTTATTTTCAAGAGTTGGCTACAATATCTTCAGACTCCCTTAAACCCAGTTTGGAAGTATAACATGTCAACAGATGCACAGAGCTACCCATCTCAGCCAACACACCACCTCCAGAAGTTAACCCTTTCTTGCCCAATTGACGGCATATTACGCAATAACCCCCTACCCCCCTTCTTGTCTGACTGACGTAATTTTACGTAAAATTTACCGACATTTTTCGTACGTGTGGTAGGGGTAAATTTTTTTTATTTTCGTACAGTTGGTGGTTTCCATAGGCTAAAGCATACCTTGGACCGTGTAACTTAGGCATCGATACGCCAGGCAAGCAGTCCCTATACTGCGCATGCGCAATTCCCTGGCATAGTAAATTTCCCACAATGAAATCAGCTGATCCTACCCACGTTTCTCTCTCGTATCTTACATTTTTTTTTATAAAATGTAGGATTACATTATTGGAAACACTCTGTTTGGTATCCTCTATTTTCTATAAATTTTTTAGTTCCTCTACTGTGCATGCGCAAATCCATGGCGTAGTAAAATTCTCACAATGACATCAGCTGATCGCACCCACGCAGGCCTGGCAGGCCACACTTCTGTCAGAGACCATGCATACGAGGCTGGGTAAACACGTGTGGCTCTTTACATAAAGCGACGTCAATCGAGAACAGTTTCCAACATGCTTTCGCAAAGTTTTTGCGGTAAAACTAGCAGAAATTTGTTAGTGCATCACATAAGAGACATCTGGATTTTAGGCAGGGCTCTGAATCTCATTTTTCATTATCATATATATCGATATTTAGAGAATTTTGTTGGCTTTCTCATAAAAAATAATTCATTCACCCAACTGTTATAGCTTTTGAGCTACGAACGATAATGTTGACAACGGTAACATTTTTTTTTCGTTTCGAACAGCTTATAACGTCAAAATGGAACTGTTGCTCTTACCAAAGCCATTTTTCTTGACTCTCACTTTATTCCTCAACCTTTCCTCTACATTTTTGTATATTTACAAAGTGATTTCTATGAAAAAATCCGAGGTAGAGCTCTTCAAAAATAATGTCTAGCGATAATTCTCACCGTATGCCTGGCGGCGCACTCTGTTTCTTACAGACTTTTCTATCAATTTTTCACCAACTGGGTTGATTCGTTTTTCATTGTATTATATGTCGATATTTAGAGAATTTTCTTGGCTTTCTCATAAAAAATAATTCATTCGCCTAACTGTTATAGTTTTTGAGCTACGAACAATAATGTTGACAACGGTAACTTTTTTTTCGTTTCGATCAATTTATAACGTCAAAATGAAACTGTTGCCGTTACCAAAGCCATTTTTCTTGACGTTCCCTTTATTATTCAACTTTTCCTCTACTTTTTCGTATATTTACTAAGTAATTTCTATGAAAAATAACCGAGATAGGGCTCTTCAAAAAAAAAAAATTTCTAGCGATAATTCTCACCATAGGCCGGGCAGAGCGCTCTGTTTCTCACCCTCTTTTCTATCAATTTTTTCACCAACTGGACTTATTCGTTTTCCATTTTTTATATGTCAATATTTAGAGAATTTTATTGGCTTTCTCATAAAAAATTATTCATTCGCCTAACTGTTATAGCTTTTGAGCTACGAACGATAATGTTGACAACGGTAACATTTTTTTCGTTTCAATCAAATTATAACGTCAAAATGAAACTGTTGCCGGTAACAAAGCCATTTTTCTTGACTCTCACTTTATTCTACATCTTTTCCTCTACATTTTCGTATATTTACAAAGTAATTTCTATGAAAAATAACCGAGATAGGGCTCTTCAAAAAAAACTTTTTTCTAGCGATAATTCTCACCATAGGCCGGGCAAATCGCTCTGTTTCTTACCCTCTTTTCTATAAATTGTTTCACCAACTGGACTTATTCGTTTTTCATTGTTTTATATATCAATATTTAGAGAATTTTATTGGCTTTCTTATAAAAAATAATGCATTCGCCTAACTGTTATAGCTTTTGAGCTACGAACGATAATGTTGACTACGGTAACATTTTTTTTCGTTTCAATCAATTTATAACGTCAAAATGAAACTGTTGCCGTTACCAAAGCCATTTTTCTTGACTCTCACTTTATTCAACATCTTTTCCTCTACATTTTCGTATATTTACAAAGTAATCTCTATGAAAAATAACCGAGATAGGGCTCTTCAAAAAAAACTTTTTTCTAGCAATAATTCTCACCATAGGCCGGGCAAATCGCTCTGTTTCTTACCCTCTTTTCTATAAATTTTTTCACCAACTGGACTTATTCGTTTTTCATTGTTTTATATATCAATATTTAGAGAATTTTGTTGGCTTTTTCAAAAAAAATAATTCATTCGCCTAACTGTTATAGCTTTTGAGCTACGAACGATAATGTTGACAACGGTAACTTTTTTTTTCGTTTCAATCAATTTATAACGTCAAAATGAAACTGTTGCCGTTACCAAAGCCATTTTTCTTGACTATCACATTATTCTTCAAATTTTCCTCTACATTTTCGTATATTTACAAAGTAATTTCTATGAAAAATAACCGAGATAGGGCTCTTCAAAAAAATATTTTTTCTAGCGATAATTCTCACCATACACCGGGCAGAGCGCTCTGTTTCTTGCCCTTTTTTCTATCAATTTTTTCACCAGCTGGACTTATTCGTTTTCCATTCTTTTATATGTCGATATTTAGAGAATTTTATTGGCTTTCTCATAAAAAATAATTCATTTGCCTGACATTCATATTTTTTGGGTTACGAACGAAAATATGAAAATAAGTAAAGATTTTTTTTTCGTGAAATAACTCACATTTTTTTGTATTTAGAGGGCTGGGACTCTTATTCTGACTATTCCACCATAACATATAAACATTTAGAAAAAAAGGACAGCAAAATGAACGTTGTTGGCATAAAATTTCTATTTATGCTGAATTTTCGAAATAATTATTTTTTCGCACTGTCGAGCGCTCCCAGACACATCGGGGCTCATGTGCCCTCAGTGATGTGATAACTATGTAGATATGAAAGGGTTAAGGAGCATTTCCTATGAGAATTCAAGGTTGCGTTGGTCTCCAAAGAAAACTCAAAGTCAGCTCCTCTCAAGTCTATGGGAAGTCTTCCCATGAGGATCAACCTGAAGGATGATGCAGTGCCCTTCACCATACACATTCTGAGATAGATTCCATTTGCCTTCAAGGATCAGGTCAAGGAAGAGCTGGATTCCATGGTGGCCCAGGGAATAATCTAACCTGTTGGTGATGACCCTTCAATCTGGTTCCACCCCCTTGTTGACTTTGCCAAGAATCGGGTAAGGGTACGTATTACCATTAACCTCTCCAAGATGAACAGCCAAGTTTTCTTGCCCAGCCCACCCTTTGCCCACACTCTTCTCAGCTATTCACAGTGGCCGGTATTGGCAGTTGGAACTGGCAGAAGAAAATCAGCATTTGACAACTTTTGTCATTCCATATGGTTGGTTCAAATACGGTGTAGAGGAATGATGGGCTTCACAGCTACTGGAGACGCCTTCTTCCTGCAAGGTGATATGGCCCTTCAAGGAGTCAAAAATTGTGTTAAAGTCATAGATGGCATTCTTCTCCTCGATGAAGACTACCATACACACCTTCAGAGCATTTACCTTACCAGGCGCCTCAAGTCTGGGATCACCCTCAACAAGGATAAGTTTGTGGTCGCCGCACCCACCATGAACTTCTGTGGATATACTGTCTCAGGAGATGGCATTTCAGCTGACCAAGAAAAAGTCAGTGCTATCAGGGATTTCCTGACCCCCGCCAACTTGACTGACCTCTGATCATTCATGGGACAGATCAACCAATTGGCAGAGTTCACCCCTGATATTTCTACTGCAGCTAAGCCTCTATGCCTCCTGATGAGCCCCAAGAGAACATTTGTTTGGACACCTGATCATGAAGAGGCCTTTCAATGTGTGAAGTTAGCTCTTACCAATCCACCAGTTCCTTTTCAACCCAGACCTACCTGTCGTCCTACAGACAGATGACTCACACCTCCACATTATTGGATACGCCGTCCTGCAGGACCATGATGGTGGATGCCTACACCTAATTCAATGTGGCTCTCAGTTTCTTACTGATGCTGAAACGTGTTCTGCCACCACTGAGTTTGAGATGCTGTCCATCATCTGGGCAATGTCAAAATGTAGGCTATATTTAGCTGGCCTGTAGAATTTCACTGTAATGACAGATCACCACCCCCTCATACCAATTCTGAATTATTACATATTGGATGCTATTGAGAATCCCCACCTCCAGTGCATGAAAGCAAAGATTTCACCCTACCTCTTCACAACTGTGTGGCAAGCTGGCAAGTCGCTTTGTATTCCAGTCAGCCACCCACACACTAGAGGATGAGATCTCAGGTGCTTCTTTTGCCACCCATCTCCAAGCCATCATGACTGTGAAAGATGTCACATCTTCAGAAGAGTCTTCAGCTCAGGATGCCAATAGGATTTTCCAGGATGTTCATGCTGCAGCAAGAAAGGGCACTTCATACCTTCATCTACTTAACTGTGTCACCTCAGGATTCCCTTCCAATAGATATGATCTTCACAACTCCTTACATACTGAAAGATACAGGATGACCTCTACACCGACAGTGAGCTCATCCTATACGGAGAGAGAATCATATGTCCTGCTGCCCTCTGCCACCACACTTTGTTCCACCCACATGACAGCCACTGAGGTGTGGAAGCCACCAAGAGCCAAGCAAAGCAGTCTTTTAGCTTGGTATCAACTCTGACATTGCCAACACAGTCAGAGCTTGTGAGTCATGCCAGATATTGCAGGTATCCCAACACGAATCTTAAATGAATGACGACACCCTTACAAGGCCCTTTGAGTCCGTCTTGACAGACTTCTTCATTGTTTTAGGGAAGTCCTTCCTCGTTATAGTCAACCGACTCTCAGGTCAGCCTGTTGTTTTCTCCTACAAATGTGACACTACTACCTCTAACACCATCAGAATCTTTTGCTGTTACTTCTGGGAAGTTGATGTTCTCTTTGTCTCAGAACCAATGGAGGACCACCATTCACCACTGCTGAGTTCCAGAAATTTATGAAGCGTTGGGAAGTTCAACATGTAATAACATCATCACATTACCAACAATCATGCTGAAGCCACTGCACAAGTCAGTCAAGCATCTTATCTTCATAACAGCACCATCTGGCAATATTGATTGTGAAGCATTCGACTGAGGATTGTTAGAGCTCCAAATACTCCCAACTTCGTAGGTCATTCCCTTGCTCAAATCCTGTATGGCCGACCTCAATCATTGTCACAAGAGTGGCAGGCCAAGTCTGAGGACTGTGACCATTAAAGTGTTGGACAACAAGTTCAGATCTAAGACTTGAAATCTCACCTCTGGGACAAAGTTGGAATAGTCATGGGATGTGGAAGGTCCAGGGATTATGCGATTCATCTCCCAAGCAGCCATGTGTGGTGGCAAAACCATCGTTTCCTTTGCCCAGTGCCACCCTCTAATGTTGACCCCTTCCCCACATCCTCTGTGACCCCTTACTCCGACCTAGTAAAGCAGTCCTTAGATAATATCCCCCCAATGACCCCATATCGTTTTCAAATGCTCAGAGGAGAGGAGACCATTCAAGAGTTGCACTACGACCCTGAGAGGGGAGGTAGGTGTTGGTATATGAAACACCATGGTATGTTTGAGGTACAAGAAAGGCTTTGCTTATGTTTGCAGCATTTATTCCTTTGTACCCTTATATTGATTATTTCATTCTTATATCAATATACCATTAAAATACCTCCCATATTGATAATAATGTTCATATGTTTGTGTGTAACTTACACCTCCTTAAAGTATATATGCCATAGCAAAATTTACATTTCACCATATTAGCAATACTGTTGCTCCTGGGACAATAATTCATTGAGTCAGAGATTATCCCGATGGCATCTAATTTGTGTCCCTTGTATACTTTATATCGTTCCAGAAGATTATACCATAAGAACCAATTTTATATTGGTGTTTGCTTTCGCTCACCATTAATAATAAGGAAGAGCTCCATAAATATACACAATAACCATTTTAGATATGGAATTTGGCGAAAACAAAACAATCTACGCAACATAGTAAATATACTTTTATGATCATACTCTAGAGTTTGAGGCTTTTTAAAACATGTTTGCAGTTAGACAGAAAACCCTATACATTTTTTTTTTTTTATCAGAGGAGATATAAGAATATTCTTAATATATGCAAATTACTATTTTTTCATCGGTGGAGATGTGGAAGTATTCTAAACATCTATAAATTATAAGTTGATTTATCCTTTGATTTTCACATTTAACAATAATCAAGTAAGAAAATGAGTTCTAAATTGGTTCATAATAAAATACCGAAAGAAAGAATGGGTCTTTTACCTCTACTATAAAGTTCTCTGAGATATGTGAAATTCCCACTATAATTCAGTTTTATGAAATCTTTACTTTGCAAAAGAATTTTCTATACCATTAATTGCATATCATCACAAGGTCAGTTCAAGCCAGGGCTATACTGTAGGTCCAACATGCGTATAGTAACATTAACTTTACAATGGCGAGCAAATCAAGCCCCTTTATGAGCCGGCATCCTCAATTGACGACTGTTTATAGCTTTAGGGTTTTTTCCGGTATCATCCCCTAACGATCACCATTTGGCGCCATACAGTCTGAACGAATTTTGCAGGAAAAATTTTCAAATCACTTCAGTGGGCCATAAATGACTTCTCGCAACTCTAGGCTGTTTTCACACCAATGGAGTTGCATCGAGTCGAGTCACGTCAAATCACGATAATTCATTTGATGCGATTCATTTTGATGAAACCCTGTTCACAACCAATGCGTCAACCTACTGCGTCAATAAGTCAAGTCTGTACTCTTTCTTTTTTACCTTTATATTGCCACAGTAGGTTTTGCTGAGGATGGGTGCATAGTCTCTTCCTAAAATTAAAGCTTTGCTGTGGCTTTGTTGTCGCAGATGTAAAAATATGTAAACCTTGAATCTGGGTGCATCATCTGAACAAATGACACACTGCCCTAATAATGACCGTTTTTATGATTATTGAGAGAGAGAGAGAGAGAGAGAGAGAGAGAGAGAGAGAGAGAGAGAGAGAGAGAGAGAGACAATGTTATTTTTCCAAAATAAAAAACCACTGAAATTTCGAATATTTCGTTACCAGATAATTCTGGAGGAAAGCTCCACATCTAGTTTTGAAGTTTCAACCATGCTAAAATCTTTAATATCAGTTTTTAGTATATTAGACTACCTGAAAAAGTGGAAAACCTACCTAATCTAGCAGATTACATAATTATTATAAAGTAAGGGCCTATGGGTAGAAAGGGGGTATTGATAATTTTGGCTATTTTGAGTGGCTAAGTTAGGTTAGCCTATAGTTCACAGTAAAACATAAGCAACATGTATTGTTCAAAGCTTAATAAATGGTTCAAAATGAATAAAACTGTTGTCTTTTACCTGTACACGACACATGACATTGCAGCAGCAACTTCTTTCCATAAACTGACAATGAAGTCACGATCACAGTGGTTTTGGCCTTTGGCAGCATGTATAGCAGGGGGCTCCCGGACTTAGTAGTCCGACCACCATATTTGCAAACGGCACGTGAGACTCACTATGACTGATGTCAAAAATAGGTCCAGCTCTATTTGTGACTTCAAGCGACTTGACGCAGTGTGACGTGACGTGACTCGACGCATTCGGTGTGAACGGTATCTTTCAAAGGCCTTTAGAATTCAGCATTTGAACTGGGCTGGTGATTCATGATGAGTCATGAATTATCGTGGCTTGACGTGACTCGACTCGACGCGATTTCCTAGAGTAGCGAGTCAGTAATTAGTACTAGATAGAGAGTTTTCAGTCTGAATTGAGATTTCATTAGGCTGCGTTTACACCAAGTGAGTCGAGTCGCGTCAAGTCAAGATAGTCATTTGATGAGATTCATTTTGACTCATCTCCATTTACACCGACTGCGTCAGCCCGCGTCAAGTCAGTACTCAGTGACCTGTCTGATTTCATGGAGAATGGATGCATGTTCCCTGGTTGAAGTAGCTGCTTTGTTGTGGCTTCGTCGTTGCAGACGTAAGAAGAGAAAACGAATATGGATACATGAACTGAACACCAAGAGGCCAGATTTTGGAAGCTTCTGTCATTTATTCCCAGACCTGGTGAACCATCCAGAAAAATTCTACAACTACTTTAGGATGACACATGAAAATTTTAAGAAGCTGGTGGAGTTGACTGGATCTTCCATAAAGAAAATCAACACTAACTACAGGCGTGCAGTTGGAGTTGAAGAAAGAATGACCATTTTTTAAGGTAAGAAATATTTTATTGAACATTCCAATAATTATTTCAAGTAGGCTTCTATGTAGGGCAATAGTAAATAAATATAACATGAAGACAGTTCATGTATTCCTGCTGGTAAGTAAATGGTACAGCTCTAAGTAAGGAATCATGAAATTCTAAGCTAGTATTTCTCAGAGGTTAGCATACTCGTGCTGTGAGTAACTGTCACTTACATTGGATGTACATGGTGATGGCGTATGTGACTGATTCTGCTCAGTCCAGTAGCCATACTGGACAGAGGGGGCAGGTTTAAACAGCTTCCTACGAAATTTTTCATATATTTCAATTTTAATGTCCTTGTTGTCATTTGGCGACAGTTGTTTCATCAGAGGCAGTAAGCTTAACAGAAACTGGCGATCTGGATCATCAACATTTTGTGAAGACGCTTGGTCTCTCAGTTGTTTTAATTCTTCTAGAAAACGCATATCCATCTCATCTGCAGCATCCCTGCTGCGTTTCTTGGTGACACCAGTCTTCTTTGACTTGGGAAGAATAGGATTGACAGAACTACGGTCCTCACAGGTTTCGGTATTATTTGCTGCTTCTTGAGGAGATACATTGTCTGGTGTTTCGATGACAACCGAAGGTGAAGAGTTTTGAGATGCATCTCCCGTTTCACGACAGGTGTCTTCATCAGGAGGTGTAGGGACGTTTGAGGATGTTGGTCGTGGCGTCACATGAGGGATCAGAAATTGCATGGCATCATAGTACACCCACATCCTTGTTTCGGTATTAGCTGATCCAGATGGTTTGACACTAATCTTTCTCCTTTCCCTCATGAAGTTGCTTCTTAGGTGCCGCCATTTGTCCTTACATTCGGCTTCTGTAAAAGAGTTAAATGAGAATTTAGTATCTTAATTATGTAGTCATGAAATGTTATATATTTGAAATTAAAGTTGTGCACAATGAATTTCAATTATTGATTTTATACTGTTTGCTAGGCTCATATAGTATTATATCAGCATTGTGTGTGTGTGAATATATATATATATATATATATATATATATATATATATATATATATATATATATATATATATATATATATATATATATATATATATACTACAATGATACGCAATGCTGATATAATGATATATGAGCCTAGCAACGAACATAAACTTAATTACTGAAATGCATTGTGTATCTCTCTATCTATCTATCTATCTATCTATCTATCTATCTATATATATATATATATATATATATATATATATATATATATATATATATATATATATATATAATTTTTACGAAGTATAGTAGTAAGCTACAGGATCACAATTATTATATGGTAATGACTTTCACTACTGAACGGCTATTTACTGTAAAAAATGTTTAATTAACGCTTGTTATTGTATTTCTTTCCAGACATGTGGTTACTGGAGAATCTTTCGGTTCCCTTGGTTACCAGTTTCGTGTTGGTAGAGCCACAGTACACAAGATTGTCAAGGAAACCAGCAATGCCATATGGGAAGCACTACAACCACAGTATTTGCCAGTACCTAATGAACACCAGTGGGAACAAATAGCCAGAACATTTTTCGACAAGTGTAATATTCCTTGCTGTATTGGGAGTATTGATGGCAAACACTGTCGACTGAAATGTCCGGCTGGAGGAGGGTCACTTTTCTATAATTATAATGAATACCATTCTATTGTTCTCCTAGCCATTGCTGATGCCAACTGTTGCTTCACACTGATTGATGTAGGATCAAATGGACGAAACAGTGACAGCTCTGTTTTCACTGAATCAAATATGGGGAAGTCATTGATTTCTGGATGTTTAGGTATCCCACAGTCACGAGAAATACCAAATACTGCAACCAAAATACCATTCTTTCTTGTGGGAGATGAAGCTTTTCCTCTGAAGCCTAATCTGATGAGACCATATCCTAGAAAGGACTTGGACTACTCCAAAAGAGTATATAACTATCGGATCAGCAGGGCTAGAAGAACAGTAGAGTGTGCCTTTGGAATGCTAGCTAAGAAATTTGATGTACTTCAGACATTGATGGAGACTAGTGTTGAAGTATCTGAATCATTGGTGAAAAGTATTTGTGTACTTCATAATTTCATTCAACATGAAAACAATTTCAACTACTCTCCAAGTGATGATGTTCATGATGCAACACAATCCAATTTTGCAAACTCAAGCCTGACAGCAACAAGAAGCACGAGGCCTACAACAGAAGCTATGGCAGTTCGTGATATCTTGAAAGAATATTTTGTTTCCCCAGCTGGAGCTCTTGAGTGGCAAGACCGAATGATCTATTGATGTATATTTCATGGTGAATGAGCCTAATGTTTAATTCATAGTAAATATAGCTAATGTACAGTTCATAGCCTAGTGTATAGTTCATAGTGAATAAAACTGTTGTCTTACCTGTACATTTCATTGCAGCAGCAACCTCCTTCCACAAGGCAGCTATGGCATCACGATCCTGGTGGCTGCGGTCACTGGGATCATATATAGGAGGGCGCTCCCGAACCAAGTTTATCAGGAACTCCACTTCCATGACCATCACACGACAACGGACTCTCTGTGACTGATGTAGAAAATGGGTCCAGCCCTATATGTGACTCGACGCGACGCGACACAACGCGCCGTGACTTGAATTGACGCGACTCTTCCGGTGTAAACGGTTTTTTCAAATATACATACAAATTAATGTTAAACTGGGGTGGCGATTCATGACGCGTGATGACTTGCCTTGACTTGACGCGACTTGACTCGCTTGGTGTAAACGCACCCTTAGGCTGCGTTTACACCAAGTGAGTCGAGTCGCGTCAAGTCAAGAACGTCATTTGATGAGATTCATTTTGACTCATCTCCATTTACACCGACTGCGTCAGCCCGCGTCAAGTCAGTACTCAGTGACCTGTCTGATTTCATGGAGAATGGATGCATGTTCCCTGGTTGAAGTAGCTGCTTTTTTGTGGCTTCGTCGTCGCAGACGTAAGAAGAGAAAACGAATATGGATACATGAACTGAACACCAAGAGGCCAGATTTTGGAAGCTTCTGTCATTTATTCCCAGACCTGGTGAACCATCCAGAAAAATTCTACAACTATTTTAGGATGACACATGAAAATTTTAAGAAGCTGGTGGAGTTGACTGGATCTTCCATAAAGAAAATCAACACTAACTACAGGCGTGCAGTTGGAGTTGAAGAAAGAATGACCATTTTTTAAGGTAAGAAATATTTTATTGAACATTCCAATAATTATTTCAAGTAGGCTTCTATGTAGGGCAATAGTAAATAAATATAACATGAAGACAGTTCATGTATTCCTGCTGGTAAGTAAATGGTACAGCTCTAAGTAAGGAATCATGAAATTCTAAGCTAGTATTTCTCAGAGGTTAGCATACTCGTGCTGTGAGTAACTGTCACTTACATTGGATGTACATGGTGATGGCGTATGTGACTGATTCTGCTCAGTCCAGTAGCCATACTGGACAGAGGGGGCAGGTTTAAACAGCTTCCTACGAAATTTTTCATATATTTCAATTTTAATGTCCATGTTGTCAATTGGCGACAGTTGTTTCATCATAGGCAGTAAGCTTAACAGAAACTGGCGATCTGGATCATCAACATTTTGTGAAGACGCTTGGTCTCTCAGTTGTTTTAATTCTTCTAGAAAACGCATATCCATCTCATCTGCAGCATCCCTGCTGCGTTTCTTGGTGACACCAGTCTTCTTTGACTTGGGAAGAATAGGATTGACAGAACTACGGTCTTCACAGGTTTCGGTATTATTTGCTGCTTCTTGAGGAGATACATTGTCTGGTGTTTCGATGACAACCGAAGGTGAAGAGTTTTAAGATGCATCTTCCGTTTCACGACAGGTGTCTTCATCAGGAGGTGTAGGGACGTTTGAGGATGTTGGTCGTGGCGTCACATGAGGGATCAGAAATTGCATGGCATCATAGTACACCCACCTCCTTGTTTCGGTATTAGCTGATCCAGATGGTTTGACACTAATCTTTCTCCTTTCCCTCATGAAGTTGCTTCTTAGGTGCCGCCATTTGTCCTTACATTCGGCTTCTGTAAAAGAGTTAAATGAGAATTTAGTATCTTTATTATGTAGTCGTCATGAAATGTTATATATTTGAAATTAAAGTTGTGCACAGTGAATTTCAATTATTGATTTTATACTGTTTGCTAGGCTCATATAGTATTATATCAGCATTGTGTGTGTGTGTATATATATAATATATATATATATATATATATATATATATATATATATATATATATATATATATATATATATATATATATATATATATATATATATATATATATATATATATATATATATATATATATATATATACTACAATGATACGCAATGCTGATATAATGATATATGAGCCTAGCAACGAACATAAACTTAATTACTGAAATTCATTGTGTATCTATCTATCTATCTATCTATCTATCTATATATATATATATATATATATATATATATATATATATATATATATATATATATATATATATATATATATATATATATATATATATATATATATAATTTTTACGAAGTATAGTAGTAAGCTACAGGATCTCAATTATTATATGGTAATGACTTTCACTACTGAACGGCTATTTACTGTAAAAAATGTTTAATTAACGCTTGTTATTGTATTTCTTTCCAGACATGTGGTTACTGGAGAATCTTTCGGTTCCCTTGGTTACCAGTTTCGTGTTGGTAGAGCCACAGTACACAAGATTGTCAAGGAAACCAGCAATGCCATATGGGAAGCACTACAACCACAGTATTTGCCAGTACCTAATGAACACCAGTGGGAACAAATAGCCAGAACATTTTTCGACAAGTGTAATATTCCTTGCTGTATTGGGAGTATTGATGGCAAACACTGTCGACTGAAATGTCCGGCTGGAGGAGGGTCACTTTTCTATAATTATAAAGAATACCATTCTATTGTTCTCCTAGCCATTGCTGGTGCCAACTGTTGCTTCACACTGATTGATGTAGGATCAAATGGACGAAACAGTGACAGCTCTGTTTTCACTGAATCAAATATGGGGAAGTCATTGATTCCTGGATATTTAGGTATCCCACAGTCACGAGAAATACCAAATACTGCAACCAAAATACCATTCTTTCTTGTGGGAGATGAAGCTTTTCCTCTGAAGCCTAATCTGATGAGACCATATCCTAGAAAGGACTTGGACTACTCCAAAAGAGTATATAACTATCGGATCAGCAGGGCTAGAAGAACAGTAGAGTGTGCCTTTGGAATGCTAGCTAAGAAATTTGATGTACTTCAGACATTGATGGAGACTAGTGTTGAAGTATCTGAATCATTGGTGAAAAGTATTTGTGTACTTCATAATTTCATTCAACATGAAAACAATTTCAACTACTCTCCAAGTGATGATGTTCATGATGCAACACAATCCAATTTTGCAAACTCAAGCCTGACAGCAACAAGAAGCACGAGGCCTACAACAGAAGCTATGGCAGTTCGTGATATCTTGAAAGAATATTTTGTTTCCCCAGCTGGAGCTCTTGAGTGGCAAGACCGAATGATCTATTGATGTATATTTCATGGTGAATGAGCCTAATGTTTAATTCATAGTAAATATAGCTAATGTACAGTTCATAGCCTAGTGTATAGTTCATAGTGAATAAAACTGTTGTCTTACCTGTACATTTCATTGCAGCAGCAACCTCCTTCCACAAGGCAGCTATGGCATCACGATCCCGGTGGCTGCGGTCACTGGGATCATATATAGGAGGGCGCTCCCGAACCAAGTTTATCAGGAACTCCACTTCCATAACCATCACACGACGACGGACTCGCTGTGACTGATGTAGAAAATGGGTCGAGCCCTATATGTGACTTGACGCGACGCGACGCGCCGTGACTTGAATTGACGCGACTCTTCCGGTGTAAACGGTTTTTTCAAATATACATACAAATTAATGTTAAATGGGTGGCGATTCATGACGCGTGATGACTTGCCTTGACTTGACGCGACTTGACTCGCTTGGTGTAAACGCACCCTTAGGGAATGTACTGCAGCTCCCATCACAGGACGTCTCGTAAATATTTTACCATAAATATACTTAGAATTTGTTATTGGTTTTATTCTTATCTGTAATTATAACTTTACAAAGTAAAATAAAAAAAAATATTATATAAGCCACTGATGTGTGTGTGTTTTTTTTTTTTTTTAAAGCTGGCCAAGCTTAAATTTAGCCCAGTCTAGGGGCGTGATCTGTATATATTTAGGTTGTCCTATAAGGGTTTCCGTCATTTTCTGTAGGTTTGGTGAACGTTTGGTTTTTCCATCCCATCTGAAAGACCCATTATTCATATTAGTAAAGGTTAAAAGCTCACTAAAATGTGCATATCCAGTTAAAACAGTTTCATCTGTTTATTCGTTCTGTAGAATATTGCTCTTGGAATGCCAGAATTCTATTCGAGCAATCCGTGTAAGAATTTTAAAGCCATTGAATATCCAATAACTTGAAGTCAATATGCCGTGTATGCCTTTCATCTATGATGTTTCTCTTTAGTCTGTAGAAGAACGAGAGAGAGAGAGAGAGAGAGAGAGAGAGAGAGAGAGAGAGAGAGAGAGAGAGAGAGAGAGAGAGAAACACTATCAGACTCCCACTGTTATTATATTTTCTGCTTATTTCGTGTATATGAGAATGCTCGAACTGAGAGGGATAAACTTGTAACTGCCATTTCAACCAATTGTCAGAATCAGTAAGAATTCAGGGTCAGTGTTTAGAAAGAAGGGTAGTGCAATAGTCCTTATTTAGGACTAATAATCTTTCTATTCATCTGCAACTTTCATTATGAGGTGACTGTTAAAAATGTTTATTTTCATGAAAATTGTGATAAATC
The DNA here is from genome assembly GCA_039081455.1 of Macrobrachium rosenbergii. Lineage (NCBI taxonomy): Eukaryota > Metazoa > Arthropoda > Malacostraca > Decapoda > Palaemonidae > Macrobrachium > Macrobrachium rosenbergii. The sequence continues at coordinate 34,082,920 of JANJGK010000031.1, read as the reverse complement.
AACATGCGAGAGAATACTTACATTATTTTCACTTCAATTAGTATTTCTAATTGGGAATTCTTAATGGGTATTGGATTTAACAATTATTGGAACTGCTAGCGTCAGAATCATTTTTATCATTTTCTCTTAATAGCTAATTTAAGTGACCCAATTACTGATTCAAGTTTGGAGTGGATAACACTATTTTTCATTATTGGCATTTTGCTGTTTTGAGACAGCTATCTACGCTAATAATAACTGGCCCCTAAAATAGGTGGTTTTCTCACCTATATCCAACCAATTACCAATAATTTTCTGCAGCATAAATTTGCAAAATGAAGGTATAAGGAATTTTATTACAACATATCCTTTTACATCCCGTTTTTTTATGAATGTACATATATTTATATTGATAAAAAATGGGTTAAAACTAACAAAAGTTATTGAACGGCCAGTTATATACAGCAATTATGTACATTACAGTAAATCACCATATTTATATGCAAGAACTTTTTACAAAATAAACCTGTACACGTTTTCTTCAGTGTTTTAGTAATTATCAATCTCTGTGACGTTATTTTACCAATCAAGCTTTCCTTCAGTTTATGATGATTTAACCTCACATCTCTATTCACCCACAATTCAACGATGTAGGCAGTAATGATCAAAATAGCAGCATTTCTTTCTTTCATTTTCATATGTGGAAGATCAAAATACAATGGCTTCAACATCTGGGGAACCTAATAGAACATATATTGCGTAGGGGTTTCTTCAGCCACAACACAATTTCGTTATTTTTTTTACAAAAGTATACAGTATGAAGAATGGCTTCTTCTTTTTTACAATCTTCACAAATGCTATTATTTACTATACCCAACGGACAAAGCTTTTTCTTAGAAGGCAAAGCCTCATGTACATACCTATATATTATGTTTCTGTCTTAAGGATTTATAAATTTAACATTAATGTTACTCCATATTATTTTCCAGCCATAACAAAGGTTTTTTTTCAAGAACTGTTACTATACATTCAATATTATACCTAACCTTATTTATTATAACAAGATCCTGAAATAACTAACAATATTTCTTGAATATGGTGTCCAAATAAACGGCAGACATACGTAAACTTGATTTAGGAATTATATTATTTACACAAATATGCTTGTAACTACGTAACTACATAAGAAAATTACTCATTAAGGTATACTTTTAAAAAGCTAAACAGCAACATTACTTGAGTCTTATAGAATATATTTACCAAACAAATCCCTCCTTGATCTTTAGCCAAGTATAACGTTTCTTGTTTAATTGGTTGATAACCATTGTTCCAGATGTAACGAAAAATCATTTTTTTTTTCATTCAGCATAAAATTCTTTTGGCATTGGATAAATGTGTGCCAAGTACAAAATCTTCGAGCAAAGAAACGAGTTATTGGTAATAGCTTTTTGCATAGATGTTAAATGACTGTTATATAGGGCTTTGATTTTGTTTATTAAATTTTCTTGTACAAGATTCCAGCTTAAATGCAGGTATTCTTGATCATTATTAAAGAAATACACACCCAGTATCTTAATCATATCATGTTTTACGTCTAACCAGTGAAGCTTCCAGTCTTCTCTATTACTCCATTTCACAGTTCCAAATACTGAGGACTTGTTTTTGTTCAACTGAGAACCTGACGCTCTTTCAAAATCATGAATTAGTTTTTCTAGCACATTGAAACCAGTTTCATTCTCAATAAAAATATGTGAATCGTCGGCATATCAAGCAATTGACAACTTTTTAGCATTTGGCAGAGATAAAGAAAAAGGGAATAACTTTGTTTTTTTATCATTTTGTAAAAAGGATCAAGGTCCACAGCAAAGAGAACCATTGAAAGAGGGCATCACTGTCTCACTAACTGTTTAACAGCATATGGTTTGCATAACAAACCATGTACAATCACAGAACTAGTTATCTGATTATAAAAGCCTCCTACCCAAGAATTTTTTTTAAGACCAAGAGCTTTCAATATTCTAGCTACAAACTTTATACTTACTCTATCAAAAGCACGAGACCAATCTAAAGATACAATACCACACTCATTAGAATACTCATTAGCAAAATATAATACATCTCTAAGATGTTACACTCTGATACTTCTGCCTGGAATACACAACTGCTCAGAGGAAATCATCTTATCAGGGCAAGCTGTTAATCTTTTACATATAAGTTTAGACAGGATTTTTTAGCCCACATTCAACATGCAAATAGATCTCCAATTTTTTAGTAGCTTTATATCTCCCGTCTTTGGAATCAGTTTCGTTACACCCTGTCTCTGAGTCTTTGTTAATAAAAATACTTCTAAATAGTTATGAACAATTTCCAGAAAAATCCTTTCCTATTGCATGACACAATTTCTTATAAAACTTCACTGGAATACCATAATTTCTGGGCGATTTATTATTATTCATACCATTAACGAAACTTCCTGTTTCTTTGAGCGATGGATTTTTTAACATTCCCCTATTCTCATCATCTGATAACATTTTTGATATTAAAGAAATAGGATCATGTCAAGACTAGCAAACCCACTGACAGCAGGGTTTACTATTCTTTACAAGAAAGATTATTGGGTTCGTTATTCTTTGCATGGAATAATCGGGTTCGCAGTTCTAGACATGAACACTTTGGTACCAGATATTTGATCCCCCAGGGGCTAGTACTAAACAAGGCAAAATACATTTGACAACCCCCTCCCAGGCTAGTACTAAACATGGCGAAGCAGTGTAGATGAATGCCTGTGTCACTGTGTTCAGTACTAGCCCTCATGTGGAATTGGAGTTCGGACAGGAAAGGGTTGGCCATTCTTTACATGGGGATCATTGGGTTAACTGTTATTGACATAGAGATTTGGGTTTGCTAATCTTGACATGATCCAAGAAATATATTCATATTCACTGTGTGCATTTACCTCTGACTCTGTGGACATTAAATTCACATAATCACTAATGTAAGTATCTAAAAGATCAGTACCTTAAATGAATTGTTACTCTTTCCACTTACCTATATTTTCAGTAGTTATTTCACTCATAAGTAACTTTTGTTACCTTGCCTTTTGCTTATGCAACAGGTGGTGAGACAATTTCTCGCCCTCAATTTGTTCTTGAAGTCTGCTTCTGATTCTCACCCCTTCAACAACGTCATTTTTTAGTTTAGTAATTATAGTTTTAGGTTGGTCTATTTAATTATAGTTAGTAACCAATAAAATGCTGGCTTTCTCTAAGGCCCTTTTTAGACAACTCTCAAAATAGTTCAGCATTCCAAATTTATATTTAGTTTTTTCTCTACCTGTTCTAATAAAGAAAAATTAAATTTTTTGCTTAGAATTATCCCACCATTCACGAATATCTGAAAAAATAAGCTTAATTTATTAACACTTAACCAACAGTGAAACATTCAGTTTCCACAATCCTTTATATGCATTAATGTTTGGGTTTATAATAATGAGCAGTATGATCCTGAAAAAGAAAAATGTCTATTCTACTGTGCAAAAGAAATGGTTTCAGTGTTTCCTGTTTTTTAACAGTTTGATGTTTTGTCCCCCTTTTTTTTTTGTCTTTACCACCTTCAAACATTATGATGTTCCTTTCTTATTTCTTTTATAGTTGCTTTATCGCTTCTGGCTTTGTTGTTATAGTAACGTTTGAGTTCCAGGAGGCTTTAGGAAGACACAGTGCAGCTTTCTTACTTCATTAACACACTAATTAAAATATACATATTATTTACAACAAAGTGAATCAAAGTATGAGCCTTGCTTTCTTCTCAACCCACAAATGGTGAGACCACAACCTCACTCCACTAAGGCTCTTGGATCTTCTCTCTGCTTCTCTCTGTTCTTTTCTGTTCTCTGCTTTTCTTTGTTCTTTTCTTGCCTTCTTCAAAGTTTTTCAAAGGAAATGCCCATCCCATCAACAGGCGGGCAATAGCTTCTGTCCCGCCTTGTTAGGTGTCTAATTGGCTGAGATTATCTAATGACATCCCTTTTGGGTGGATTAGTTGATTTAATTCCCTCCTCCGTACGAGAGACTTTTGACGTCACCGGAAGTCTTTAGTTTCTGGCGAGAGTGGAAAGGTAAGCTCACAGGTGAGACATGTAAACATTCCTTAAGATTTCCATAGACTAAACTTGCACCCGTGTTTTGGCTACGCACTCATAATACTTCCTGATTTGCTATTCTCTCTCTCTCTCTCTCTCTCTCTTTTCATTATTATTCCATTCTCTTTCTATGTCACTGATTCTCTTCTCATTTCTTTTTCTCTCTCTCATTTTTACGCTATGCATACTTAATATTCTCCTAGCTATTATTACATCGCTCAGTCACCTACCAAACATTTTCATCAATGTTTAATTAAGCATAATAAAATGGATACAATTGCAATAATTAAATTGGCAATAATGGATATAATAAAAATTGTTTCTCCAATTGTGGAGGAAAAGACATAAGTTCATCAAAAAATTCTAAAAAAAATAATCATATTAAAATATTAAACACATCAAATTATAAGTACATTAATTCATAAGTATATTTAATGAACATATGGACAATTAACATATGAACAATAAATATATGAAATCATTATTATGTAACAATTATTGTTAATATCAATTCTTAATTAATGTTATTATTGAGTTCTGTCAATATTCCTTGTATTTTTCTGGTAACAAGATTTCTCACTATTATGATGAAGAAAATAACAGTAATTACTATTACACATAGATTTACTAATGATAAAATTAGGGAGACAGTTTCTTTATAGTAGAAATATTCATGAACATAGTTCAGATTTTCAAGCTTCTTTAATTCCAACTGAGACAACTTAAATTAATTTATTTTCTATGAGTAATTCTTATATGGCACATGTTGGTTGAAGTTGTTGTGAAAAGATGAGGTTCATAATATAATTGGTTTGCTATCAAACATGATGGTGTAAAAGATTTAACATTTTTAAACCTTATTTCTATGCTAATGTTACGACATTTAATTTTAGCTACAACAGTATTTAGTGAAAATACAAAGATCAGTTATAAATGCCTCAAATGTTTTATCATAGTTTGTGGTACATACATCTTTTTCTTGGTTTTGGTTTAACACAATTTCTTGAATATAGGGATAAGCATTAGTATTCTTATACAGATTATCAAAATTACATATATATTCTGGTTCTTTTAACAGAATACACTCATTATATTGTTTATCAGTGATTTGTGTTGGGCTCAAAATAACTTCTTCAGCAAGCAAAATGGCATTTAATGTGTTTTTATGTTTCTGTAATATCACTTCACTTTCTAGAGCAAATGTATTTAAAAACTGTATGTTTTCCAATTTATTCAGTCCTTTTGTTACATTCTGATTGACTTGATTTGTAAAATTTTTTCAGTTTTTCTATTTGTTCTGCATTTTGATTTTGTGATGTTATCATTTTATTTATCACTGTCCCTCTTGCTGCTGCCCATTTTTCCAGTCTGTCTATTCTTTCTTTTTCCTGTTCTACATTTGCTTCGGTAGCAACTCAAAAACAATGTGTTCAAAGCAGTTCCAATGAAGGGTAAGAGGGATCTCTTTGACCTTTTTTCACTGTATTTTCTATTTTTGTGTTTAATTTTTCTAACAAGTGAAAAATGTCCCCTTGAATTGCATTTAATGTTTTCTCACTATCTAACACTGTTGATATGTCTAAACTAATGATTCCTAAGTCTTTAATCATTTTAACTTCATGTCTTTATAACAATGATCCCTTTCTTATCTCCACCTCTGAAGAGATGATTCCAATTATGACTAGTGCTATGAAGAGCTGCATTTTTGCAACTGTAAGAATAGACTTTTATCAGATTTTCTTTATATATATAGGTTTCACTACATACATTATATTTATGATATTTTCAGTCCAACACCAATATACATATATATCCACATATTTAACTCTGTCGGTTTCGTAGATTATATCTTTTGTTTACAAGATTATCTACACCATTTTCATGTCTTATGTTATCTATAACTTCAGTGCACCATGGATCTGATTTTACTACTTTTATATGATTCCAGTGAACTACTTTTTCCTTTAGATCACTTTCATTAATTACTCTATATTTGTTTAATTTTAACACTTCTACAACTCTATATGGTCCAGTGAACTTGAGAGAAACCTTTACATTTGGCCCTTCTAGAGCATGATTTTGTACATACATTTGAGTACCCACTCTAATGTCTGGTTTAATGGTACTTTTATTATAATGTCTGGCATGAGTGTTATGAACCTCTTTTAATTCTGCCCTTGTTTTCATGATTGTCTCGCAAGTAAGCCTGGTCTTCCATTCAACATAGCCACCACAGCCATAAGTATGTTTGGGTTTTTTTGCATAGCCTAATAATGTGTTAGGCATTCTTTTCTGATAACCGTATAGCAAATAATGTGGGGATTCTCCTATTGTTTCATTTACAGTATTATTCAATGTGAACTGTATGTCTTCTATTGCTAAGTCCCAATCTTCTGTCCGTGGGCTCACTAAAGTTTTCAGGATATCCTTTATTTTACGATTAGTTGGTTCTACTGCTCCATTAGAACTTGGTTTATAAACTGTTATTTGACACTTATTTATTTCATAAAATTCACATATTTTCTTTAAAAGATCACTGGTAAACTCAGCAGCATTCTTCGAAAGAAGAACTTGTGGACACGAATGTCTTGTGATAATTCTAGATTTAAGAGCTTCTGCAACTGTAACTGCATCCCTATTTCTTAATGGTACTATTTCTACATATCTAGTTAAATAGTCTAAGAAGACTAATATTTGTCTATTTCCTCTAATAGTGGTTGGAAATGGAACTAAAAAGTCCATTGTAATTATTTGAAATGGATTTAATTCCGATGGACATTTTTCAGATGGAGTTTTAAGATTTACGTTACCTTTATGTTGGTTACAAACTATACAGTTTTGTACAAAGTTTTTGGCATCTTCACTACAATTTGGCCAAAAATAATTTCTAGTTATGATTCTGCTTGTCTTTTTAATTCCTGGATGTCCTGCTAACTTATATGAATGTGTTAATTCTAAAACTTCTCTGATTAGTGTTTTTGGGATGTATAGACGAAAACTACCATTCTTCTCTGTTGGCCTTTTATACAACAATCCATTTATTAATTGAAAATCGGGTTTTGAAGATTCATCTAGTATTAACTGTCCTACTTTTTGTCTGATTTCTGCATTGTTTTCTTGTTGTATTTTTATCTTTCTAGATCTAAATCTACTACTTGACAACTAAAAAAAACGCATATGTGGTAATAAATTTTTTCTGTTTCTTCTTGAGATCTGGATAATGCATCTGCCAAGGTGTTAAATTTCCCTGGAATATATCTGAATTCCATGGCAAATTCTAATACACTAATGAACCATCTATTGAACTTCATGTTGTTGGTAAAGGCTCTCTTTTCAAATAAGTCACAAATGGGATTGTGATCATTAAGCACATTAACTTTATAGGTTTAAAACTCTGCTAGCATAATGTATTGCCCTTATTCTAGTTTTGGCCTTTTGCAACAATACAGCTCCTAGCCCTGTACTTGAGGCATCACAAGCTAAGTAAAAGTCTTTGGAAATATCTGGGTGGACTAAAACAGGTTTACTGGTCATTTTGCTCTTTAGTGTTTGAAAGGTTGTTTATTGTTCATCCTTCCATTCATAATTAACATCCTTCTTTGTTAGTTCTGTCAAAGGTTTGGCTATAGTAGCAAAACCCTTTATAAAAGGTCTATCATAAGCTACCATACCTAGGAACCTTCTTAATGCTTTCAAATTAGTGGGAGTTGGGTAATCAGTTATTGCCTTTGTTTTACCTGCCTGCATGCGCAGTCCATCTTCACTAATTACATGACCCAAGCATTCTAAGGATTCCATCAGGAATTGACATTTCTTTAATTTTATTTTTAGTCCTGCAATTCTTAATCTCTCTAGGACCATTTCTAATGTTCTGAGGTGACTTTCTAAGTCTTTGCTAAAAATTGTTACATCGTCCAAGTATACTCCAATTTGTAACATTGATCTGACAAATGTTAATGGGGCTGATGTGAGTCCAAATGGCATTACTTCAAACTATAAATGTTCTTTATGTGTGCTGAAGGCTGTGAATGGTTTCAATTCTTCATCTAGAGGCACTTGCCAATATCCATTATACAAATCTAAGGATGAAAATATTTGGGCCCTCCTAATTCAGCTAACATATCTTGAATTACCGGCATCGGCATTCTATCTGGAACTGTGTTGGAATTTAACTTCCTGTAATCTATTACAAGTCTCCAACTACCATCCTTCTTTGGAACAAGTAACAATGGGGAATTATATGGAGATTTAGAAGGAATTAATACTCCATCTCTTTTCACTTCCTCTGTCAAATTATCAACAATGGGTCTCTGGTTTATTGGTAATCTGTAATTAGGAATAAAAAATGGCTTGGCTCCATCATCTAACAAAATTCTGTGTTGTAGAACATTTGTTCTTCCTAGTTTATCTCCTTCTATAGCTATTACATTTCTGTATTTCTCTAACACCTGAATTAAATTGTGTCTATTTTCTGGAAAAACTGTTTTTTTTACTTCTGGGATTATTTTTCGCCGTTCATAAAGAAAAATGCTTTTCTTCTACTGTTAGTAAACGATTGTTACTAGGAATTCCTATGCAAAAGACAATGCCTGCATATAGTGTTAATCTGTTACCTGAACAGTTTTGGACATAAACTTCGCAGTTATCATTATTCATGTTGACGAGAGAATTATCCATTCTGACGAAATCTGGGAATTCTTCATTCAATAATAGAATAGCCTTATCCTTTACATCCTCTTTTGATCTCAAATATATTTTTGTTAAACATTTTGGATACAAAGTTACTGCTCTGTTGAGTGTAAATTGGACTTTATTATCATCAGTTCTGCTAACACAACATAGTTCTTCTTCTTTTGTGTCTGAAAAATAGCAAAGTTCTGCATCTCCAGTAGTTTCTTCTGTTACTTCTATTATACTATTTATGTCTGATTTATTTATCTTATCTAAGAGCAATATTTCATTTAGTGTTTTCCCTTCACTTTCACAACTTGTTACTACATTGCTATTGTCATAAGTATAAGCGCCTTAATTTTCGTTAGATTCAGCGTTTTGGTCATCACAATTATTTATATCTGAGTATATATGATCTGCATGTGCACATCTCAACAATTCTGTATTCTGTAAGTGTGGGAATTCCTCTTTTTTATCTGTTTTTATTTTAGCTTGCTTGTTCTGGTTACTTATCTGCTTTTCCTGTATGTCTGTCTAGCTTGACGAAACTGTCTCAGACAAATTGATCAAATTTGGGTGAAACTTTACTTTGTCAAGCATAAAACATATGCTCTTCTGATTATACTGTTTCAGGCTAATTTGTCCTTCACTAATATCTAACATTATTCCATATCTCATTAATTTAAATGAGAACAATACTTGTGTGGGAAAAAATCGGTTTTCTAGTTTCAATAAATTTATGTGACAAAATCTCTATTTCTAAGTTCACATTCCCCAGACTTTTAATCTGCTTCCCTGCTATTCCTTCTATTACTCTACTTTGGCCCTGAATCTGAGTTCCTGCAATGCCTAAATATCTGGTTAAAATTATTTAATCAATTATATTTACAGTACTACCTGTATCAATGAATACAGTACATGTCTTTCCATTTATTGGAATCTTTACAATAGGCAGATCCTTTCTGTTTATTTCTTCCTCTTTCATGGAAAATATTACTTCTTTGGTATGCAAATAGGAAAATGCTGATGAACCTTCATTTCCCATTGTAGCTGTTTCTCCTTTTTCTCTGTCATCACCTTGAAGGGATTTACTTTCTTTTCTCTGTATAGGGGTTAATTATCACTGACTGGATGATTTATTTATATTTGAGCAACTGTTACTTATCTCTATAACCTCTCTATTGGCTCCCTTATTATTGAACCAACAGTTTTTAGTTAAATGCCCGATCTTTTTGCAAACTGCACAGATTCTAGGCTTTCTGCATTCATTAGTGGAATGATTGGTATACCCGCAGTTTTCACGTGTTATTTTTTATCTAGCTTCTTGAGCTGAATTATTCTCAGGTTTTGAATTATTTTTTTATGTTTGAATATTGGCCATTATGATATATTATGGGTGGACCGAGGAATGGTCCAATTCTCCATTGATTCTGTCTTCCTTTCTGGTTTCGATTCCATTTTTTCATATTACTTTGTGAATATTTCCTTTGAAAGGAAGTTTGTCTATTCCCTGCTAGTCTGGAATTATCATTAAACTTGTTATTTCTTTTATATGATTCATGGGTATTTCTGCCTTTCCTTTCATTTTGTGTTCCTGTTACCCCTACAAATTCCTTAGAAAAATCTATCCCTTTCTTCTGGATTTCTTGCCTCATTGATATTAAAGCCGTAAGGCTATCACTTTTAGGATCAATTTTAACTTTCTTGAACGCTTTCTTTTCTTTTTCTCTGAGTGAGTTATACATCGTTCCAAAAGATAAGTAATTCAAAACATGTCTCAAACTAACTAAATCATTTTTTTCATCAAAAAAAGCATTCTTATTTCCTATGGTGATGTTTATTTTCCTTAAGTCTTCTATCATCTTGTGTGTTGATTCTTCAACATCTGTATGAAGATTTGCTATAGATTCTCCATCATAATTCTGGGTAAGGAATTTTTTAATATTATATAATGCATCACTTTGACTCACTGGTTCCCAGATTGATAAACAAATGTTTTTAAATTCAGTGCATGTGGTTATTTTGCTGAATATAACCGAATTCAAAGTTCTTTGTGCATCACCGCTTTCTGAGCTAACAAGAAGCAAGGCTCCATTAATTTTAGCTCTCGTCAGGTAGCCACTGGTTCACAGAATATGTTTCTAGCCTATTTCTGTCAGGATCAGAACTTTCAACTCTTCCACAGGATCGGATGGCTTCCATAATGATCGCTGCTTGCTTCATTGTTCTAAATTTAAATGTGTTAGTATTATTATTATTATTATTATTATTATTATTATTATTATTATTATTATTATTATTATTATTATTATTTGTGTTAGTACTTCCTTGAGTTAATGATATTTGTGAACTTGGCATTGGAACTCAACTATGTCTAATTGTTGTTGGTCTTAAATTGTAATGTCTATATCTAACAGCATTCAACAATGTGTCAAACGAATCCTGCATATTACAACAGTATTAAAAATCATAAGAAATCTATACACAAATACACAACAGTATTCAAAAAATATTTCATCAAAAGAATGTTATGTTATTAAAGATTCTTATCTATCAAATATCAAAAAAAACAAGATAAATATTTTTGAGAGAATTATAAAAGTTTTATACTTTCTGAGGGAGAGAACGTCATAAAATATTTCATACACTCAATGTGAGAGAGAATAATAACTTTCCAATCATGACTTACTTATTTCTGTTGTTCAGTCTTAACTGTTGTTTGTTATCACTGTGGCTCTAGAACTGTTTTACTTTTCTTTTCCGATATCAACACTGTAGTTCACTGTAGACGCTCAGGATACGACTTCTGGCTTTTAAATCTTGACTAGAACTCTCCTTTTCTTGCTTCGCTGACCATCAGGGATTCGTCTTCTTATTAGAATTCATCAGTAAAGTTGATTCTCTAATGGGAATGTTTTGTCGTACGTGTGAAATGCACTCATCTGTTTTAACAGATTGTATTTAGAGGCTTTGTTGTTGCTGTTTCACTGGTATGTTTGCAAGTTCCTCATTGGATGGGTCGATACCGTACTCGGCTAACACTCTCCTAGGCCTGCGTTCGATTCTCCGGCCAGCCAGTGAAGAATTAGAGGAATTTATTTCTGGTAATTGGAATTCATTTCTCATTATAAAGTGGTTCGGATTCCACAATAAGCTGTAGGTCCCGTTGCTGGGTAACCAATTGGTTCTTAGCCACGTAAATTAAGTCTAATCCTTTGGGCCAGCCCTAGGAGAGCCGTTAATCTGCTCAGTGGTCTGGTTAAACTAAGGTATACAGCTGCCACCATTTTATGTGATGTTGTGTCCTTTTTTTATGTCTTTACCACCTTAAAATTTTATGATGTTCCTTTCTTATTTCCTTTATAGTTGCTTTATCGTTTCTGGCTTTGTTGTTATAGTAACGTTTGAGTCCCAGGAGGCTTTAGGAAGACAGTGCAGCTTTCTTACTTCATTAATACACTAATTAAAATATACATATTATTTACAATTTAGTGAATCAAAGTATGAGCCTTGCTTTCTTCTCAACCCACAGCTGGCGAGACCGCAACCTCACTCCACTAAGGCTCTTGGATCTTCTCTCTGCTGCTCTCTGTTCTTTTCTGTTCTCTGCTTCTCTTTGTTCTTTCGTTGCCTTCTTCAAGGTTTTTCAAAGGAAATGCCCATCCCATCAACAGGCGGGCAATAGCTTCTGTCCCGCCTTGTTAGATGTTTAATTGGCTGAGATTATCTAACAACACAGGTGACACGTGTAAACATTCCTTAATGATTTCCATAGATTAAGCTTGTGCCTGTGTTTTGGCTACACAATCATAATACTTCCCGTTTAGCTATTCTCTCTCTCTCTCTCTCTCTCTCTCTCTTCATTATTATTCCGTTCTCTTTCTATATCACTGGTTCTCTTCTCATTTCTTTTTCTCTCTCTCATTTTTACACTATTCATAATTAATATTCTCATAGCTATCATTACAACAGTATTTAATCCATTATTATTTAGCATAGCAATTTTAAAATTCATTTAAGTAAAATGCTGAATTAAGTCTTTTTCTTTATCCTTCTACAGTAGTATCTTTCGCTTACTGTACGCTTTATG
>JANJGK010000031.1:34040804-34067439 GCA_039081455.1 Macrobrachium rosenbergii | reverse complement strand
TTCCTATAACAGCACACTGATGAAAACAATGTCAATACAAAATAGACCTAAGGAAAGCAAAGACAAAATATATAAAATTCCATGCCTTGACAACTCTTCTTTTGATATAGGTCAATCTAGTAAAGATATAGAAGTGAGAATTCAGCAGCGTAAGTCTTCTATCAAAACTAGGTAAATATCCAATGCAATATTCATTTATTTAAGTGAAAACTCACAGGATAATTTGGACTGACAGTACAGTGATTGCCAGATCAAAAGATTTCTCTTCACGAGATCTTTTACAATCTGAAATTATACAGCTTACTTCCAGCCGTAATTTCAACCTTAGCCTGATATGTATTATTTAGACCCCTGTTTTATTGAAATGTTCAAGAATGAACTTGAAGATAAAATAACAGACTTAATTACTAATCAGTTAACTTATGTATATTTCCTATGCATCCATATATTTCATAGATTTTTTGAAAATGTTCATTTTGCTAAAATTTTTATTTACCAAAACGAGAATAATTGAAGTGTTGTACTTTTAGAAATATATAATCAGCTTATTCTTTCCGAAGTCATTTTCGGTCTTCAGTCTCTTGATCTGTACAACCCTTCAACTGACTCCCTGCTTTCGAGCCAGTTGGGCTTAATTCTTTGTAAAACCTTTCAAAGATTTACCTTTGTTTTGGTATGTCCACAAATTCTTCAACTGTATTGGATTCCAGGTGCATCTATTGCTTATAATTCCCACCTTCAGGGATATCTGAATGGAATCTGTCAGTTATACGAGCTTTGTTGTAACCTTATTTATATATTTTTCATGTCTGCCAGTAAAGGACTGTGTCAAAAAGTCTAGCAGCCACTCCATTGTTTCACTTTTCCTTCTTGGCATTTGCCTATATTTGTACATTCATCATATTCCATATCTTTGTGATTGAGTTATATATATATATATATATATATATATATATATATATATATATATATATATATATATATATATATATATATATATATATATAAATATATATATATATATATATATAAATAAATAAATATATATATATATATATATATATATATATATATATATATATATATATATATATATATATATATATATATATATATATATATATATATATATATATATATATATATATATATATATATATATATATATATATATATATATATATATATATATATATATATATATATATATATATATATATATATATATATATATATATATACATGCATGAGTGTGTGTTTGTGTGCAAGTATGTGAGTATAAAATTGATTTCATATTTTTAAAAAGTCTCATTAATTATCGATCATATTCTTTTGTAATACAATAGAAAATAAGTATAATTATATTGTCATTTTTTTCTATCTCAGTCATCCTATTCTTTTGGGTAGTATTTATGGTGTGGTGTTCAGGGTTGCATCCTGGCTCCATAGAAGTCCATCACTTTTCTCACTATGTGCGCTGTTTCTAATAGCACGCTCTTCTGCATGAGTTCTGGGGCTAATTCGGCATCAAGTTGTTTCAGGTTCCATTTCATGGATCATGGGATCGTGTCTAGTGTCCCTATGATTATGGGTACAATTTCCTCTGGAATTTCCCATTTCCTTCTTGTTTCTATTTTCTGGTCTTGATACTAATCAACTGATTCTCTTTCTTACTCATCTACTGCGACATCAATGAGTTATACTCTTTTCTTGATTATGTCAATCAGCGTCAAGTCTGGTCTATTGGCATTTATCATCCTATCTGTTCTGATAACATAGTCCCAGAGGATCCTTGACTGATTGTTTTCTATCACTCCCACTTATTACTGCAATCTAGCAGGTGTTTCTTGCCCAGGTTCCAGTGGAGGGCTTTTGCAACTGAATCATGCCTCTTTTTGTACTGGTTACATGCAAGTGCCGGACATTTGCTTGCTCTGTGGTTTATGGTCTCGTCTTTCATATTGCACTTCCTGTATATGGGTGAGATGTTATTTGCATTTATTGTTCTTTGGACATATCTGGTTCTTAGAGCCTCATCTTGTGCTGCTGTTAGCATTCTTTGTTTCCTTCTTGAGTTCTTCCCTCTGTAGTCATTGCCATGTTTTGTTGCTGGCCAGTTCTTTAGTCGGTCTCATGTGCTGTCTGTGCTTTGCTTTTTTGTGCCAGTCCTCTGTTCTGATTTTCATTTTCCTGTCTCTGTATATTTCTGGGTCTTCGTCTACTTTAATCAGTCCTTCTTCTTCCCATGAACTCCTTAGCCACTCATCTTCACTGGTTTTCAGGTATTGCCCCAGTGCTCTGCTTTCAATGCTGACGTAGTCCTCTATGCTTAGTAGACCTCTCCTTCCTTCCTTTTATGTTATGCATAGTCTGTCTGTATTTGCTCTTGGGTGTAGTGCTTTGTGTGTTGTCATGTGTTCCCTAGTTTTCTGGCCTATGATACGGAGTTCAGTTTTTGTCCACTCCACTACATCTGTGCTGTTTCTGATTACTGGTACTGCCCATGCGTTTATGGCTTTCATCATGTTTCTGGTGTTGAGTTTTGAATTGAGTATCACCTTAAGTCTCTACATATATTCATTCCTGATCATATCCTTCATCTCCTGGTGTTTTATATCCTCTCCTATTATTCCCAGGTATTTGTATCCTGTCTCATCTATGTGTTTGGTGGTATTCTTGCAGGGTAGCTTTATCCCTTCAGTCCTTATCACTTTGCATTTTTATATTTTGACCAAGGCACATTTTTCTATTCCAAACTACATCCTGATGTACCCAGATACAATCCTTACAGTCTGGATTAGGTTATCTATTTCCTTGATGCTCTTACCATACAGCTTGATGTCGTCCATGAACATCAGACAGTTATTCTGTTGCCTCCTTTCTTGAGTCTTGAGTTGATACCTAGCATCCATCATAGCTACTATGAAGAGTAGTGGGGACAGAGAGTCGCCTTGAAAGATTCCTCTCCTGATGTTAACCTCTGCTAGTCTTATCCCAGAGCTTGTAGGTACTGTTTACCAAAAAATGACAGTATGTATTTTCCCGGTGTGCCTCAGGCCCAGGAGAGAGAGCAGACCATTTCATATATATATATATATATATATATATATATATATATATATATATATATATATATATATATATATATATATATATATATATATATATATATATATATATATACATACAGTATACACACACACACACACACACACACACACACACATATATATATATATATATATATATATATATATATATATATATATATATATATATATATATATATATATATATATATCGACGGGGTAACGAGGGAAAGCACAGAGCATTTTCATGATTTATTGTGCCAACGTTTCACAACACATCTCGGTTGCATTTTCAAGGCTGTAAAAATTTTAGCACCATAGTACTCGTAATAACTCTTAGAATATTTCGACAAAATATATAGATTTATTACATTGACATCCCCAGTAAAAGTAAAATATAGCAGAATAGTGAAATAAAAAAAAAACACATCAGAAGACAAAGAGATATAGAAAAAAAAACTCAAGAACGTGAAAAAAAATATGTAAAAAAAAAATAAGACGTAAGGTAATCTTGACATCACTGGTTACATCAATATATTAAAGTGAGACAAAATAAAATGAGTAAAAAACCAACAGTAAAAAAAAAAGAAATTAAAGGTCAAAATAAAATTAATACAGCTAGAAGAATAAGCATAAAAAGGCAAAAACACTACTGAGTCAAACACCCACCCAGCGGGCAGCTTCAAAGAGAAACTAAAACAGAAGAGAAACGAAAGACGAAGTGCAACGGGCCATTACGGAATTCTGCGAGTTTAACGACGGAACTAGCTTTTTTATCATTATGGACTCTAAGACATACAAAATGAAAACGAACTTCATGTCGTAATGGGCCGTTGCACTTCGTCTTTCGTTTCTCGGTCTCTGAAGGTTCTTCTGTTTTAGTTTCTCTTTGAAGCTGCCCGCTGGGTGGGTGTTTTACTCCGTAGTGTTTTTGCCTTTTTATGTTTATTCTTTTAGCTGTATTAATTTTATTTTGACCTTTACTTTTTTTTTTACTGCCGGTTTTTTACTAATTTTATTTTGTCTCACTTTAACATATTGATGTAACCAGTGATGTCAAGATTATTTTACTTTTTTTTTTTTACATATTTTTTATGTTTTTTACGTTCTTGAGTTTTTTCTATATCTCTTTGTATTCTGATGTGTGTTTTTTATTTCACTATTCGGCTATATTTTACTTTTACTGGGTATGTCAATGTAATAAATCTATATATTTTGTCGAAATATTCTAAGAGTTATTATGAGTAATATGGTGTTCAAATTTTTACAGCCTTGAAAATGCAACCGACATGTGCTGTGAAATGTCGGCACAATAAATCATGAAAATGCTCTGTGCTTTCCCTCGTTACCCCGTCGATGTGGTTTGAGCAGTGGCTCCTGTTATGATTATATATATATATATATATATATATATATATATATATATATATATATATATATATATATATATATATATATATATATATATATATATATATATATATATATATATATATATATATATATATATATATATATATACTGTATATATATACTGTATATATATATATATATATATATATATATATATATATATATATATATATATATATATATATATATATTTATGCATGTATATTTATGCATGTATATAAAAAGTCTTTATTGACTTGGGTCAGCAGTGGAGAACCATGTGCTGGCCTGGCAGTGGCACTTCTGCTGCAAGCGCATTTGGGTCTGTCACGATCCAAGCGCATGGGAACAGCATGATTGAACATTGAACCGATCCGCTGGAAGTCCCCAGTTTCCAGTGGGGTTTGTGCGTGTGTGTGTGTGTGTGTGTGCGATCTCCCATGGGATATTTATGAGAGGAACAGTGACTCTCACGGGGAGACTGCCTCGATCTTGGGTGCCTAATATGTGCTTTTAGCATGTTGCAGTGTTTAAAGAAACTGCCACTATGAAGATACATTATCTGGGACATAGAAAAAGTAAGTAAGATCTCCTAGTGTCATTTATATCTTTTCCAGACTTTAGAGGGAAAACCCCCGGTTGGGAAGCAGTGAAACTGATCGATGGCTACATAATGAATTTTCCCATTTAATGCTTCATTGGACGTTTTTTTATATGCAATGAATACCATTTCAGGTTTTAATATAATGATATGTTTCTTTCAACAGGAATTCGAGTTTCGTCCTGAGAGGACGAGTATTTGGGAAGTGGTGTTTTTACTCTTACATACTATATGATATATATTGTGATTTCGAATAATTATGACCTTGTTACTTTGTTTGATGACCAGGGTGTTATTCACTAGTATTGCTTGGTATAGAATTATTATGCTTGTTTGTGAAATAGTATTTCCTCTAGTTATGTTTCCCATTGATAGGGAGTGTGAATCACTCCATTCCATGACCGTAGCTTTTGCTGAGTTACTTTTGTTAAATTTGTCAATAAAGTCTAGTTTTACTTCTCAGTGTTTAATTCCAGTAGGCCTTTGTGTAAAGATAGGTTTAGTGAGAGAAGTCGACAAAGGAGAAGGGATTTGTTGACCCATGGATGAGCCATGGCTACCACAGACATCTTACAGAAGTAAGATGATAGAGTCTGTTCTTAAAACAGATACACCAATAAAAGATGGCCCTTCTGACCCGAGAGGGCCATTAACAGTGGTTGGCAGTGGTGTTAGATACAGATAGATAAATAGATAGTTAGGGATACGCTTCCAAAGGGACATATCTTATTAAATACTGGCATTGGCATCTCAGAATAGGTTTTGTTTGGGGCCAGCGATTCAGTTTAGGAAGCTGCTGTTGAGTGAGACGCACCGAATCAGTCTTTTTCTCGAGGTGACTCTCTGTGTGTGTTTTAATGATGAGTCATGGGGTGCAGGGTTTTAATATGGGTATTAATAGGGCGTTAGTTCATGTTGGGGAGTGCTTAGGCATATACAATGTGTATAGTGTAAAGTAACTGAGGTATCTTGACTGCTTGCGTGTGTTGAAACACGCAAAATACTCAAGTTTTTTTTCTTCTTCTTCTCCCTCTCTCTCTTTCTTTGGTGAGGGAATTCCCGCGCCATTAAACAGAGGCGTACGTAACTGTTTTCATTTTATTTTTAATGTTAATTTAATGTCAGTTTGGATTTTTCATTACACTGCAACTAATATTCAGGCGGTGGCTGTAGTGGCGTCATCGCCTGGGTGATGTGTAAGTGACGGTCATACCCTTATGCAGTGCATTTGAATTGTGGGTGTGTCTTATATCTCTTGTGATATATATATATATATATATATATATATATATATATATATATATATATATATATATATATATATATATATATATATATATATATATATATATATATAGCAACTGGCAATTCACATCAGCATTTATGGTTTAATAAAGGGAGTATGCTATTATTGTGTTACCTCTGGGGACTTTGATAATTGGGTAGGAATTTATTTGACATTTGTTGAATTACTGTGTGCAAACGTTTCTTACGCAAGTGTGTATACATTTCTTAGTTTTTTAAACTGATTTTTTCTTATCTTTATAACTGCACACATACGTGTGTTATTTTGGGTGCATACGTGCGTGTATGTAAAGTGGAGAGTGGTTGCTACAAGTTTACTTGGCAATCGCTTGTACCTTGGAGACAGGAGAGGCGAGCTAGTCTCTGAGGTTTTATGCTCAGCACTTTTTCTGTGTGCTTCGGCACACCTTGGGAGAGTGAGTTGTTGCACTGGGGAGAGGGGGATGAATTCTTCTCTCTCTCTCTCTCTCTCTCTCTCTCTCTCTCTCTCTCTCTCTCTCTCTCTCGCATATGTCTGCTCTAGTTCCATTTTCCATATGTGAGAGTGTATTCCCAGTCTCTACTTGGGGGAGACTGAGTGTTTTTTTTTTTTTTTGTCATTTGGCCTTGAAGACGTCATTTTGACCCACTATTGGAATCAGCTGTGTGCTCATCCAGTTTTTTTTTCCCATGGGACTTTGGATTTAATTATGGGTTTAATTAATTTTGAATTTAATTTTGGGGTTTAATTTAATTTTGGGTTTAATTAATTTTGAATTTAATTTTGGGATTATGTAATTTTAGATTTTATTGTGGGTTTAATTAACTTTGGATTTAATGGTGGGTTTGATTAGTACTTTCTTTTAAGTTTTGGGAATTAATTGTTAGAGTAAAGGGAATTAACATTCTAGGTTTCGTGTTGTATAGGAATCATTTCAAGGGGAAACTGTTTTTTCTTCTTTTTTTCTGTAAGGGGTGTCTTTTCAAGGGACTTGGGAAATTTTGCATTTGTGATCAGGCAAGAATAAGTTAACAAATTTACTTATGAAGAAGAAAGTTGCAAAAATGAGGAGAGGAAATAGTGATCAGCGATTCCTTAGATCAGCATATGGCTTTCTAGGGTGCTGAGATTTAGTCTGCGGTTCGAAGGGTTTTGTTGGAAGTTGGAATAGCCAAAGATCGATGGTTGGCTTATGTTCTCGGACCCACGGGTTCATTGCTTTAATTGTAATATGCAAGGACACATTAAGAGATTTTGCCGAGTCAAATATTATGGCACTTGTAAGAGTTATGGTCATCGTTGGAAGTCCTGTCCGTCTCAGAGACAGTATAATGGCAGGCCAGCATTTCAGAATTTTGGTAGTTCAGATAAGAAAGTTCCTCACGGGAATTTTTCTAGGTGATTTTGTGATTGGCGGACATTGTCTAAAGACCAATCAGTTGTAAAGAAAAACTGGATGAGTGTTTCTTGGGATACAGGACTTCTGGGAGAACCCCCAGGGTCAAAGTCAGTTGTAATATGGTCCATACGTGGGATAAATGTAAGAGTTTTTATAGATACAGGTGCCTCTATTAATTTGATAAATTATGAGTTGTTCAGATAGATGTTTTCCGATCGCTCTTTGAGACCCGCTAAAGAAACTGTATGCGATGTTCAAGCAAATAGGTTACAAATTTTGAGACACATAAATGTAGATTTATCTCTCGGGGGTAGATCTTTGACAGAACCATTTTTGGTTATACAAGGGGGTGCTTTGGGGAATACTTTGTTACAAGGTCATCCAGCATGTTGGAGACGAAAGATCTCGGTTCATGTAGAGGTATGCAGTATAACTGTGGGAGTACCTAGGGTGTTTGTGCCTTATGAGGGACGGATGTGAGTGTGATAGAGGTTGAGGACGGATCAGGTGTACATGAGGATCTGTGGGTAGATGCTGAGCATGTGTCGGGGGATAAGAGGTGTTATAAGGGTGTTTTGTCGGATGATGTGGTGCTTGGTCTGGTATGGTTGCTATGGTGAAAGTTCGAGTAAAAGGAGTGTATAAATCTAGACAGATGTGTGTGGATGAATGTAGCGAGAAGCTGAAATGGGTTGTGTGTATGGGTTCTATAAATAGGGTATCGAGTTTAGGGTATACTTGGGTGGAATTGCTAAACTGCAATGATTCAGTTTGCAGTTAACAGAAGGGTACTTATGCAATCGACTTTGCTGACTGGGTCGATGAAGATAATTCAGTAGCTATGGTCGGGGATTTTTGTAGTTTTTCAGAAACAGATTTACCGGCTAGAAGACAAGTTTTAGGGATCAGTTAGCCAATGCTGATTATAAAGAATATGCTGGGGGTGTAGAAGATGTTTTGGCTGAGTTTGCGGACATAGTCGCACTAAAAGGGGATAAGTTAGGATTAACAAATGTGTTAGAACACAAGGTTCAGTTGGAGGACAAAACTAAGCCTATTTTTGTTCTTTCATATAGGATTCCTTTTAAGATTAGGGAGCAGGTAGAGCAAGAGGTTAATAAGTGGGAGGAAGAAAGCATCATTAGGCCCAGTTCCTCACCTTTTAATTTTCCGTTGTTGGCAGTGCCTAAGAAGCATGGTTCAGTCCGAGTTTGTGTAGACTTTAGGAAGTTGAACGAGAAAACCATTCCTGGTCACTACCCTGTGGCGTATTTGCCAGACTTTTTTGTTGAGATTAAGGCAAGAACATTTACTCCTCAACTGATCTGATGCAAGGGTATTTGCAAGTACTGCTTAGTGAGGAGAGTCAAGAGTACACGGCTTTCTTTTTTCCAAAGGGGCATTATGAGTTCATGCGAATGCCATTTGGTTTATCAGGCAGTCCAATGACATTTACTAGGCTAATGAATACGGTTTTGCATGGCTTGTTAGGGAAAAAGGTCTTTATACATGGATGATATCCTAGTTGCCACTGATTCAGTAGAACATTTAGAAGTTCTCAGGGATGTTTTTAGGAGGCTTAGATTAGCGGGTTTGAAGATAATGTTAGCTAAGTGTAATTTTCTCAAGGGGCAGATAGTATATTTAGGTCATGTCATTTCTAAAGAAGGTGTTAGAGTGAATCATGATAAAGTTAGGGCAATTGTAGATTTTGTTACTCCCAAGAATAAGAAGCAGAATCGGTCATTCTTAGGAATGGAAGGATTTTTCCGTAGATTTGTGAAGGGTTTTTCTGTTCTAGCATCTCCCTTGACAGATGTCATTAGGGATGATGTGCAGTTTGTATGGGGAGATGGACAGCAAGTAGCTTTTCAGAAGATTAAGGATGACTTAGTAAATCGCCCAGTGTTGAAGTTTCCTATTTTGGAACGTCCTTTCACGTTGATAATGGACGCTAGTTATGATGGTACAGGGGCATGCCTTATGCAGAAATTCAATGGAAGACTCCATCCGATTGCACTTTACAGTAGGAAGTTTTAGACACGAGGTAGTAATGAACAGTTATGGTTGGTAGTAGAAAAAGAGGCCTTTGCCATAGTGTCTAGTTTGGTGCATTTCAAAATGTTGTTATTGGGCAATCAAGTAAAGGTTCTGACAGATCATAAGCCATTGTTGGATCTATTTAATAAATTGGATCTTTCCCCAAAAAGAGATCGGTGGTATCTGACAATCAGGGATTTTCATGCTAAGCTTAGGTATATAGAGGGTAGACAGAATGTCTTAGCAGACGCCCTTAGTAGAAGTTTTTCTGATGCAGAGGGTACTCATGTATGTTATGTATTGGGAGATAGCAAAGATTGGGATATTAGTTTAGTAGAATCTAAGCAAGATGAAGATGAGATTCTGGGAGATGCAAAAGCGTTTCTCAGAGGGGAATTAGTAAGGAAGGGTTATAAGCTGTCTTTTGCAGGGCTTGAATTAGATGGTAATTTGTTAGTTAGGAAAATTAGATGCAGACTAAGAAATAGTGTTGATAAGGGTGATAGTTGTTCCTAGGGGTTTAGTACCTACGGTGCTAGATATAGTTCACGGCAGGTTTGGCAGTCTGCATTTGGGGATCGAGAAAACATATCAGAATGTACGGGGACAATTCTTTTGGAAAAATATGATCACATCGTAGAAGACTTTGTGAGAAGTTGTTCAGATTGTAACGTGTGTAAGCCATCAAGGGTCATTTCTTGTAAACTGAGTTCATTCCCGATTCCTACCAGACACTCAACACGAGACCACATGGACCTTACCTTCTTAGCAATTTCTGTGAATCTAGTTATGGCAATAGGCACCTGTTGGTGGTTGTTGACGAATGAACTAAGTTCGTAGAGATTTTTCTGTTGAGGCATAAAATAGTGGACGAGGTGGCAGTTGCATTTTTTAACGGGTATATTTGCCGTTACGGGGTTCCGGAGGTTCTGATTACACAAATAATGGTAGAGAATTTGTGAATAATACTTTGGAATGTCTTGTGGATGTAATGGGCATTTGGAAGGTCACTATTATTCCCTATAGACCAGAGGCTAATGGGCTGTGCGAACGTGCAAATAGGAAGGACATTGAAGCTCTTCGGAAGACCGTGGGGGGAAACGATGTAAATTAGGGTCAATATATTCCACAGGTGCAACATAGTATAAATACGATGGTTAGTGATATCATTGGAATGTCTCCCAATGAGGTGTTGTTTGGTTACCCAGCGCAGGGTAAGTTCAATTTGTTGCCTATTCCATGAGGTGATGAAACAATTAGGGCTCTTTTTTGCACCACAAAAGAGAGATATATGCATCCTACTAAGAATCTTCAAATGAAAACGTGAGACATGCTGGATAAGAGCAATGCAAAACCAGATGGAGTTAAAGTTGCTGTGGGAGATAGGGTTTTTGTGAAAATAAATGTCAGGAATCAGTTGAACTATAAGCTGGGTCCTAAATTTGAAGGTCCTTTCCGCGTTGTGGGAGCAAGGAAGGGGAATAGATTTGTTGTTCTAGATGAGAACATGGGTGTCTCGGTTGACACATATCTAAAATTAAAAAGGCAGGGTAATGGGAATTGTATGGGTTAATTCCTGGGTTGTACTATGGTTATGATCATTTCTTTTTCTTTTTTCCTCTCTTTTGTTTTTTTCTTATGGGTTGTAAATGGGCATAACTTGTAGTTTTTTTTAACTGGGGAGGACGTTAGTCTGTAGAGTTATACAAATCTTTAATTGTCTGAGTTCAGTTTTTGGCTCTTATGTGTTGCAGCACTTAGTTAAAAGTAAGTGTGGAATACCGTAGGTTTTTATAGTTATATGAATTTCTTTTTGTTTTTTTCTTTCCCATTTCAAGATCGGGTATCTTAGAGATTCTTGCTTTTGTTTTTTTGTGCTGAAGCCTCACATTCACATGACTTTGGGAGTCGTGGCATAGGCTAATTTCGTAGTGAGTTTTTGCCCATGTGTTATTATGTAAGAATATTATGATGTGTAGCAGTCATCTGACGCAATATCTTTGAGTATAGAGTTACAGAATAAAGTTTTGTTACTTAGGATTTTTTTTCTGTAGTGTAATTAGTATACCAGACAGAATTTGTCTGATCTGTTACAGGTTTTGGTAAATCAGTTAGGGTATAGGAAAGGATTAGGAAGACTTAAATATGACTCCTATATTTAGATTTTTCAGTTCTCTTTTACAATTAAGAGGGCTGTGCTGTTGATAATTGTAGTTGTTATGATCATATGAGCGATTGCCAGTATGTCAATTGCTATTTTGCTGAAGATTGAGCTAACTAGGGTAAAACTTTGATGACTTTACGAGATATTTTACTTCTCAGATGTTTAGAACTGCCTTTAATAAATTCAGTATATTGGTAGGATTCTCAGATAATTTTTACCGGGAAGAATTTGTGTGGGTAGTATCCTAAAGTTAGTGTACCTGATAGAGGGTTGATTGTGGAAATTCCAGCTAGCAACTTGGAATCGTTTCACAGTTTTATCATAGGACCTTTGCCCTAATGGGTTTCATATTTTAGTATAGTATGGCATAGTAAGTAGACTAGGTACCTTTTCGTGTTGGCTGTCGACATGACCAACTTACATTATACACCACTTCCGCACAGCAGTGCCTGATGAATGACTTCTATGAGCCTCAACTGATACAAGTTAGATATGGGGGCCGTCTATGAGGTGCCTGCAGGTTTCTATGCATTCACCTTCATGAGAGGATCCAGGGTTTTTGGAGAGATATCGGGCAGGACGTCTTCAAATTGCCGTCGTTGCTGGGAGACATCAGTTTGGCGCAAAGGATACGTGAGTGCCACATTCAACATGGGCTTGCATAGTTGCAGGTCCTTCAGCGTAGTTAGTTTGCCAGAAATTCAAGATGTGAAGAGAAGCATGGGCTTGTACAGTAGCAAGCCATCCAGAATATTTAGACCATCAAGAATGCAAGATTTCAAGTGTTGCGTTTCATAGATAAACTGTTATTGGAATAACAATCGTTCATACAAGACATATAATTTTTGTATCTAGTGCAGACAGTTTGCTATGATTTTGGAGCTGGCTCCTACTGAACTTTCGATTGGACAGTTATCTTATCTGGGTGAGGGTGTCCAGAAAGTAGGTGGCCTGAGCTCCTATTAAGTCTTGATTGACTTGGGTCAGCAATGGAGAACCATGTGCTGACCTGGCAGTGGCACTTCTGCTGCAAGCACATTTGGGTCGGTTACGATCCAAGCGCATGGGAACAGCATGATAGAACACTGAACCTATCCACTGGAAGTGCACAGGTTCCGGTGGGGTATGTATGCATGTATGTGCAATCTCCAATGGGATATTTATGAGAGGAACAGTGTCTCTCACTGCGAGACTGCCTTGATCTTGGGTAGCTGATATGTGCTTTTAGCATGGTGTAGTGTTTAAAGAAACTGCCACTATGAAGATACATTATCTGGGCCATAGAAAAAGTAAGTAAGATCACCCAGTGACATTTATATCTTTTCCAGACTTTAGGGGGAAAATCCCCGGTTGGGAAGCAGTGAAACTGATCGATGGCTATGTAATGAATCTTCCCATTTAATGCTACATTAGACATTTTTCTGTATGCAATGAATATCATTTCAGGTTTTAATATAATGATATGTTTCTTTCAACAGGCATTCGAGTTTCGTCTTGAGAGGACGAATATTTGGGAAGTGATGTGTTTACTCTTACATACTATATGACATATATTGTGATTTCGAATAATTATGACCTTGTTACTTTTTCTGATGGCCCGGGTGTTATTCACTAGTATTGCTTGGTATAGAATTATTATGCTTGTTTGTGAAACATTATTTCCTCTAGTTATGTTTCCCATTGATAGGGGGTGTGAATCACTCCATTTCATGACTGTAATTTTTGCTGAGTTACTTTCGTTAAATTTGTCAATAAATTCTAGTTTTGCTTCTCAGTGTTTAATTCCAGCAGGCCTTTGTGAAAAGATAGGTTTCGTGAGAGAAGTCATTAAAGGAGAAGGGATTTGCTGATCGTGGATGAGCCACGGCTACCACCGACATCTTAAAGAAGTAAAATGATTGATTCTGTTCTTTAAACAGATACACCAATAAAAGATGGCCCTTCTTGACCCGGGAGGGCCTTTAACACACACACACACACACACACACACACACACACACACACACACACACACATATATATATATATATATATATATATATATATATATATATATATATATATATATATATATATATATATATATATATATATATATATATATATATATATCGAGCCTGGCCAAGGGTAGGTCTAACTAGCTCTAATCACAGTCTAAAACACATCTGACTGACTTGGCCAAACACATAAAAAGAAGTAAGTTGACAGTAAATTCAATAGTTCTTAAAGAAAGCAAGACTTCACTCATTTGATTTGTATTACAAAGATGAGGATATTGCAAAGGGAACTCTTTACTAGCTCCTTGGCACTGTTATTACATTAATCATAAATCAAGTAGTGCCAATAGCAAAGACTTTACGATCTATGATGGAAATTCTTATCTAGAGATTTAATCATAATCTGAAATAAATCACTCTATAGTAGGGACCTCTACAAGTAATGAAATATACAGGAACTCTGCCATATGGGCAGATAAATCTTCAGATATTAATCTTTAAATGTTCTTCCATGTCGGGAATTCAGTAATTGGCACTGTGGACGAACAGGTAGGCACACATCATCAAACGACTATTCTGCAAGACAAACTCGTTGTCACTTGGCTTGTAGGGGTAACACTTTCACATTCACTTCAGGAGTGCTAAAGAATGAGAAGGAGAAAACTTAATATAGCAAATTCTATGAGGTGCTTACATTACTTGAAATGGAAAACATTTAACACTTCACTTATTGTCTCAGGACTCCAAGGGGCATGAATACTAGAAAGAATGGAAATAATGGTGAAAGAATGGGTGTCAAAACAAAATCCAAATCCAGACTGTACCTTTTCCTGTAGCATATGTTGTCTTGATGTGTAGGCCAGACTTTTGTTAAGGCAAGAGACTTTGGTGGGACTATGTTGGCCGGGTCAGAAGGGAGAGGGTGATTGGAGACCGTCCTGGCAAGGACTCGACTCTTGTCTGGCTGGTAACGAAGTCCTTACTTGACCCTTCGTCCGGTCCTTATATAGCTTTCGTTTCCCTTTCAGTTTCTTTCCCCAAGTGTGGCTGATTGTACATTAACTCGCCAGTTTCCATCCAGCGTCTTGGTGACATCCACAGGAACAGCGCTGGAATAAGGAGATGAACGACAGTACCCATGGGAAATTAAAGGCTGACAAAGGTGGGATAATAGGCTTTAAGAGAAGGGGTGGAGTTTTTCATCAAGACTTCGAGGATTTAGCTGGCGCTAATGTTCAGAGGTCTTTTGACCACTTCCCTGTTCCTTGATTCTGGGTGGTAATGAGTTCACTCACCGTCTTTATTCTACGTTTTTAGTTTTTATGATAATTTTGAATATGTGGCGCTTCACATGCTATTGCCAATAACAATGGCATGTTACAACTTCCGTCATTGGAAGACTTTTACGCCCTACTCGGGCATGAATGTCGGTCCAGGTCTATGTTTTTTTAAAATTAACTCCTCTCCCTCTCAGTCTTCAAATCCCAAAAATGAAATGTACATTTAAGATTATTATGTGTCTGCTGACAGTGTAAGCTTACATTACTGTATTAGTATCATGTTACTCTACTGAGGTTATCTACTACAAATCAATTTTAATGATAATACAGTCATAACTAAATTTTAAGTTGTATATTACAAACATTATATATGCAGACATCCTAACCAGATATTTTTTAATTTATCCCTAACTAGTTTTGACTCATTAAATACAAACTTTCTTATTCCAACATACACATATATTTACCTGTAAGCTGCTTGTATTATTTTACAGTTTTCAATTACTGTAAGTTTTATCAATCCTGCCAATAAATGTGGCTAGCATAGTGTGTTATTCTGTAAGTATATGCAAGGCATTAGTATAGCCAAAAGAAGTTTAGGCACAGATAGAGTAAGGTTGAGGAATAATTGGGTTATGGGATTATATTTTACTACTTATAAGTGCAATGTTGCAAGGGGATGGAGTGGAAAACAGGAGGTAGTGTTTGGTACCTAAGCTCTGGCTAGTGTTGGGATAGCATGTCAGCTATTTTATTCTCTGTTCCCTTAACATGCTCTATTTTTCAGTTGTAGCTTGCATGTCGAGACTCCATCTCATAAATGTTTATTTTAATATCTAAATTTGGTGAGGTATTTAAACGGATTATGATCTGTATAGACCATGAGCAGGAACTTATGATCAGCATGGTAAGCCTCATAATGCTTCATAACTAGCACCATTCCCAGAAGTTCTTTTTCTATCATGCTGCATTGGGTTTCTGCTGGATTCAGTTTTTTTAGAATATGCTATGGGATGGTGAATGCCCCTTGTTTAATCTGGAACATTACAGCTCCTATTCCAATATCGCTAGCATCCATGGCCCTATAGAATGGTCTCTCATAACCGGGAATATGTAGGACAATCTTACTGATCAGCACAGCCTTGAGGTTATCATGCTTTTTTCACATTCTGGAGTACACTTAATATTCTGTTGCCTTTGAAGAGATTAGTTATAGGCACTGCTGCCTCTGAGAAATTTGGGATGAATCTTCTGATATGTTCATGTCTTTGTACATGAGTTTTCTGTTGCCTATTACGTGTCTTAGGTATGTGATCTCGGCTGTGCCGAAGTAGCACTTTTTTAAGGTAACAATTAACTTTGCCTTTTGGAGTGCAGCTAAGGCCTTTTCCATGATCCTAAGATGTTCCTCCCATGTATTGGCGAATATGATTATGTTGTCTAAGCAGACGACACAGTTTTTGACACCTGCTAGAACTTGATTCATTAATTGCTGAAAACAGCTGGGAGCATTTTTCAGCATGAAGGGTGTTACCTTATACGGAAAGAAACCATCTGGAGTCATGAAAACTGTCAACTTGTGTGCTTCCTCTGCTAGGGGTACTTGCAACATCATTTCTCAAAATCATTCTTACTTAGAAAGGGCACGGTGCCTAACCGACCTAAGCATACTTCGATGCACAGGAAAGGATACGGCTCTGGTTTGGTGACTTCATTAAGTTTTCCGAAGTCAATGCTTAGTCAGTCTCCTCCACCTTCTTTAGGTACTAGTACGGCTGTTGAGGACCAAGGGCTCTGGCCCGGTTCAATCAACCCCAGTTCTAATTGCAGATCAACCTGCTTTTTGATTCTTTCTACCCTTTGCAGATTTATCCTGTAGTATCCCTGGCCTATGGGTCTTTTGTTCTCCTCTAATTGTATGGTGTGTTGTAAGACATCTTTACATCCCAGACAGTCTTTAGTTACTTCAGGATATTTTAGCAACAGACTTTTTATGTCTTTGTACTTATCATTGTCAAGACCTCATGGCCTATTCCATCACTGAGCTATCACCTTGGAATTAGTAGAAGGGTTAAGCAGTACAGCAATGTTGCTCACTATGGGGTTCGAAACTGGGTCGAGTCATTTATCTCCTCCTCCTTCTCCTCCCTCATTTTGTATGGCTTGAGGAAGTTGACATGGAGCCATTTTGCTCTTTGTCCGCAGTTGACTAAACAATCCCTTTTTCCCTTTTTCCCCAGTATTTTATGGGGCCCAATACACTGGTTTCCATGGGACATGTTGCCCCAGTCCATAGGACCAAGACTTTGTCACCAACTGAGAAGCTTCTCGTAGTGGCTTCCTTATCTAACCATAGTTTGACTCTTTCTTGCACTGCTGCCTCTGTTGCTTGTGCCACTGCCCATGTGGCCCAAAGTTTATTTTGCATGTCTGGGAGTTATTTTATCCATCCTGCTTTGCTTGGCTCTGCCCAAGCTTCATGCAGTATATCTATAGGCCCCCCTCGTCAAGTGAGCATACAGCAGTTTGAAGGGGCTATACCCTGTGCTTTTCTGATGGGTTGTGACTGAGCGCAAACAGTGTGTATGGTAGGTTTTCTTACCATGTTCCCCCACTTTTGTGTTTCAGTTTGGATAAGGTGGTGGTGAGTGATTGATGAGATCTCTCAATGATTCACTGGCTTTTGGGATGGTATGGAGGTGAGTGGACATATTTAATTCCATGACTCATCAGAATGGCCTCAAGATACCTAGTAAATCGATCGATAATAGGTAGACAGTGAGCACTCCCTGTCTTGGTTCATGTACGTTCTTGAGGTGTATAATAGTCTACGATGATGTCCCCTAAGGGGATACCCACTGACAGGATGTTTTGTATCTTTGCCTTAACTACAACTTCATTGGGATTCCCCACCGTTTGACAGGTGGGGCAAGAGGACACGTACACTTTAACCAATTTCTTCAGTCCCACCAGTAAAAGTTTTCTGACAGGGCCTCAGTGGTTTGAGTGACACCAAAGTGTCCACCTATTCCATCATGGGCCAGTTCCATCACTTTCCATTGTAGTTTGCTCGGCACCACTATCCATTGATGAGTGATGTGAACTGGTTCTTGCATTTCCCCGTTTATTTGTATAAGACATTGTTTTCCAACAGGTACTCGGTGGTGGAGAGGTCAGTTATGTTGGTTTGATCATGCTGGGCATCCTCTCTGCTACCTTGCAATTGAGGATCCTCTAACTGGCCAGCTATCAAGTTATCCCTATGCAGTACAGACATGGTGGCTTCTGTTCCTGTGATTAGGAGAGCGGTGACCAGTATGGGTATTTCTGGAACAGAGTCCGTATTTGTCAACTCCCGGAGCCATGGAATGTTGCTTAAGTATATGTCCAGTGGTAGAGGTTTATTGATTTGAGTGGCTGGCTGATCAGCGGGGTCTTCCATTGGTATGGCTGTCACACATTGCAGCAGTACTATGGAATCTCTTTATTGCAGGAAATCTTGCCCTAGGAGCAAGGAGCGTCTGGCAGTTAATGTTTTGTTTACTCCAGACCTATGTTCTCATGTGTGAGAAGGGTTTCCATTGGTTACAGACAAGTGAGCTGTAAGAAGATCCATGGAATGACCATTGAACCAACAGATAGTAATTTGTTCATCCTCCTGGATAGTAGCACTGGGAGGCATGGTTGTGTTTGATTAGACTTATATAGGAGCCAGTACCAATGGCACTCGATAGGGTCTGTGGCTGAGACAAGCAATCAATGGGAGCTACAGCCACATCATTTAGGCTGAGCCATTCAGTAACTTTTTGAGTTCCAAAGGCTAATTACACAAAATTTGGAGGGGCATACTTTGGGCCCTAGAGGTTGAGGGTGTAGGCTTAGGGTGAGTGCCTGCCACAGCAGAAGTGCCATGGGTAGCAGTGGTTTTAGAGTGAAATTTTTGGGGGGCCTTCTGGCTATTTCCTGGCTTAAAGTGACATTTTTCCAAGCAGTGTCCAACCTTCTTGCAAATAGATGCAGGCTGGACTTTTAGCTTGGAATACATTTCAAGAAGGGATTTGAGTGGAGGCTGGATAAGTTGGTACAAGTTTTTTTGTCCATTGTACTCTGCTGGTGGTGATGAGTTTCCCAATCGTCAGCTAACCGACAGCATTCAGCAACAGTGGTTGGGCGTTTCTCATACATACATACATATATATATATATATATATATATATATATATATATATATATATATATATATATATATATATATATATATATATATATATATATATATATATATATATATATATATATAAATTTCTGAATCACGTCGGGATCGAACCCATGTCTCTCAGGTGGAAAGCAAGGGCGTTACCCACTGGGCCATACAAGTCTAAAAGAAGTTGGAACCTGAGAGCAACTGCACCCAAGGAATTACCTGGGCAAGCTAACTGCTTGCATACCAGCGAGTTTTCCCCAACTTCCCGACTCAGCAATGACCCAATAGACAACATTTCATTCGAATTATCCCTTCTGAGTGAATAAGATAGAAATCATCAACACACAATCACGTGTGGAACAGAAATAAATTTCTGACTCACGTCGGGATCGAACCCAGGTCTCTCAGGTGGAAAGCAAGGGCGTTACCCACTGGGCCATACAAGTCTAAAAGAAGTTGGAACCTGAGAGCAACTGCACACAAGGAATTACCTGGGCAAGCTAACTGCTTGCATACCAGCGAGTTTTCCCCAACTTCCCGACTCAGCAATGACCCAATAGACAACATTTCATTCGAATTATCCCTTCTGAGTGAATAAGATAGAAATCATCAACACACAATCACGTGTGGAACAGAAATAAATTTCTGACTCACGTCGGGATCGAACCCAGGTCTCTCAGGTGGAAAGCAAGGGCGTTACCCACTGGGCCATACAAGTCTAAAAGAAGTTGGAACCTGAGAGCAACTGCACCCAAGGAATTACCTGGGCAAGCTAACTGCTTGCATACCAGCGAGTTTTCCCCAACTTCCCGACTCAGCAATGACCCAATAGACAA
This sequence comes from Macrobrachium rosenbergii, assembly GCA_039081455.1. Taxonomy (NCBI): domain Eukaryota; kingdom Metazoa; phylum Arthropoda; class Malacostraca; order Decapoda; family Palaemonidae; genus Macrobrachium; species Macrobrachium rosenbergii. Next base: position 34,047,152 of record JANJGK010000031.1, on the reverse strand, counting down.
CATTTCATTCGAATTATCCCTTCTGAGTGAATAAGATAGAAATCATCAACACACAATCACGTGTGGAACAGAAATAAATTTCTGACTCACGTCGGGATCGAACCCAGGTCTCTCAGGTGGAAAGAAGGGCGTTACCCACTGGGCCATACAAGTCTAAAAGAAGTTGGAACCTGAGAGCAACTGCACCCAAGGAATTACCTGGGCAAGCTAACTGCTTGCATACCAGCGAGTTTTCCCCAACTTCCCGACTCAGCAATGACCCAATAGACAACATTTCATTCGAATTATCCCTTCTGAGTGAATAAGATAGAAATCATCAACACACAATCACGTGTGGAACAGAAATAAATTTCTGACTCACGTCGGGATCGAACCCAGGTCTCTCAGGTGGAAAGCAAGGGCGTTACCCACTGGGCCATACAAGTCTAAAAGAAGTTGGAACCTGAGAGCAACTGCACCCAAGGAATTACCTGGGCAAGCTAACTGCTTGCATACCAGCGAGTTTTCCCCAACTTCCCGACTCAGCAATGACCCAATAGACAACATTTCATTCGAATTATCCCTTCTGAGTGAATAAGATAGAAATCATCAACACACAATCACGTGTGGAACAGAAATAAATTTCTGACTCACGTCGGGATCGAACCCAGGTCTCTCAGGTGGAAAGCAAGGGCGTTACCCACTGGGCCATACAAGTCTAAAAGAAGTTGGAACCTGAGAGCAACAGCACCCAAGGAATTACCTGGGCAAGCTAACTGCTTGCATACCAGCGAGTTTTCCCCAACTTCCCGACTCAGCAATGACCCAATGGACAACATTTCATTCGAATTATCCCTTCTGAGTGAATAAGATAGAAATCATCAACACACAATCACGTGTGGAACAGAAATAAAATTCTGACTCACGTCGGGATCGAACCCAGGTCTCTCAGGTGGAAAGCAAGGGCGTTACCCACTGGGCCATACAAGTCATTGCTGAGTCGGGAAGTTGGGGAAAACACGCTGGTATGCAAGCAGTTAGCTTGCCCAGGTAATTCCTTGGGTGCAGTTGCTCTCAGGTTCCAACTTCTTTTAGACTTGTATGGCCCAGTGGGTAACGCCCTTGCTTTCCACCTGAGAGACCTGGGTTCGATCCCAATGTGAGTCAGAAATTTATTTCTGTTCCACACGTGATTGTGTGTTGATGATTTCTATCTTATTCACTCAGAAGGGATAATTCGAATGAAATGTTGTCTATTGGGTCATTTCTGAGTCGGGAAGTTGGGGAAAACTCGCTGGTATGCAAGCAGTTAGCTTGCCCAGGTAATTCCTTGGGTGCAGTCGCTCTCAGGTTCCAACTACTTTTAGACTTGTATGGCCCAGTGGGTAACGCCCTTGCTTTCCACCTGAGAGACCTGGGTTCGATCCCGACGTGGGTCAGAAATTTATTTCTGTTCAACACGTGATTGTGTGTTGATGATTTCTATCTTATTCACTCAGAAGGGATAATTCGAATGAAATGTTGTCTATTGGGTCATTGCTGAGTCGGGAAGTTGGGGAAAACTCGCTGGTATGCAAGCAGTTAGCTTGCCCAGGTAATTCCTTGGGTGCAGTTGCTCTCAGGTTCCAACTTCTTTAAGACTTGTATGGCCCAGTGGGTAACACCCTTGCTTTCCACCTGAGAGACCTGGGTTCGATCCCGACGTGAGTCAGAAATTTATTTCTGTTCCACACGTGATTGTGTGTTGATGATTTCTATCTTATTCACTCAGAAGGGATAATTCGAATGAAATGTTGTCTATTGGGCCATTGCTGAGTCGGGAAGTTGGGGGAAAACTCGCTGGTATGCAAGCAGTTAGCTTGCCCAGGTAATTCCTTGGGTGCAGTTGCTCTCAGGTTCCAACTTCTTTTAGACTTGTATGGCCCAGTGGATAACGCCCTTGCTTTCCACCTGAGAGACCTGGGTTCGATCCCGACGTGAGTCAGAAATTTATTTCTGTTCCACACGTGATTGTGTGTTGATGATTTCTATCTTATTCACTCAGAAGGGATAATTCGAATGAAATGTTGTCTATTGGGTCATTGCTGAGTTGGGAAGTTGGGGAAAACTCGCTGGTATGCAAGCAGTTAGCTTGCCCATGTAATTCCTTGGGTGCAGTTGCTCTCAGGTTCCAACTTCTTTTAGACTTGTATGGTCCAGTGGGTAACGCCCTTGCTTTCCACCTGAGAGACCTGGGTTCGATCCCGACGTGAGTCAGAAATTTATTTCTGTTCCACACGTGATTGTGTGTTGATGATTTCTATCTTATTCACTCAGAAGGGATAATTCGAATGAAATGTTGTCTATTGGGTCATTGCTGAGTCGGGAAGTTGGGGAAAACTCGCTGGTATGCAAGCAGTTAGCTTGCCCAGGTAATTCCTTGGGTGCAGTTGCTCTCAGGTTCCAACTTCTTTTAGACTTGTATGGCCCAGTGGGTAACGCCCTTGCTTTCCACCTGAGAGACCTGGGTTCGATCCCGACGTGAGTCAGAAATTTATTTCTGTTCCACACGTGATTGTGTGTTGATGATTTCTATCTTATTCACTCAGAAGGGATAATTCGAATGAAATGTTGTCTATTGGGTCATTGCTGAGTCGGGAAGTTGGGGAAAACTCGCTGGTATGCAAGCAGTTAGCTTGCCCAGGTAATTCCTTGGGTGCAGTTGCTCTCAGGTTCCAACTTCTTTTAGACTTGTATGGCCCAGTGGGTAACGCCCTTGCTTTCCACCTGAGAGACCTGGGTTCGATCCCGACGTGAGTCAGAAATTTATTTCTGTTCCACACGTGTTTGTGTATTGATGATTTCTATATATATATATATATATATATATATATATATATATATATATATATATATATATATATATATATATATATATATATATATATATATATATATATATATATATATATATATATATATATATATATATATATATATATATATATATATATATATATATATATATATATATATATATATATATATATATATATATATATATATATATATATATATATATATATATATATATATATATATATATATATATATATATATATATATATATATATATATATATATATATATATATATATATATATATTATATATATATATATATATATATATATATATATATATATATATATATATATATATATATATATATATATATATATATATATATATATATATATATATATATATATATATATATATATATATATATATATATATATATATATATATATATATATATATGATTATTATCACTTATATATATGATATATATATCACACATTACCACAGGTGAAAAATAAGAAACGGGGTGTAGGTCCTGACCGGTTTCGACTTTATTTCCAAGCCATTGACGAAGGACTGATACAGAGTGTGAGAAGTCACAAATATATATACTACAAGAACAGTACTGACGAACATACACAACCGTTAGAGGCTCCATATCCCCACTCAGGCCGGTGTCGAGGTAGGGGTGGCCTTTAAAACTCATTTGGCTAAAAATCACAATAGACTCTCAGGGGACATTGCTGATAAACAGACCATACCCCACCTCAGATCCACACCTGACAGGTGTCATGGAGGCGGAGTTTGGAAACTCATTAACATTACTACCCTCGTACTGTGTTTACAAATATGATAATCCTATTTTCATATATCTCTACTGCCTACCTTAAAGTTTAAACAATTTACAAATTTCTTTTGATATTAAAGGATCAAGTTTATACATCCCTTGACTGATATTCATATTATGGTTGTAACTTTCTTTTATGAAGCTAGATTCAATGATGTTCCTTTCCAGTGCATTATTAGAATATACAATCCTTTTTGCCCCTTCCCAGTTGATAGCATGATTGTTCTCACTAACATGTACAAATATACCACTGTTCCCTTGTGCATATCTCACACATTTCTTATGTTGTTCAATTCTTTTTTCCAGTGCTTTCCCGGTTTGGCCAATATAAAAGTTGTCACAAGACTTACACGGAATTTTATATACACACCCTTTAATATTGTCTGGGGAGTTCTTGATAAGTACATTTTTCATTGTTGTATTGTTCTTAAATGCGACATTAACACCAAAATTCTTAAGAAGATGAGGGATATCTTTCATACTATTATTATAAGGCAGAACAAGCAAATTTTTTGTGTTGTAAGGTTCTTTCTGGTTTTGATACATAGTCTTTTTTGCCGCTTCAAATGCACTGTTTAATACACTATCAGGATATTTCAATTTTTTGCCTGCATTCCTAATCTTATCTATTTCATCATCAATATATTCAGGGCTACATACCCGTAATGCTCTTAAAAACATAGATGAAAACACTGACTTTTTAACCTTATTGCTTTGTCCAGAATAGAAATGCACATAGGAAGAAATATTAGTGGGTTTTCTATACACACTATATTTAAACCCACTACTATTTCTTCGTATGAGGACATCCAGAAACGGTAAGCACCCATCATTTTCCATTTCCATCGTGAATTTAATTGATGGTACTAATTGATTTAACTTAGCAAAAAAGTTTTTTACATCTTGGTTCCCTGGCCATACACAAATTATGTCGTCAACATACCTAAACCATGTTACATTACGTGGGATTATGTTGTTTAATATCTTCTTTTCAAAAAATTCCATATATAAGTTACTTAACACTGGGGATAGAGGGTTTCCCATTGCCATACCAAAATTTTGTGAGTAAAATTTACCATTAAATTCAAATTTACAATCTTTTACACATAATTTAATCAGTTCAATTAAAGTACTTTTAGAAAATGGGATATCCAGCTGTGTGTTCTCTAACAATTCAGATAAAAACGCCATCAGATCATCTATTGGCACCTTTGTGAATAGTGATACAACATCAAAACTTACAAGCCTGGATTCACTATTAATCTCTACACTATTTAGTTTATTTATCAGGTCCACATTATTCTTGATATTTGCATTTGAGATGGTACCTACTAATGGGTTGAGAATATCTACTAAGTACTTCGCTAGCTTGTATGATGCGGAACCAACTGAACTGATAATTGGCCTGGCAGGAAAGTTTGCTTTGTGAGTTTTTATTGTACCATACATGTATGGTAGCGATGGAGAGGTCACACACAACTTCTTTATAAGGCTTTCGTTACCTTTTAACAGGTTTTTCACTTTCTTATTGAAACCACTATTCACATTGTCTATCGGGTTCTTATTTAATTCTTTATATGTGTTATCATCACCTAAAAGATTTTGCATTTTTTCTATATATTCACTTTTATTTAAAATTACAAGGGCGCCTGATTTATCTGCTTTTGTCATGTGTATATTTTTATCTTTTTTCAGTTCATTAATAGCAACCATAAATCTTTTGGGGACGTTTGTGGTGTCTGATTTTTTCATACTTCCATAAATCACTCCCTTAACCATGTTCACTTCTTCATTCGTTAAATCACTATATTTTTCCAAATTACACAGTCCTTTAGTTATTTCCACACTGTTCCTTCCGCCAGGAGATAAAGCAAAGTTTAAACCGTAGCCTAAGGCACTAGTTACATTTCTATCCAGCTGTTTGTTTGATAAGTTGACGACACATTCATGATTGGCGTTGTTGGTCCAAGGGCTTCTTTCAATCAACAGTTTCATTTTATTATCGTGTTTCCGTTTCAGTTTCCGATACACTTGATTCCTCATCTTCACATGACAATATTCACGGAGGGAATCTCTCCAATCTGGTGGTATTGAGGCTTCAAAATGTCGTCTTTTCCTCGTGAGATCTTCAAAATTCTTTTTGGTTTCCAATGTTTTGATGTTGATATGTTTTTCCAATATGGCACGTTGTATTTCACCGAAGGGTTGGTCTTCTAATTTCAGCAAGGAATTGGTTATGAACGATCTTGGTATCACTTGTTCATCCCGACATTCACGTAAAAACCGCAGGTGTTCCTTGTTGGTATGAGCTTGAGTGAGGGCGTCGGCAAATTCTCTGACGGCATATTCCAAGATGGGGAAAAGAACACAGAAAGATCGGAAGGAGCGCGTGGTATCCATTGATGATTATTATCACTTTTGTACGTGATTCATTTATCACACATTACCACAGGTGAAAAATAAGAAACGGGGTGTAGGTCCTGACCGGTTTCGACTTTATTTCCAAGCCATTGACGAAGGACTGATACAGAGTGTGAGAAGTCACAAATATATATACTACAAGAACAGTACTGACGAACATACACAACCGTTAGAGGCTCCATATCCCCACTCAGGCCGGTGTCGAGGTAGGGGTGGCCTTTAAAACTCATTTGGCTAAAAATCACAATAGACTCTCAG
>JANJGK010000031.1:34038803-34040704 GCA_039081455.1 Macrobrachium rosenbergii | reverse complement strand
GCGCTTTTTTGGATATGCTTGTAACTACGAAGCCGAAATATCCAAACGGAAGAAGAAATTGAAGAGCCTGTGAACGCCAGTCGCGGGAAACGAACCCGCATTACCATATTCACAAGGAGGTCGCGTTGCCGACCTGACCACGAGAAGGACAAAAGTCTATTACCTCTCGTACATACATATACCTGTCGTTTTCAGATATATTTATTAGTGCCGGAATAGAAACATCCTCACCATCGTAGCCAAGTGGGCAGTCGTTTCTATTGTTTTTTAGGCTGAAATATATATGTACAATCCAATGGTCACTTTTACCAGACACATGTAATCCTAATAGCCGAGAAGTTAAGAGGGCATTGTGGCTATTAGAATTACATATGTATATATATATATATATATATATATATATATATATATATATATATATATATATATATATATATATATATATAGTATATATATATATATATATATATATATATATATCTTCTTCTTCTTCTTTTAACGTGCTTTTATTCCCATTTTTGTATGGGGTAAGCACGATGCCTTCTTTTGAAGGACTTTTTGATTTGGCTTTGGGGTAGACCTGTGGTCTCGATCGGCTGCCCTGCCTGACATCGCTTAGACCCCGGTACGTATGTTTCATGTATCAAACCCGACCCAACGCCCTTTCTTCCCAGCAGCGAGAAGTTATTGCGCGGGTATGGCGAGAGTTCGAGACGTGTGAGATGTTTGTTATGTTTTTAGAAGGTGTTGTAGTGGCTGTGTTTTGTGTGTGTATTTAGTCTGTAACATCCATTTGCTTTTTAAGCAAACCTGTCCGTTGATTACATATATAATCCCGGGATGTCTACACGGATAGCAAAGTGTCTACCTCTCTGATCAGTCGGCTGCGGGTTTGAACCCGCGCCACAGACCTCTACGAAGTCCGAAGCTGCTGCTGTAACCGACTGAGCCATCGAGGCTCTCTCTCTCTCTCTCTCTCTCTCTCTCTCTCTCTCTCTCTCTCTCTCATATATATATATATATATATATATATATATATATATATATATATATATATAATATATATATATATATATATATATATATATATATATATATATATATATATATATATATGGGCGCCGCTCAGAAGAGTGACAGATCAGAAGAATGACATAACATAATAGTGACAAAAATACTTCTCAAAAGAGTGACAGATCATAAGAGTGACATAACATAAGAGTGACAAAATTACATTTATAACACTAGATTATTTGAATGCATGGGGTACTAAAACTGGTTCAGTGATTAAAATATTCATTTCTTTTGTTCAGTGATTAAAATATTTATTTCTCTTTTGAACATAAAATAATAAAAAATTTTTAACTCATGACATGCGAAAAAAATGTACACATAAAATTACTTTAAATATTAACATATTTTTGTAAACAAAACATTAAAATCAAATTATTGTTTTCAATCTTCATCAGTGTCTTCCTCTAAGTTGCTAGCCCCATTACTTGTACCTAATAGTAAATTGTGAGCAATTCCCTTGACGTATTCATTCAAAGAGACTTGTCCCTGTCTACTTAATACTGTTGCGAGCCTTTTCTCTCTTCGGATTTGTTCTTTCTTCTTCTTAATCGGAGTAATGCCTGATGTTAGACGTTGTACCTCTTGGTCTGTGCGATGATCTTTCGTAAACTCCCTAATCATTGAGTATACCCCCAAATGGTAACGCTCAACTACTGTTTCAAATCTCCTGTGCCAAGCTTCTACACAATTATTTGTTCTTGGAAGATTGTATCGTTGCAAGTGATGAATGCTCCATATAGTAGGATTAAATCGTGGAGGATGACGTACATGATTTTGTCTTGACCTACCTCTTACTCTTCGTGGAATTATACGCCTCCCTAGCACAT
>JANJGK010000031.1:33998803-34033803 GCA_039081455.1 Macrobrachium rosenbergii | reverse complement strand
TATATATATATATATATATATATATATATATATATAGATATATATATATATATAGATATATATATATAGATATATATATATATATATATATATATATATATATATATATATATATATATATATATATATATATATATATATATATATATATATATATATATATATATATATATATATATATATATATATATATATATATATATATATATATATATATATATATATATATATAATATATATACATATATGTATATATAAAGAGAGAGAGAGAGAGAGAGAGAGAGAGAGAGATGTGAAGATCAAATGAAAATTAGGTTTCTCTCTATAGTTTAATTATGCAAAATTTCGTAAAAGGAACCTTCTCATCATATACTGATTTTATTTAGTACATGAATGAAACAGAAAAAATTTAATCAATTCTAAATTCTCGCCTGGTAGAAAGTTCTAGAACGAATCATCAAGCTTGTTAGAATATTAATTATCAATACTGATCCAATACCGCCCAAAGTGAAGCATAAAAAATACAGAAATTGTTATTTGAGCCGTGACATTGTAATTTTAATATTTGAATTAAGCGCAATGTAATTTTCCTTTCTTGCTGCCCAATTTTTTATATTGTTCGATGTTTATAGGATTTCTGACTACCTATCCGAGAAAGCTCGTTATCTGAATCTACTTAAAATATTCCTGCATTTTTTTTTCAGGCGACTGTTTCCTAAACAGTAAGTTATTTGCATACCAAAAACTGTGCCTAATCTGCCCTCTTCAAATAAATAACCATTCATCTGAAAAGTTCAACACAAAAATGTTTGTCAAGTATTTCAGTGGAATGACTTATTCATCCTACAGTATACTAAACTGACGTCAGCATCATTAGAGAGAGAGAGAGAGAGAGAGAGAGAGAGAGAGAGAGAGAGAGACAGAGAGAGAGAGAGAGAGAGACAGAGAGAGAGAGAGAGAGAGAGAGCACACAAGATGACGCAAGTTAATATAGCTGACGCCTGCTTGAGCTTGGGAAAGAAGGAAAAGTTATTCTTACCTCAGTTCATGAGACAGAAAATAAAAAGAAAGGGGGTTTTACGGAGAGGAACGTTGGTGTGATTTTTTTTCCCCTTTCTTTGTCTCTTTCTGTCTTTTTCTATATTTTCCGCTTTTTTTCTCCATAGCCAGTTTCGATACAAGAATTGCAGGATTTTCGTTATTATAAGCAACGTTTTATATCTTTAGCTTTCTGTGGCTTTGACTGAAGGCGAACTCTTTCGATGAGGGAAACAGAAAAATTTCTTTCAGTTAAATCAATGGAAACTCTGTCCACCACAACTACCTCTCCTAACGGACTACCTGTTTTCTTTACATTCGCTGACACGAATCCATTAAACTAATGTATATTTGTTCATATGGTCCGTTCGTGTCTGTATAAAGATTTGAGTATTTCACTCTAATAAGTCTCATAAATTTCACGCATTCATTTTCTACTCAATTCATTTGACAAAAACTCGACGGTATAACGATAACATAATGATGATATTTAACTAAATGATCACTGGTATTGACAGCTATGAAATCGTTGTATTTGTACTATTGTAACTGTATTTGTTTCTGCTGTTGGTGTTGTAAACTTTTATGAAGCATAAAAGTTTACCGAAAGTAGAAACCAAAAATAATAAATAACCAAGAAGAGCATCGACAATAACGATGGTAATAACTACAATGATGATGACCATTTAATCTTATTGACGAATGGGTCAGAATAAAAGGTACTGTGAATATTGCTGTTATCTTCATAAGTTGACTAGCTTTGTTTAAATCAAGTTTTTTTTGGATGATAGCTGATGTTACTGATGATATTTACATTGACATACAACAAATGGAAGTTAATTATCAAGCGATAAATGTGGTCTTTTGAATAAGAAAGAAGATCAAACAGTTATGATGAACGTCTGCCAAAGTTGGATGAACCGCAAACTATTCCACTTAGAAAAACCAACCACAGAGGATTGACTCCATTAATTAGAGCTAGATTACAAAGACTGCTGGTAAAATGGCAATCGAGAGTGATCAGACGAATCCCTTATTGGATAATTGCATCGTGGTAAAAAGATTCATATCTTTAAATGATTCCATTCTTTAAACAAAAAGAAAAAAAAACGAAAAGATAGTAAATCGAAAAATCTCACATATCTCTCTAAAACAAATAATCTTTGTTTACAAATGATAACATCCACTAAATATTTCGATATACCTTTTTTTTTAACTAGGAAAACTGTTTTCTATGGCTGTTTTAGAGGTTATTGTTTTTTTTTGCGTCATAATTAATAGTCTTTACTAATTTTTTTACAAAGTCTTCGTGCTAATAGTTTTTTTCATATATGTTTTATTGTTGTTTCTGATAATAAATAATTCACTGGCTGGCTTATGAGAAGAAATCAATTTTCACTCATCAGTCCAAAAGTGATGTTAATCATATCCTAAGAAAAGAAACAATACTAGATACTGCACACCGTGAGAAAGGATTATTATTGCGAAAAACATTATATTATGAATACTCTCTCCGTCAGTTACTCATTACTACTTACTGATGAAAAAAGATGAAGTTTCACCAGGTAGTGTTTCCTTTCTCTTCCTCTTTTCCGCCATCTCAAGATTGACAGTGCCTCACATACGTCTTCATAGCAGCATTTTTTTGTTGTTGTTGAGAAAGATATTAAGAAGAGTTTAACTAAATAGTTATTTATTGGCATTATACGTTGCCCTGTGAATTATCATTTCTTGAAAGTGATTTGCGTATTGCCCCTTTTGCGAAATGCTTTGTAATAATCTTATCTTAGAGTAATCCCCATAGACCACAGACACTGACACAACCAGTAAGACCGCTGTTTTAGTTGTTCTTATTTTCATATGAAGGAGCCATGCTTATCTTTCGTCTAAACCAAACAATTTTAATCCGTAAAATACCGTTAGCATACCACCAGCATACGTAGCGGTAATATCAATATTAATAAGCACATTTTAGTAGCAAGCATTGTTTCTACTGTCAAGTTAATAATGTAGATATAAACTTACTGTTAAAGAAGCAAGAATTTAGTCACAAAGAGAGAGAGAGAGAGAGAGAGAGAGAGAGAGAGAGAGAGAGAGAGAGAGAGAGAGAGAGAGAGAGAGAGAGATCACGGCAGAATGTTATGGTGGTAGTATTAAAAATGCTACGACTTTAATTCTTTTTGGAAATGTTTTATGCTGTATTGTTTAAATTCCAATGCACTTGCTTTGTTTACTACTGACTGTGCCAAATGCCACCAGCTCATCGCAAATAAGGTATATATAAAACTGAATTATTATTATTATTATTATTATTATTATTATTATTATTATTATTATTATTATTATTATTATTATTATTATTATTATTATTATTATTATTACATAAATGCTGCATCAGCTGAACTGAAATTGTGTAGATTCTTTTCTATGTTCTTTATGAGGTTCTTCAAGGAAATAAAAGGCAAAATCTGTCTCTTGTCATCATCAGTGGGAAACGTACTGTACAATGGATTGACGAAGATTTTGGTGCTGAAATATATATTTCAGAAAAATGCGGCCGCTTTAACATTACTGTGGTTTGAGATGTGATGAAAGAAAAAGAGCTGTGAAATGGTAGTAGGTCAAGCCGTCAGTTGCAGAATCGTTGTACTCAGCAAATACTTCGTTACATCTGCAGTTAACTTGATGAACACACAATATTGGCTTTGGCATGCGAGTCATATGACTAAGTCGCTATGTGAGTACATGAGTTCGTACGTTAGAAAATCTAGATTTTGTCTAATTCTGCCCAAAAATTAGTCCGATCGTTCATTAGCGGAGCTAGAGCGAGATCGTCAAGACATTATCTTTGAGTGTTGTAATCACTTAGAATTGGCAGAATAAGGTATAGTTCAGACTCTTGGTTTTTCTGTGTGAATTGTGGACTTATGTTTTTTACCATGTTTCAAGACATTTTTGAACTTGTGTGGGAAGTGGACGTAGCCTTTTACCATTTCAATATTCTATTTTATTGTGTTCTATTTTACCAGTATATACCCATGCATTTTAGACTTTTCATTATTATGTTTTGCACTTGCATACTTTTGGGAGATTATTATTTGTGCTTAATTCTTTCGACAGATGTCTGTGGTGGAATGACATTGTCGGTGGTGAGAACATAGTGAGAGGACATGAGGTTATCATGGTTGTGTGATCATAGAGAGTATATTGTAAAACCTTTGCAATGTCTATTATTTTTATGTGGTAGACTTTGAGACTAGACTTACAAGCCTATAATGGAATATGTGAGAGTTTTTGGATTTACAGGCCATTAGCCATGCTGAGACTTTTTAGTCAGGATTAGATTATTCTTACTTGACAATTTCATTTATGATCCATTTTAATCTTTGCTTTGTTTATTCATTACTTGTTGGGTTGCTTTAAATAATAAATCTATTTTTGTAGGAAAGATTGCGTTTCCTTAGATGATCCATTTCATTTCTTTAATGTGGAATGCAAGAGAAAGAGAATGCGTGAGGTGAACGCCGAGAGAGAGAGAGAGAGAGGGGACGCATGAAACGAAGCAGCAAAAGACTCGCTGAGAGAAAAAGAAGGTGTGTGGGACCTAAGGGGGAGTGTTCAGGGAGAGAGAGAACAGGGTCGAAATTCCATGACCTTCAGGAGTTAGACCACAAATCGCTACGTTACGTAGTATTCCTACACGGAATATTGAGTCTGTTTCCAAAGGGGGGTTACATATATTTCAGGTAAAGTTTATCTGGGACGGGTTAAGTTTGTACCTGATTGTTAATTAGTCCACTCGTTTTCATCTGTCATGCTCTGTCAGATAGTCGGCAGCGTCGTACATGTCTAGCAAGAGGAGCACAGCTCATTTGTTGCCTCGAACTTCGTACCTTGAAATAAGACTCTGACAATTCTTCTTCTTCTTCTTCTTCTTCTTCTTCTTCTTCTTCTTCTTCTTCTTCTTCTTCTTCTTCTTCTTCTTCTTCTAATTATTATTATTATTATTATTATTATTATTATTATTATTATTATTATTATTATTATTATTATTATTATTAAAATCAATATGTTATTATACAACATATGTCTTGAACTTCGTACCTTGAAATAAGGTGTTTTCAGGCTCTGACAATTGTTGTTGTTGTTGTTGTTGTTTTCTTCTTCTTCTTCTTCTTCTTCTTCTTCTTCTTCTTCTTCTTCTTCTTCTTCTTCTTCTTCTTCTTCTTCTTCTTCTTCTAATTATTATTATTATTATTATTATTATTATTATTATTATTATTATTATTATTATTATTATTATTATTATTATTATATGCACACAAGACAGATAAAGCAATATGTTATTATATAACACAAATGATTAGAAATGAATTAAATCAGTTCATGTAAATAAAACACAGTCCTCGTTTTCTTTACTTTTTCTCTTATCCGAAAGTTTTGTTTATGTCAAAAGCATTGGCCCTTCCCATCACTCTTCTTATTATCCCGGAGTATTTAAAGACGCATCGCCAAAAGTTATATATAAAAAAGAAACTTTTGAAATGAACAAGGCAAAATGGTCTCTCATATTTGTGAACACTACCGATTCCTGAAAAGAAGAGCAAAGAGAGTGAAAGCTCGTCGACAGCATGAGCATTAAATGAAGCTGAAAGCCCAAAGGAGTAAATTAAAGTGCCGCTGATAATTCAGGAAAGTACGAGCAACACTCTCTCGTAATCGGCTGTATCTTTCTCTTATTCGCCACTTTTATCCCCTCACATCAAATTTTGTATCATTACATTTGTTCTTAGCGTCCTTAAAATACTAATCTGTCTTATTGTTTCATGATAATCTTCTGGAATATGACATTAACCTCTAGATTTTCATTCCCTATTTCGTATTGAGGCTAAGAGGAGCGAGGAAGATATCTTTCTTTCCTATGTATGAAACATTGTTATTTATTATATGTACAAACATATTTCATGAAAAATTACATGTACAGATTTCCAGTTCTACAATATGAAAATACTCTTTTGCTTAGCAGTGAACTACATCCTTATATTCTGTTCTGAATGCCATAAACTTTTACTTTCTTATACTCTACTAATTTGACGGTAAGAAGGAACAGCGTAATCTCCGAAGTCTTTTCAGATCTCTTATTAGCATATGCAGGTGAGTAATTATTAACTGAACAAGTATTTTTGGGGGTTCCTAATGGGAATAATTAAGAATCACCCGCATGAGAAACAAATTTGATATTCAATTTCAGACCCAGGCGACTCGACCGTGTGCAAGCTCCAGTGTCATACGAACTCCGCTAAAAATATAATCGAGAGTCTTCTAAAAATATAAAGACTGCCACTATAAATATACTCTTGGGGATGCTTAAAAGATAACGTTAAGATTATCCCCTTCTACACTGATCTTCAGCTCTTTGCATTTGTTTTACTGAAATGCCTTTTATAGCAATGAATTATTTTCATTTCTTCTCAATACTAAATAATAATTTTGATAGATAATAATACCGTTCTAAAAACCTTCATACTAGCATTTTTAAATGGGATAAGGACGAGGTCATTTAGATGAAACTGAACAGTAATTGCTCAAATTTTGAGAAAGGTTCAAATGAATAAACGTCAGAGGAAATGACAAAACATAAACTAAAGGGAGCCTAGGATTAGGCAGAGCTAATAGTTTTTTGTGGCAGAATCTCTTCCTCTATTCACCCAGGATCTTGTAACTTTTTTGGCAAGTTAGACTGCCAACTTGCATCACATATAAGATCAACAGAATAATGCGTAGTATTTTTGCGTATATGAAATGCAGTGATAAATTTATTTCACCATAAAATGATAACAGAATCCTAGTGAAAGGTTTGATTACTTCTCTCACTGAATTCTGGAATTACAACAGCATTAATACATTTATCATAGAAACCTATTCTTACCTTCAAAGGAAAAGTCTTCATAGATTTTCGTTTGCCTTGGGATATTCTTATAATTTTATTTAGATTTCTTTAAGACATAATTCAGTCCGAGTAAAGAATAATCGCTAGTTTCCTGTGAGTTGAAACCCTGAATGTAGGAAGAATTATTTATCCATAAAATATTCCCTCCTTTATCCCTAAAAATATAACAAATAAAAATGTATTAATTCCATCCTCCATCATTTCCAGGGTATTAACATTAGTTCTTGATGCTCACCATATTTTAAACCTCTTTGCCCCACTTCGGCTGTTCTGTTGAATTATTCATCATTCTTCTATCAATCAACATATTACTTGTTTACAACCCTTCAACAGCCTTTCTTACACATTGAATTATCTTTAACTATTTTTCTTTCCTCAGCTTTCCTAAATCGTTCAAATCGCTTTGCAAAAATATATTTGTTCATAGGTGCATCGTCATTGTTTCTCGCAGTAACTTCGTGCATCCATCAAGCTCACGTTTTCATCGTTTTGATTAAATCAGTAATACCAGTAACTGGTCCTTTATATAGTCGCCGCTTCTGTCTAAATAGATTTGGGATAATATTGACGTTCGTGTGGTCGTCGGTGACCATTTCAAAAATCACAGTTTCTTTTCCTGATTCAAATTACTTCCTGCTTGAGGGATGTCAACAAGTAGGCAGTTGAAGTGTAAATCGCAGAACTAGATTGAAGAAAACATTCTAAATTTCTCATTTTACTTTTTATTTACTTTATTTTGAGCTAAATATGAGAAGAAATGGTTAGAACTTGAGGTCTATTCCTTATGCCCGTTGAAAATCTCGAATAATGTCAGTCTGATGGCAGAAACGCGAAAACAGATATTTATTTTAGCCGTTTGTTATGTGAAGGTTTCCTATCACTCCCTAATGCTGAAGATAAACCGCATATTATATTTTTCCTTCGGAAAAATTCGCGATATTTGTTCATTGGAGACTTCTTTTCATTGAACTATGAGTGTTGAATGATAATCTTGTAATACTACTATTCGAATACGCCAAGAAAGTTCGGAAATCCACCCGAAAAATATTTGATGCTTTTTGACCAATTCACCCAACCATTTTTAGAGAATGTTACACGCAGCAAAGTCTATTACAGAATACCGCATGATAATATCAATGAATCTCCTATTTAAAATGACAGTTTACGTAGAATTCTGATTTCAGTGGTGTCACCTGTTAATTAAATAAAATCCTAATGCAAGCAAGAATTAAGGAAAATCATTGTAGTTTACAGAGAGCTCTTGGAACTTTGTAAGGCGTGAATTAAAAAAAAAAAAAAACTTATGGGAAATTAAAAACCTCGGCAATAGGAATTTTTTTTTAGGATGAGGAAAATATACTTTTTGTAAAGACTACCCAAAGGAAAATGTTGCGTAGGATCAGAGACGAAAATACATCACCGACGAGAGAGGGCCTTCTGCCAAACTCTTCGCGTCATCAACTTCCAGTAATAGAGTTTTCAGAGGAATTGCCTGCAGTACCCATTTTGGATATCGGAGATTTCGACTTTGCCGTAGCTTCAAATTATGCATGCGCACGTCTGACGGATTAAATTTTGGAGTTTAAACCCTGCCTTCTAAAACTATTTTCAATGTGCACCACCTAATAAAACTTAAGATTACCCTATGTCATCCACTTTGAGGTGATTTGATTCACTGTCTGCAAACGGTAACGTTTGACACTCCTGCATTTGGGATTCGCACTGGATATGAATGCAAATATCTTGCCTTTGTTCTGAAAAAAAAAAAAAAAAAAAAAAAACTGGCAGATAAGAGGGCATAAACACGCAAAAATTAGGCAAAAATAAGAAAAAGGCTTACATTTCACGAGTTTGACTTTTCAACAGCAACACATCTGTAAGAGGAACTCAAATTACTGTAAGACTAAATGCAAAACATATGCTGTCCCCCGCCAACCATAACATAGGACGGGGACACTCACCTTCAAGCATCTGGTAGCTATGGCCTTGAAGTTCCTTCTGGCTCTTTCCCATGCAAACTTGGCGTCCTCCCCGGTCGAGTATTTCTCCTCTCTCTCTCTCTCTCTCTCTCTCTCTCTCTCTCTCTCTCTCTCTCTCTCTCTCTCTCTCTCTCTCTCTCTCTATTTCTAAGGTATGCAAATCAAAACCTACCTTACCAAAAAATAAAGTTTATTATGAAAGTCTAACAAAAAGTCAGGTGAAATGAAATTATGCCATTAAGCCACACCCTCGAAAGCAGCTAAACAGTTGAAAGAAAACATAATGTGTGTGGGAATTAATTCCCGTCTCTCCACCAAATCCCCTAAACATTTCGCATTATCCAAGTTTATTTCTAAAAAAACTTTTTAAGTCTATTTTGTCACCAGTTTCGTTTTTAGGTGGCTATATGCCGTGACTGACTATGATTTTCACCCCCTTCCTCGTAACATCTATAATGACACAAAATATCTCCCATAAAAATCAGAATTCTTTCAGTTCTTATCACACAGAAAACATAATGAAAAGACATAGAGACAGCAACACCGGGAGTTAACATCAGAAACTGCACTTGGAAAAGTTAGTCACTTTCCAAGTTCACATTCACCGTTTCAGCAAGGAATCAGATCCTTGAATTTCCAATGTCTGTCTACCACTGCTTCTCACACCGCTATGAAATATATTTGCCAAAACTCTTAACACTTGCCCTACAAAACCCTTCACAAGGTACACACGAACGAATGAACGCCACCTTCAGGTATGCCCATAATCCGGATTTACAATGGATAAAAGTTCTAGAAGCTTCTATCCAAAATAGAGACGGAAAGATCCTCCTCGAAACCGTGTCACTGGCACCTGCTGCGTTCCAAAGGTGACTGTACAAAGCTGCTGAATGATCAGACTCCAGGTCACATTCCTTCTGTTCCACATGTCACGGTATCAGAGGCAACTTCTGATCAGGTGGCCAGTGCTTAATCGCATTGAATGTGCTGAATCGTGCTGATCAGTGCTGAAACCCGAAAACGATCAAGCAATCACCCCTGCACTGAACGTCACGTTTTCATTTCTATATTACACATATACTGTCTTTCGATATGCTGTTTAGAACAACAGTAATTCGAACTGTTATTGGTTGCAATATAGTTGTCTCCTTGGGAACCATTGTTTGCAAACAGGATCATACTTCATTCATAATTGTGGATATTGCCAAGAACCATATTTGTATTTACTGATATGATATGCATTAATCATATATGTTCAAGAAGCCTTGTTTATGTACGCGACGACCCTTGGCTTTGTGCCTGGTCGTCTTCGCTTTCAGACTGCGGGACCTTTAATTTCTCTCGAGCTTCTCTGTGGTGGTACCTTTACTTTGTTCTACATACGTAAAGAGTGTTTGTGAAGTATTTACGATTGTGATGTATTCGTAAGTTAAGAATTCTATTTTATTTATGTAAGAATTGTGCTGTGTTTGATTAGTGGGAACAGGTGCTATTTATGTAATTATATGTCTTGATTATTTCCTCATATTTCATTCATGTTCCTTATTGTTCTGGTTTAATATTCCCAAGTGTCTGTGTGTGTTGGCGTAATGACTCCTCACCTACTGCTAGATTATAACTCATAGGAGATCGTTATATTTTGGGGGGCTGACCGGGATAACGAGTTGCTATTTTCGGTAATTATTCATTTGTACTCAGAAAGTATTTATCATGTTAACTTCACACACACGTCTGTGTGTAGAATAAAATGGCTTTTTCGGTATTCAAATATCAGGATAAGGTTTTTCGTAATCAGTGTTGATCATTCTTAGTTAACAAAATTTATTTACCATTGTTAACCACTGCCATAGTTTTCAGCTGGAGCGTAAGTGAGGGTTGCTTCCCTTGAGTGTTAGTCAGATTGCCAGTCTCTCCGGTAGATTAAGTTCTCCGTCATTTATGCCGTGTTGGTGTCTTAGCAATAATTTGCTCCCGTATAGTATTGGCGAGTTTAGAATTATAAGAGCACTTCGTGTAGTTCCCTGCTCCGGGTTTGACTGTTATTAGTGAAATTGTCAAGCTGTCTTTGCTGTAGTGACCTAAACCAAGTCACTATCGCTAAAAGTAGTTCTGTCTTGACTAGCGGTTTGATCCCGTGTAAACAACGGGTCTTCGCAAGGCAATGCTTTCGAAGCTTCTGAAGTTAGTTCTTATGAGCGATTTCATCTTTTAATTCTTCATTCATACTCATGCTTGCATATGCATATCTTGAATAAACGTACGTATCTTAAGTGTAATTTTTGTCAGAAGAATAGTTCTTCACTTTCGATGTTGCCTATTAGTCTTAGCGATTTTCAGTGTCATTACCAATGTTTTCAGTGATTTGACTTCGACGACGAGCTCTGTTCAATTTTCTTGACTATTCATAAAGAATGCTTGTAGTATAAACAGGCAGTAGTTCATACTTTCTAATGAAAGCTGGAAATCTTGCTGATAACTATAATTTAATTCATAAGGATACGCCTAAAATTCCTGATAAATCTAAAGATACTGATGGTGCAACTGGTATTAACTCTTGTACTTATTGTAAGCAGCCTGGCCAGACAATAAAGAATTGTACAAAACCATAGTGCAAAGTAGCCAATCAGTCTAGTAAAATATCATTACAGCCAATGGTTAAATCTGGTTTGCATGGTGCTCTTGATCAGATGGATTATTTCAAAGAATTTATTTGCCATGGTCTTCTCAATTCAAAGAAAGTATCTATCCTAAGAGATACAGGGGCTGCTCAGTCCATAATACATAATCTTATTCCTGACCTTAAATCCACTGATAAACATGTAGTTGTTTCAGACTTCAAGTAGTAAAGTATTGTCTCTTGCTGAAGTAAATCTTGATTGCCCTTACGTTAATGAAACTGTTAAAGTTGCTGTCACTGACAATGAATTTCCTGTTGATGTAGATCTTGTCCTTGGTAATGATTTAGCAGGCACAAAAGTAATGTGTAATTTGATCATTTGTAATCCTGAAAGTAAACAAAATAAACCAGAGGCACAAAGTCACGAACATGCTGATTCCATTTGTGTAGTAACTCGCTCAAGGAAATCTACTGATGAGCAACCTAAGA
Source organism: Macrobrachium rosenbergii (assembly GCA_039081455.1). Classification (NCBI taxonomy): domain Eukaryota; kingdom Metazoa; phylum Arthropoda; class Malacostraca; order Decapoda; family Palaemonidae; genus Macrobrachium; species Macrobrachium rosenbergii. The sequence continues at coordinate 34,021,730 of JANJGK010000031.1, read as the reverse complement.
ATGTACCTAATGTTTCTGTTAACCATTCAGATTTACCAGATCTGCTAAACCTTTCTAAAGATAATTTTGTTAAATTGCAGCAGGAAGATGGTAGTTTGAGTACTTTATTTGAAAAGGCTGTGCAGAAATCAGATCTTGGCAAAGTTCCTTGTTACTATATTGAGAATGGAATTCTGATGCGATTCTTTCTTCCTTCTAAATTGTCAGCGAAAGAATCGTGGGCAGACTGTGAGCAGGTTATAGTTCCATCTTCACTCAGAAGTAAGATTCTTGAAATTGCTCTTTGTACTGATTCTCATTTAGGGATAAGTAAAACGTATCAGAGATTATCTTGTAATTTCTATTGTCCAGGAATGAAAAATTATGTAAAAAGCTTTGTACATTGTTGTCGTATCTGCCAGATAGCTGGAAAGCCCAGCGAGGTGATACCACCTGCGCCATTAAAAACTATTGCTATTCCACATGAACCATTCAGTAAGGTTGTAATAGATTGTGTGGGACCTTTGCCCAAAACCCTTAAAGGTAATCAGTATCTGTTGACTGTAATGTGTCCAACCACAAGATTTCCAATTGCCATTCCTTTACCTAATATATCTGCCAAAAAGATCATAGAAAGTCTTATCAAAGTATTTACTGCCTTAGGCTTTCCCAAAGAATTACAGTGTGATAGAAGAACAAAATATCAAAAGTGATGTTTTCCAATCTGTCCTGAAAGAACTAAAGATTAAACAGTTATTTTCTTCAGCTTATCATCCACAGTCTCAGGGTGTGTTGGAAAAGGCACATCAAACAATGAAAAGTGTTCTTGAAAAATATGCCTTGGAATCTGCTAAGGATTGTGATGAAAATCTGCATCTCTTGATGTTCGTGATATGCAGTGTCCCAAATGAGTCCATTGGAGTTTCTCCATTTGAAATTCCTTTTGGTAGAAAGGCTAGAGATGTGCTAAGAGTTGTTAAAGACAATTTAATTGGTGAGGTTGAAGTAGTCACTCCTGTTACAGTTACTAAGAACTTGCAAAACATGAGAGACAAATTTGACAAAATTCATAAATTTGCCTATGATAATCTGAAAGTCTCACAAGAAAAAATGAAAGCAAATTATAACAAAAAAGCTAACGTGCGAAAGTTCCCAGTTGGTGACAATGTTTTAGGATACTCTCCAATTCCAGGATCTCCACTAAAACATAAGTTCTCTGGACCATATAAGGTAACAAAAGTTATTAATAAACTTAATTATGTTGTCTCTACCCCTGACAGGAAGAAGTCTACCCAGCTAGTTCATGTCATCCTAAATAAACCTTACCATAAGATTTCCCCTGTGTTAGTTAATGACAGTGCACATCCCTGTTAAGTGTGCAATCTTGTGGTGGGAGTACCAAAGCCTACGATGAGAAGGATATTCATTTAGACCTGAATACTACGTGGACAGGTTGTTCCAACTCTGATATTCTTGCATCTTGAGATAAGTGTTTTGAACACTTAACTTGTGAGCAGAGAACACAATTAGAGAGTCTGTTACTCAAATATGAAAGTGTATGTTCAGATATTCCTGGTAATTGTAATATTATTTTGCATGACATAAAGCTTTTCCTTAATACAAGTCATATTCGTCAACCACGTTATCGTATTGTAGGTGAAAAACTACAGCTGATGAAAAGAGAGGTTGAGCTTCCCCTAGTTACTCGCCTTAGGCTTTGCTTTGCATATTAGTTGCCAAACCCAGTGGGAAAAAGAGGATGTGCACAGATTATAGACGAGTGAATAGTGTTACACAGAAGAACTCCTAACCACTTCCTAGAATACTAGATACCTTGGACAATATAGGAAACCGCAAATGTTTAACTCATATAGACCTCTTAAAGGGCTATTATCAAATACAGTTAACTGAAAATACTAGTGAGATCAGTGCATTCATTACTCCTTTCGGCTTGTTTCAGTACAACTTTCTTCCATTTGGCATGTGTAATGCCCCTGCGACCTTCCAGCATGTGATGAATGAGTTGATCAATGATCTTGAAGATGTATATGCCTACCTGGATGACTTGGTTGTTGCAACAAACAGCTGGGATAAGCCTTTTGAAACACTGCAAGCATTGTTCCACAAACTTCACACAAACAATTTGACCATTAATCTTTCAAAATCCTGTTTTGGCAATGGCAAAGTTAACTGTTCAGGTCATGTAATTGGTAGTGGTTCTGTCATACCTAAAGATAGTAACATAAATGCAGTCTTAGAGTATCTAGTTCCATCTAACCATAAGCAAGTACAGACTTTCCTTGGAATGTCTGCTTATTACAGTAGGTTTTGTAAAAATTTTGCTCTTGTTGCAAAATCTCTCTGAGCTCACATCAGCTAAAGCAAAATTTATTTGGTCACTAGAATGCCAAGACTTTCTATCCGTTAAAAATTATAGTTACTATGTAAACCTCCCATCCAATCTTGGAATGCCCAGATATGTACAAGCCTTTTTTATCTGCAGGTTGATGCTTGCAACACAGGTATTGGTGCTGTGCTTCTGCAGTCCAGTGATGAAGCGCCGTCTGATGAATCCCCATTGCTTCCTGTTTCATACTTTTCCAGGAAGTTCTCTGCCACTCAGCAAGAGCTCTATGGTGTAGTAGCTGCACTTCTACATTTCAACGTGTATCTGCGCGGAAATACTCCTGTGACAGTCTTATCAGACCACTTGCCACTGTCCTTCCTTGAAAGTGCCAAGCTCCATAACAAGAAGCTGCTCCGGTGGTCTTCCATTATCCAGGAATTCAGTGTGACAGAAAGTATATTCCTGGAGTAGAAAATAAAGTATGGTAAATGACTCTTAAATCCGGGTCAGACATATTCTAAAGACTAAAATATTTCTGTTGCAACAATAAGGCATTAAATGGCTTAATCCTATTTTTCGTTGTAATTATTTCATTTAACTTTCAGTTTCCTATGATACTGAATTGGTGTGATTGATGCTGAAAATTAATAAGTAAAACAAAATAGGTTACTGCAGAATATAAAACAAAATAGGTTACTGCAGAATATGTAAAAGTTATGGCACGCAGGATCCTGCATCTAGAGACCGTAAATCAGTAACAAATACAAACAAAGCCTCAAAAGTCTAGTTGCATTTTTTTAAACAGCAATGCATAACTAAGTGGATTTCTCGATTTGCTCTTAGTTAAAACGGGAAATATATACTGCCTTTCTTTTGGCTGACTGAAAATTAAAATCTTTATTGCCACAATGTGTTGCTCTTGGAAACTTTCATAAACCTAGAGGGAAATTGCTTTTTTACATTATCATAATGTTCAGTGCATGTATGCTTTGGGTTTTAGAGAACAAAGTTGCAAAAGCGAATTTATTCATTCTAGTAATTTTAATTCTTTGCAATGGCTTTGTAACTTACTGCAATTCCTCTTAACTTTTGGACTGCAAGGAGTTTGTAATATGTGGATGGTTCTTGTACATGCTCTAAGCGGTGCAAAACAATCCATTAGTGTTTTTTTGTGACATGTCTTATTTGATGCTTTTCTCCAAATTGCTAGGGTTCTAATGGAAAATATAGTTCTGAACGAAGGAAACTATAAAACATAACTATTAAATTTCATTATAAATAATCTTTCTCACCTTCTCTATAAATAAAAAAAAATCTTGTCTTTTATAAAATAAAACAATGTGTTGTACTGCACAACATGGAAGACCTTGTGGCATCCAGACAAACTTACTGTTCTTAATCTTCTAAATTCCAAAACATTCAGGAGTTCCACTTTATTCCAAACATCAACGCATAAGTGAAAGTAACTTTCGAAGTACCGTTAGTTTAGGCGGAAAATATATACTGTTTTTCGCCTGTCTGCGAACAATGACTGCAGCTCGAATTCTGACTAATTGTCTTGTAGGTGCTATCAAGGCAACGTTATGTAAACTCAAAGCACTGAACTATTACATAAAAAAATAAGGAAATAAATAAATAAAACGATATAAACTATATTCTTATATAGTAAAGATTAAGAACGATTTTGCGAATACCATCGCTTAAATCTGCCCTCAATAGTTCATTTAAGAGTATTGACGATAACGCTCAAGTCTTCTCATTTTCATGGACATAGCATCAAGCAGAAACAATGTCCTCTTTCTCGTAAACAGATTTACGTTAATGCTTTTCCAGGTACGTTAAGGAATCATTAAGCCCCTGACAGCATTATCTTTGTGACCAGTTTCGGAGTTTTTTTTTTTTTTATTATTCAACAAGTGGAAGGGTAGATTATATTAATTATTGTTGACAAATGTTCAAGATAGTGGCATTTGGCAGCCATTTCGTACGCGTAATAACTTTCCTCTAGTTCTTGGAATTACCAATCAGAACAACAGTAAATAACAGGAGGCAGATAAAGGCCTGAGATGTTTAACGTAAGTATAACATGAAATTAAGCTAAATATGGCATTGTTTATAGTAAGAATGACTGAACGAATAATGAAAAATGTTTGTAAGAGAGATGCGATTTTCTCCGTAACTCGAGGTAAAGTGTGTGAGAAGCAAACGACTTCTACGCAGTATTGATAATACTTAAAGTGTATTGAACTATCTTAATGATGATAATCACAAACGGTCTCTTAATCTTTTAATGTAAATGATAAAAATCAATTTTTATCAGTGATTACCTAATGTTTATTAAAGAAATTTATACAGTGCTTTATATAACAAATTTGTTTTTTACGTGAATTAATTCCAGTCCTGTTTATAGATAGTAGTTTCCATATTATTATTATTATTATTATTATTATTATTATTATTATTATTGAAATAGTTTCACCACATTTTAATGAGCTGACTATTAACTCTTACGGGACTGGCCAGAATAACTTGTTTTTATATTTATTTAGTGTCAACTAAATTACAATTTCTCAAAAAACTTTATAATTGGGTTAATTTCAAATGTTGAAGTTTTTGACAATATTTCAGTGATCGATTTATTTCCAAAACGATGTTCGCTGCTGATTATACTTTGGACATTCACACAACAATTGTTTCATGGTTATCATTACTTTACGGTCTGAGCATTTAGGAGCAGGGTTATGTGGATTATTCATTAGGTGTCCGGTTGTTAGGCGAGAATGGCCTATTTGGAGACGTGTGAGAATTACTTGCGTGTCTCTTTTTTGGTATGATGAACTCCATTTTCCAACACAAGGTTTTATTTGTTTTAATTTATTACTTTCAGGGCAATCATTTCATCTATTTTGCCATTTTTTATAATACTTATTTTTATGTGTTATGTAATCATTAGTAGGGATATTTACATTTGATCTTGTCATATGAGTTGCTTCTCTGGCTGCTTTATCAGCCTCTTCATTTCCTTTGATCCCTATATGGACAGGGAGCCAACATATTTCTAAAGTTTTAAAATTATTATATAACTTATGAACGAATAACTTTATTTGTTGTACGATATCATATTTGGTTTGTTACTTTAAATAGCTTCTGTAGCTTCTATAGCTATATGAGTAAGTTTTTGATAAATATTTCAAGTTTGTGCAAATTCTTATTTTATTCATTCCAAGGAGTAGTTTTACTGCCAAAGGTAACTGTATATTTATATTCACTGGCTCAAACGACCTTTTAGCTTTAGCTGGGAAAGGGAGTGAATGATTGTTAAAAATACATCTCTTAATTACTTTGTGTGTGTCTGTGTGTGTGTCTGCGTGTGTGTGTGTGTGAACCACTTGTCTGAATTCTAGGGCACTTTTCGTTGCTATTAATTCTCTATGGAGAGACAGTGGTAGTTCACTACATTCAACTTGTAAAGATGAGGTTGGTGATGATCTAAAGGCTCTTGAATATATTCTAAGGTTTTCGTTGTGAATTGAATCTAACGTTCTCAGCGTTTCGTTTGATGTTCAGCCATATATTTCGCTTCCATAATCAATGACAGGCAACACTGTTGCTTTATACAGTATAATAAGGGTATGTGTATCGGCTCCCCAAGTAGTGTTGGAAGTCAACAAATATGGGGCAACCAATTGGAATTAAAATTACGGTAATTCTCATCGACCAATCGAAACAGAGTATATTTACCACTTAAACTATATAGTGAGTTCACCTCATTTTGTGTTGCTATTTGGAATGAAATGGTAGGACACTATAAATTTGTTAGTTTTTTTATCTGTGTTATATTATTTAATTCTAGTCGAGAGGCTTAGTAACAGTATTCAACAACATAATTAAAAATAGTAAGGAGACTGCAGAATCCTATTAGAGCGATTTTATATATAAGAAATCTTTAAATTTTAATTACAAGAATTCGGTTAGGTATTGTAATTTCTCTAGTAATAAAAAAACCAGTTTCGCTTTGAAATGGATATAATCGGGTATTTGTCACTCTCTTTGCACTTATTTCAGAAGTTTAATACTTAGAAAAAGTCTCTCTATAAATGGATATTTCCAGTTTAACCTGGGATTCATGTTCATTTCATACAGAAAGTCCTTCTTTTTATGTGACTATACGCATCTTTCGTTGGAGCAGATCCACAGTTTTCACCTCTTTGCCAAAAGAGACCTTCACTCAAAAACAATGCTGAAAGCGACGCGACTGTTATAAAAATTTGTTAATAGAAGCTTCAGATTTTTAAAAAATGTCGATCAACAAAAAGGTTTTGTTTTTAACTTTTACATGACTGTAAGTTTTGGCACTTTAAATTTCCAGAGTATCTTTCAATATTTCTTTTTAACAATATATTTATCCAAGTTAGAGATATTAGAAATTTTCAAATTTAATTCAAATGCAGTGATATTAAGGGTAATTTAAAATAAAGATTTACTGAAACCCTATAGTATATATTTATTTGCTTCGTACAACATCTAGATCATGGATAAAAAGCTATTGATAACACAAATTCCCTAATATTTCTCTTATTCGATATTTACAATGCAAAGTTGCCATCAAGTAACTGCACTCACGCGAATAACAATTTTCCCTTCGTGCACATAATTATTGAACAAGTGATCTTCGTCTCTTTTCCAAACAGTATGAGGAAACATATCTGCAATGTAAAATATTTTTTATTATCATGATCTTAGTATAAAGTAGTGGCTGATTTTTCTACAAGCAGACTAATACACAATCAGGGTTTATATTTTAGAAGTAGTAAATGCAAAGAGTCTTAATAATATTTGATAATAAGAACTGCAAGCCCTTCTTCTCTTTTGGAACGAACTCGTAAAGGCAATCTTAAAACATACCTTTACAATTTTTCATGGATTTCTTAATTAATGTGTTTCAACTTGAGAAATTCAGTATAAAATAACGAGCTGGCTTAATCTATATAATAAACCTTATATGAATTATGATCATGTGAGGAGGTTAATTATAGACATTTATCATCATTAGGAGACAAGAACATAATTTAAATGAGATACCCCTAATGTGCTTCACCTTCATATGAGTATTATACAAATTATTGTAACAAATAGCTGTAAACTATTACGTGCTTTGTAAAGGGGGAGTGCTTAACTGATCTAGGGACCGTAATCAATACAATTACAGTGATCTACAGAGAACCCGTTCTGTTTTCCTCCTTTCACTCTCGTACATTTATAAAGGATTTATATTTGAATCGTAAATTTATGTAGTCTATTTGTACAAGAAAGTGTCCGCATATGGCTATGAATTACTGCATGTAAATTGCGAAATCATGAGTAAGTTTAGTTGTTTGTAAATGAAAATACTTAAAACTGTTTCCTTACCACTTGCAGCCCTTTTAATTGCAAAAATACATGACGATTAACCACTCGCCTAAAGAAAAAAAAATCAAGACCATGACAAAATTATCCTAATATTTGTTGTAAAATAAAAATAGAAATACGAGCAGACGCGAAAATTTACTTGTTTGGTAATTCTTTGACAGGTTTCTCTGGTGATCTTTTTTATCTTTCTCTTGTCAAGTCTGGAAAGAGGGACTAAAGATATTTGTTCTTTCGAGGGTACGTTTTCCTCTTCCCAAACTCTGGCAAAGACTAAGATAGAGTCGAAATCATTCTTCCAGCCGTAAGTGTGATCCATGGGGAGCTATGGCAACGTAATCTATTTTCCAGGTTAGTTCCATAATGCTTTAAGACAAATGAATAGGTCGGCCTGAGAATGACGGGGACATATCTTCCATTTAACGATCGAGTCCAAAGGCTAATCACATTTGACACGGAAGACTTTTCCCGTCAGTGTAGCCCTATGATACTGCAGCAATATTCATCCCGGTTTGACTATATACCAGAGAAATAGGTTTAGGTGTTTTAACAGTGACTCATTGATTATCTTATGCGCATATTTTCTACAAGCTTGATTTTGTTTAAAACATCTAGATGAACATTTGTTATGAATGTGGCAGCTCTCTTGTTGACAAGTCTCTCGTTTCTTAGTGTGTGTATGTATATAAATCTAAAATATTGTTTAGGCTCAACTCTTCAAGGAATTCCCATCAAAGTTTCTTGGGAATGTAATCTTCATCATGTGAATGTGAGTGAATTTTTTTGTATAGATATGCTGTGTTTGCGTATGCATTTTTCTCATTTCTTTCTTTTAGGAAATTACGTTCATTTATAAGTGTGTCTACTTGTAATTGCGCAACCAGGCTTGGTTAAAATTTTCGTAAGCACATCAAATAAATCCATTTCCAAGTTATAATGCAATAAGCTTGGATTACAGGTTCCATCTGAACGGCTAATCTTTAGATTAATCAATCAATTAATTTACTGGTCTCACGACTGGTAGGAATATCAGAAATAACAACTAACACACGTGAGGCAAAATTCACACAGGCAGGGTTATCTACCAAACGATACTAAATTGAGCGTGAAAACAAAAATATAAAGAAGAGCAACGACAACCATATCGGCATCCGAGGGACATATCTCCCTCAGATTCATTTCAGGAAAATTAACGAATTTCGAATAACTTGAATGACTTATTCAATCGTAAAAAAGTCACATGTAGTTTGTAGATACCAGTTGTAAAACAGACGAGAATTATTTATCTATTTAAAGGACTTTTTTGTTTATTTTCACTCTGAGTCAATTCAAAGTTAAGAATATCATTCAAACATTCATTTTAAGTCACCTAACGTTTCATTGTTTGGGGAACTATGAAACTTTTCTCACGATGTAATTTATGCACTTTAGAATTTCACTGATTAATCTCGATGGTATTTTTCAGTACAATCTTTAATGATTTAGTTTCGATTGATGGGGTCTGTTGTCAGTTGTTTATTGACCTGGAATGTTTTGCTTTCTTCTAGCTCTTAAGTGATATAATTATAACTGTTTTGGCTTCATGTTTCTTATTCAAAAGTTCATTTTTATCTTGAAACAAGTTACGTTCAATTTAGTACTATCCCACATCAGCCAGAAAAAATCTTGATTAAAATTAAGCCAGCCAATACGCAAGCGCAATCATATTTTAACCAAATGAACCAAAACCAACGTTACCGCTTATCCCGAGCCATTTGTCAATATAAAAACGTGTTTAATAGCAACGTCATCATATCCATCGTTTCCGTCACCACTGGTGTTTGTTATTTATTTTTGTATTTATTTTTGTATCACTGTTGTTAATGTTTTATATTTCATAGGACTCAATACTTTTGATTCCTTACAGAAATAACAACTGTTGCCAGTACTGCTTAGGGTCATTCATTCATAATACTCAGTTAGTACTATATTTTCGATTAATCAGCAGGTAAATTGAGTGAAACTGAGGGAATAGAATATATTATCATTATCATACTAAGGCTCGTGTTTTCTTTATTCAGACAAAAATGGATCATATCAGCATATGTAACCTTCTTTAAGGGAAGAAGAGATTAAGAAAGAAACAGCGAGATAGTTAGGAGGCTGTGTTTCCTTCTGTTGAATATGAAAACTTTCGTGTTGTTTACTTCTTCGAAGGAGTTCGTCCACAGACAAAGGAGCAGAAGATTAACGATGAGCAGCACCAGTTACAATAATGAAAGGCCTGCCGTTCATATAAAGAAACAGGCCATGGAAGAGACTGGAAGGGAGAAAGAAAAGATTAGACAAAGTAAGAGGTACGAAATCGTGCGAGCTTCTCTGTTCAAAAGGCATTTCTTTATTTTTAATTTCTGCTTCATGATCCAAGGTGAGAATAAATCTTTTCCAATCATTCTAGCTGAAATGACTACAAAGCTTTCATCTGTGTGGAAACAGAATATATGTTAAACTTTCCTCTCATAACATTAACCTCAGCTTGTAGAAATGACGATGCCAGAGACTATTTGTATTGGCGGATGGATGAAAATACAAAATTTAGAAGATTTGTTTCCCTGTTTTCATGAAATATGTCTCTTGTCAGGAGTTGACTAGTTTAGTTGTAATCGGATTTTTTTTTCTGGGTGATATCCGTTATTACTGTTGAAATGTCAATGAAAGTAAAATATCACAAGATGAAATTAGTCTTTTGAATGAGAATCAAGAAGATCAAACGGCTATGATAAGCATATTCCATAGCTAGATTTTTTGACCATTTAGCGTAGATAATATCCTGACAAATGATTGACTATTAGTCAAGCAAGAATATAAAAACTGCAATAAAAAATTGAATAACTGCGTCATGAGAAATATACAAATAGTTTAACAAAGATAAATAACTTATGGTAACTTAAAATTGGAATGTTTTAAAGTAAATAGGTATGGGACGAATCTGTCGCTGTATTCATATAACTGAATTACGGTCAGCCTTTATTTTCTACTTTCACCTTATTCATGTTTAATTTGGTAATACATTTACAGCTTAATTTGCTTCTGATTGTGAAAAGATTTTGAAGAACAAGTTAACTTAAACTATTACATATAAATCTATATCTCTTTTTTGTTATTTAAAAAATCCTTTGAAGTTTAAATTGCATCAAAACTGTATAAAAGCCGCAAGTATTCTTAAAATTTAATGTAACTGAAAATGGTATCATTATTTTTTCCATGCATTAATCTAAAAATTTGTACATACAACGTATTTTGATGTTACTTTCACAAACACCGAAAATCTTTATTGAAGGATATGGAGGAATTCCAGGCAAAATTACAGATTTTCCTTAGTTAAATCTTCCCCAGTTAAATTTTGTTTGAAATATATCAACTTGGCTCTTAACTTCTGTTAGAAGTTTATTTATTTCATATTTTGTATTTATAATTTATAGTTTCATATATATATTTTTAATAAAATTCTAATATACTTTTTTTTATTTTTACTAATAGCAGTGCTCTCTTGGCTGTTCAAATGTCCTTCTGTACATACGCTATAAGATTAGGTGACCAAAACAAGTTATTATAACCGTTATGTTAAATCCTATGATTGTACCCAACGGGAAAAAGTGGTGGAAAGAAGACAAATTAAAAACAGAAAGCTAAGAGTCATTGTGCAAAGAAAATGCTTAAATGTGACTGTATTTAACACATACGATGTATTTCCTCTTTTTCATCCTTCTTATTATCATTTCGAAGCCATTTCTTTGACGTAAAAAATTTCATTTAAAAAATTCCTTTTCTCGTAATACATTTCTGATTATCGATAATTCTCATAATAAATCGACCTATCCTTCTCACTGCAACACCTGCAGAATGAAAACTCCTCCTTGAGAAATATACATGGCTTCTTAAAGAACAAACACTTCCTGAGAGAAGAGAAAAAAAATATATGAAAGATTTTATATCATGCTAATAGATTTTTCTGCGTATCTTTTTTTTTTTTTTAAATAGGGTATTTTTAGAAGAAAAACAGTCTTCATGGGAGGTAATATTTCTAGGCTCAAAGGTAAATTTCAGGGTTATTTTACAGTTACTTGTTAAAAGAATAGGCGTGATCGGTTTCCTTTATACACTTTCTCTTCATTAGCGAAAGAGTCCAGTGAAGATGAGGAAGAAACATTTCTTAACGAGCGTTTTAATGTCGTGGTCTTCGGAGTTAAAGGCTGCACTGAGTAAATGCAAGGGTCAGTCAACCACGAGAGACTATTTAGAATACTCAGTCATCCAAGACGTGAGGATGCGATTCATCTGTAAATAACCAGATGCCAACGCAGCATTGGGTGCAAGAGAGAGAGAGAGAGAGAGAGAGAGAGAGAGAGAGAGAGAGAGAGAGAGAGAGAGAGCTTTTTCTAATATTCTTTCGTAAGCCATAAAAGGGTGTGATAATAATTACAGTTGCACCTCGAGTAAAATCCATTAGTTTAGGGTCTTACGTAAATGAATTGAAAACTGACACTGTTATCTGTCAATACAAGAATGGAAAAAGAGGAACTGAACACGCAGAAAACAATTTCCTCCCTGCTGCCTAAATTTGAGTAATTCAGAAGTGCCCACTGTTCGTTATCTAGCTTCCAAGCACTCAGACCATGGACAAAAGACTGACTTCTTTTCATACGACATAGCTTCTGTAATGCTTTATTTATACAATTAATTACTAGAGCAGGCTTTTCCTAACCTTCTATTTTTCTCATGATTTTACCATAACCCGTAACTTAATTTCCTCATCCCTGAAATTTTAAAGAAGAGTTCACTGATATATGAATACCAGTGAACTATTCTTTAAAATTTCAATTTTCCTTTACTGGCCACTCCAACTTACTACACTTTTACTTCTTTATGCGGTACGACGTCCGCACCTTGACTTTCGAACCAGTAAAATGTCCCGGAAGCTAATTTTGTCATTGCGTACATCCCGTAGGTGTAATTAAGGAACAGACGTTTTCAGAAGAGATAAAACTATTCCATCTTTGTGGTTATTTTCCATCTAAAAAGTCCCTACCCTGTATTATATTCTCTAATGCCTTGAGGCCTAATGTACGAATATCTCAACCGATTCGGATTTTCGTTGTAAAGTTCTACCGAGCTGTTGGAGAATTTCATTTAATAATTGGGTCTGTATGATGATGTATCTCTCACTGCATACATACACAGTCTCTTTATGTGTGTGGGTGAGTCAGCAGTTATACATGCGCAGACGCGCACAAAACACACACACACACACACACACACACACACACACACACACACACACACACACACATATATATATATATATATATATATATATATATATATATATATATATATATATATATATATATATATATATATATATATATATATATATATATATATATATATATATATATATATATATATATATATATGATTATTATCACTTTTGTACGTGATTCATTTATCACACATTACCACAGGTGAAAAATAAGAAACGGGGTGTAGGTCCTGACCGGTTTCGACTTTATTTCCAAGCCATTGACGAAGGACTGATACAGAGTGTGAGAAGTCACAAATATATATACTACAAGAACAGTACTGACGAACATACACAACCGTTAGAGGCTCCATATCCCCACTCAGGCCGGTGTCGAGGTAGGAGTTGCCTTTAAAACTCATTTGGCTAAAAATCACAATAGACTCTCAGGGGACATTGCTGATAAACAGACCATACCCCACCTCAGATCCACACCTGACAGGTGTCACGGAGGCGGAGTTTGGAAACTCATTAACATTACTACCCTCGTACTGTGTTTACAAATATGATAATCCTATTTTCATATATCTCTACTGCCTACCTTAAAGTTTAAACAATTTACAAATTTCTTTTGATATTAAAGGATCAGTCAAGGGATGTATAAACTTGATCCTTTAATATCAAAAGAAATTTGTAAATTGTTTAAACTTTAAGGTAGGCAGTAGAGATATATGAAAATAGGATTATCATATTTGTAAACACAGTACGAGGGTAGTAATGTTAATGAGTTTCCAAACTCCGCCTCCGTGACACCTGTCAGGTGTGGATCTGAGGTGGGGTATGGTCTGTTTATCAGCAATGTCCCCTGAGAGTCTATTGTGATTTTTAGCCAAATGAGTTTTAAAGGCCACTCCTACCTCGACACCGGCCTGAGTGGGGATATGGAGCCTCTAACGGTTGTGTATGTTCGTCAGTACTGTTCTTGTAGTATATATATTTGTGACTTCTCACACTCTGTATCAGTCCTTCGTCAATGGCTTGGAAATAAAGTCGAAACCGGTCAGGACCTACACCCCGTTTCTTATTTTTCACCTGTGGTAATGTGTGATATATATATATATATATATATATATATATATATATATATATATATATATATATATATATATATATATATATATATATATATATATATATATATATATATATATATATATATATATATATATATATATATATATATATATGTTACAAGGAACAGATTCAACACTTTTTTGAAAGTGTACGTAGCGTGATCTAGCGATCTTACTTCAGGAAAAAGACGTGAAAAGATTCGACCCATGATAACACTCACATTTTTTCCTCCCCTCTCTCTCTCTCTCTCTCTCTCTCTCTCTCTCTCTCTCTCTCTCTCTCTCTCTCTCTCTCTCTCACTGTGTATCGACTCTCTCTCTCATCATTTACCAAAGCTCACCCACCCTAACCTCACTCATTCTCTCAAAGCAATTAAATGGACTATTTAAAGAAACACAATCGTTTCTACAAAAATAGGTTTATTATTCAAATAACCCAACAAGAAATGAATAAAACAAAGCAAAGATTAAAATGCATAATAAATGAATTATCGAGTCAGATAACTAAACTCTAAACTGCAAAACACTTCTGATTAAAGAAGTCTCATTATGGCTAATAGCCTGGAAATGCCCAAAATCTCACATACTCACAAATCAATAACTAAAAGTCATGTCCAAAAAAAAACAGTCTACCACAATTCCACATGTTATTCCAACATGTCCACAGACATCTGTCGAAAGAATTAAACATGATAGAAAACTCCCAAAAATATATGAAATGCAAAACACAATAATGGAAAGTGTAAAATGCATAGCCAAGATATGGCAAACGTAACATGACAAAATAATAATATAAAAGAGGTATGAATATTCATATTAAATCTCCCACACCAGTTCAAAAGTTCATAATGATTAGAAAATCATGGTAAAAATCACAAGTTCAATTTTCTCCCATAAAATCAGGGATTTGAAACTCTACCTTATCTGCCGATTTTCAAAGCCTGGACCCACTCCAAAGCTATGACTGGACAACTGCAGTTCTATCACGTTAATGAACGATCAAACTCACTTTTAGTGCAGATTTTGGCATAATCTAGATCAAAGTAACGCACGTACTCACAAATATGCATAACTCTCCGGAGATCATCTGATCGCCAATATTGCTGGGCTTCTCACACAGAGAGCTGAGGAATCCAACTATTTGCTGAATACAAAGATTTTACATCAAGTCTCTCGCCCTAGTTCCATCTTGCTCCAAAAATTCTTTCATTACACCTTAAAGCATTGAAGGTATGAAATGCATATATGTGTCCTTTAAATAGAGCTCGGCCACCCCATAAGAGCATCTCGCTCTCCTTAACGGCAAACTAAAACAAAAGCATATGTATAAAACATAACAAAATAGAGCTATGCTCAATTAGCAATGTCTACTGCACTGCAGCTTTAAGGACTGCTCTCATGACGCACTTCCAAAGTCACTGGGGTTGTGTTCTTAGAGCCTTTACCTGTAATCTTACAAACACGAATAAGCTTTACTACTCCCACAACAAGAATTATCAGTAAAATAGCTATTAAGACAATTAAAATTGTCGGCATAATATATTCCTGATACTGGAACATCACGGAATCGTCGATGTCTTCCAACGGTGGAACCGTCATTGGCACCTTGGTTGTAGGTACCGCCACTACCAAATGCTCGTTATGCGTATGACGCATAATTATCTTCTCGGAACTGTTGAATACAGCACGGCTAAGTACGAGAAAGTCCGTAGACAGGATTCTGCAGGATGAGTCGAACAGCTTGGATCCTCGAAGGACGAATGATGTCGACTTGTTGCTCTGGCACATCATTGTAACTGCACACTCCTTGCAAAACACGGCAGTAAGGGTGCTGGTGGACTCGATGTGGTAATCTCGCAGGAACTGTCTAAAGTCACATTCTGTCGGAGTCTGTCCATGAACTAATGATAACTCACAACCACCCACGGACACAACTCGCAACTGGAAAATACTACTGTCACTCACATACTTCTCTCTAACTAAAGTACAACTTGTCTTATAATCAACTCCCGAACCTTGATATTGATCTCCCAAAATTAACATAGTCTCTACTCCATCCCATATCACTAATGAGTTTCCAAAAGCACTTGGAAAAGGTCTAATACCAAAGCTAAGGAAAGGTTTCATGGTACTGACAGGAACATATATTAATAATCCCCGATCAGACAGTCTCACACTCAAAACATTATAATACAAATACAAATCTTTCCCCGAAAATAACACTTTCGCCCCATGGAGGTAAGCGGAATTACTTAAAACATTTTCTAATGACCCTAAAGGTAACACATCACCGTACACATGACCATCCGCTGCAGCAACGAATTGCTTTTATTTGGGTTTGCACTTCTATCCTTACAGAATCAGCTTCTTTCTCAATATTAAGAAGAGAATGTTGGATCGTAAAAAACGCTATTGTCGCATCCAAATCTTCTCTCAAACCTTCAACTGTAACTGACAACTCGTTCAAAGACTGTCTAACTGTTTCAAACCCATTTCTCAATTTCTCATTACTTTCTTGCAAATGATTTAACTGTTTCCCCTGAGCTGATAGTTCTTTTTCAACCTCTGCCACTTTGACTAAACTGGCAAATGACATAGCTCCAATCGCAGCAATCACTCCCACGCCTATAACTAAAGGTGCTGCCCTTTTACGTCTGCTTTTCTCTACAGAGAGTGAATTACCTGGAGTAATGTCAGGAATCCACTCTAACGTTTTGTCTATCCCTTTATCAACTCTATCTAGCGTTATTCTCACTTCTTTCATTAATCTCGTTAAAGAGACTGGCAGAGTTCTCTTACTCTCTATTTCGCCTAACGCCCTTCTCATTTGGTGCAACCTATCCTTGGAATCGTTCAATTCCTTCCTGGCTGAACCTAAATTGTCAAATTCCACACTTATGGTCACTCGGTCCGAAGCCAACCAGACTTGATGATCTTCCTCAACCACCACGCCTGGTGCTAAACGAACCTCTTGTGACCCCCATACTACAACGCTCACCAGGACTATCATTAAGAGCTTCAGCATCTAAAATGAACAAGAGAAAAAAAAATAAATAAATATCATATATATACAAATATCAACAAATTTATCCCTCTAACTATATACAAACGTTCCACTACATGACTATATACAAATGCTCCATTACATCCCAACTTTCTTCAACTTCGAAATATGGGTCAATTTCGTCACTCCAGTATTTACATCTTTAACTACAAATCTATTCCCTCTTTTGATCTCTACAATCTCAAAAGGTCCGTGGAACTTCGGACTTAATTTATTATTCAGATCATTCCGAACATTCACTTTAACAAACACTCTATCACCCATCGAAAAAGCTACTCCCCTCGATTTCGCGTTACTTTTCTCTACCATTGCGCGTGAACTAAGTTCAAGTTCTTTACTGATACGTGCAAATCTTTCTCTCGCTGTGTTTATCAACGAAGTGACCGTAACATCACCCTGAACTCGCTCTGGTAACAAATCAAAAGGTCCTTTCAACTTGTACCCATACAAAGCTTCTGCTGGAGATATCTTAATTGTATCATTCATCATAGTATTGATACTATATAGCACTTCATCCAAAGATCTGTCCCAATGTGTATCGGAACTACCCACCGTCATGCGCAAAGCTTCGATTACTTTCCGATTCGCCCTCTAACATAACCCATTTGCTTCAGGTCTATACGGGATTATAGATACTTTCTTTATTCCCAGTAAATTAGCAAGACCGTCTAAAGTCTTATTAATAAACTCCCTACCATTGTCTGTGATCAGACATTCAGGAACACCATATCGACAAATTATCCCCTTAAAGAACGCTATAGCAACTTCCTCAGCTGATTTGTACTTCAGTGGGAAAATCTCGACAAAGCGAGTCAATTCATCAACAACTACTAATAAATGTCTATAACCACAAGCGGACTCTGAGAAGTTACCCAGAATGTCAATATGCACTCTCTGAAACGGCCTATGTGGTATGGGATATGAACCCAAACGACACGACACTGTCGTCGCTGGCTTATTCGCATTGCAAATAGCGCACTTCTTCACAAAGGCCTCCACTGCGGAAAACATATTTTTCCAAAAGAACTTTGACCTGACGTTTTCATACGTCTTGTCCACACCTAAATGAGGAGAACCAAATTTACAATGTACAATGTCTAGAACTTGTGGTACTAGACTCTCTGGCACGATGATTTGTGTAATCTCACCCATGCTTCGAGTACTTCGCAAGTTATACTTAACTTTCCTCACCATTAAATTATTCTCCAACTCTAGACCAGAAAAAGGCAACTTATACCCTTTCTTCGGTGAAACTCCCCTAAGAAATGCCTTAGCATCTGACAACAATTTATCTTCATCTTGCTTTTGTTCGAGCAAGCCTATGTCCCAAGTGACATTTTCACCCGTAATATAACACACGGCGTTACTCTCACTATCACGAACAACAATCTCTCCCGAGACTGCCGACTCACTATTTCTCCCCGAAGTATGCACTGTAGAAACGTGTATGTCCTCTACATGCGATCTCTCAGAACTACTAATATCAGAGACATTAGACACCAAATATTTAGTCTCTTCTCCCACGCAGGATTCAGTGTGTATTTCCTCATCCTCGACCGGAAAGTATCTGCTCAATGCATCTGCAACTACATTATGCTTACCTTCAATGTATTTGAGGTTTGCATCAAAATCTCTCAATGTTAGGAACCACCGTGCTCTCTTGGGCGACAAATTTGGCTTATTAAAAAGCTCTAACAACGGTTGATGATCTGTAAAAATCTCAACTTTATTTCCCAACAACAACATCTTAAAATGAACAAGGCTAGAGACGACTGCGAAAGCCTCATTGTCCACAACTGACATCAGCCTTTCGTTACTACCACGCGTTTTGAACTTTCTGCTATAAAAAGCCATTGGGTGTAATTTCCCCTCAAATTTCTGCATCAAACACGCACCTATACCTTCCTGACTCGCGTCAGTCACTAAGGTGAACGGTTGACTAAAATCTGGAAACTTCAAAACTGGTGGGTTCACCAAAGCGTTCTTAAGCTTCTCAAAAGCTAATTGTTGACTATCACCCCAAACAAGCTTAACGTCTTCTTGTAACAAATCTGTCAATGGAGACGCTATTGTAGAAAAATTCCGCACAAAACGATGAAAGAAACCCGACATACATAGGAACGAACGAATCTGTTTCCTGGTTTTGGGAACTGGAAAATTCACAATGGCTTTAACTTTCTCATCATTCACTCTAACTCCCTCTTTAGAGATAACATGTCCTAAATAGACAATTTTTCTCTTCAGAAACTCACATTTGGCCAATTTGACCTTTAATCCAGCGAACCATAATCGCTTGAGGACTTCTTTTAACACCTTTAGATGTTCTTCAATTGTATCTGTGCATATGAGAATGTCATCCATGTACACAAACACCGACTTTCCTAACAAGCCATGAAGTACTGTGTTAACCAGTCTAGTAAATGTTATTGGGGACCCTTGTAATCCAAAAGGCATCCTATTAAACTCGTAATGTCCCTTTGGTACCGAAAATGCTGTATATTTACGGCTACTCTCACAAAGGGGAACCTGTAAAAACCCTTGCATAAGATCTATAGATGAATATATATTCTTGCCACCGATATCAACAAACAAATCAGGCAAACAAGCTACAGGATATCTATCTGGGCATGTTTTTTCATTCAATTTACGAAAATCTACACAAACTCTGATACTACCGTCTTTCTTTGGAACTGCAAGCAAAGGAAAATTAAACAGAGAATTAGACGGTCTGATAATGCCTTCCGACTCCCACCTCTGAACTTCTTTTTCTACTTCTTCTCTGATCTTAAAAGGAATTCGATATGCTGGAATATATATGGGATTGGTACCCTTTTCTAGGCGGATTGAATGTTCTAAAACATCTGTAACTCCTAATTTATCTCCCTTTAAAGCAATGATATCTAGATATTCTTTCAACACTTTCTCTACTTTATCTGAATACTCAGGATAATCAACTTTAGCCAAATGTTCATGCAGAACCTGACTTCGGAACTGTTGCTCCTCGTTAGGAAACATATTCCCGTCTCCACAAAAACTCACTAATTTATGCTCTTCATTAAACTCTTCAAAATCAATTACATAAGTACCCTTGTGATATTTTTTTCACTGAGTCTTGATAGCTAACCAATTCTACTGAAGTCACGCCTGCGACTGAAACTTCATTCACTGACACCGTACTCACAACGTCTTTGAATTTCTCGGTTCCCTCAACAACGCACACTTGAGAAGGAAACTTTTTTTCTTTCAGCAACACTTTAACCAATGTAGGAACTCGCGGTTGCAATTCAATATCTTCCAACAAAAATCCTTTGAAAGATCTTTGCGGAATATCTTCACTCTCTAATGACTGTGTTACACATGTCTCAGACTGTGTCTTAGGTTTCTCACAAGTTTTTTCCCTGTATATATATGGAACAAAACAACCTGACTCACCTATTGTAATCCCCTGAACTCCCATAAGAATGTTGATGTTATGTCGCATGCAAGAAGGGTGTCCTAGCAAAACCATTTCACCTAAGGCTAATCCTTCTATGACCAAAAATGATTCTACTATTGTCTTTCCACCGATACAAAGCGTAAGAAATGACGAACCTAAAATATTCAGTTTCCTTGCTTGTACATCACACACTGTCTCACTAGAAGGGACTAATTTACCCTCTGGAAACTTCGAGTGAAAAAGGTCAGCATTTACTAAATTAACTGAGCTACCAAAATCAATGAAAATAGAAATTTCACTGCCATTAGAGAATCCACGTACAATCTGCCTAGGTTCTAGTGACTCTAAGACCTGATTAGTCATTATCCTGTGTCTGTCTTCGAACTTATCTTGTGAAAATTCTGCTGTTCCTTTGTGTATCTAGAACTTGCATCATGTGGAATTCTCCTGTCATATCTAGAAAAACCTCCCCGTGACTTCCCTGAATAATCTCTATTCTTCGTGGCTGGGCAAAATCTCCATCTATGATCTGAAGATTTGCAAACTGAACAATATCTCACTCTGCAATTTGATTTACTATGTCCTAGTTTATCACAATTAAAACAACGTATCGTTGTGAATGATCTCTCTGGAATTTTCTTCGATTCTACTCGTGCACATGTCTTCGCTGTTGCATCATTTCCCGAATGCGAGGTACTAGCATTATTCTGTGGTTTCGAAACCGCAGCTGACATCTTTGCACCTCCCTGTACAAAACTACTGTCCAGTGTCAGGCATTTTGATAGATTTTTATTAATCTGTGCAAACAAAAAGGATTCGTCTGTATCCTGATCAATTCTCTTATCAAAACTATCTACAATTACATCTGGGACCGACGTTAAAAGGCAAGCAAAGTGTAACAATCTTTCAAAATTATCTAAGGAGATATTATTTCCAGTTACCTATGGAGAACCTGTTATAGATTTCTTTAACTCAACTACTGCATCAAATAAATTCGCACTGTATGTGACTAGTGAATCATTGCCTTTCTTTATTTTGAGAAACTCTCGCAAATTCCGAACTGCACATTCACGTTGAACTCCGCCATAAGTAGCTATTAGAAATTTCTGCAGTTCATTCCAAGTTTTACACCTTCTGAACCCGAAACTGCGTGCCCGTTTCCCAATATCTCCTTTATCTAAATCCAGAAATGTCTTGACCTCTGTTAAAGCTTCAGCGCCATTCGTAATTTTCTTGGAATTCAGATAATTGTTCACTGACTCAATGAAAGTTTCTATATTTTGGGTTGGCTTCCCATCAACTAACCCTTTAAAATTAGTAATTCCCGCGCTAACGCTCGTCACTTTATGCACCACAACTGATTGGGATGTGCTTGCTGCATCGTCCGGCATTTTGTGAGTGATCACACGCCCTGAGCGTAACAGCATAAAAAGGAAACCAAAAAGAACACTAGAGAAAGGCAAAAGTTACCCCCTCTAAAAGAAGAACAGAAAATGGAGTTCTGCGCAACTTACGAGAATGGGGTACTCACCAATTTGAACAGAAAACGGAGCACCTATCTCTCGACTTGCTAACCTGTGACGTCACCCACTTGAAGACGGAGCAGAGGAAAACACCAGTGTGATTTTTGTTGAATCACCACTTTGCGTAATTAACTCACAATCGCCACTATTCACACCTATTTGGGTATTTTGTTAACTCCAAAATTGTTCTAGAGATCATCCAGATCTATTTCACAACTCCCCACTCCCAATACTCGAATAGAGACGGAAAAAAAAAAGGTTCTCCCGTATTACACACGTAATCACGACCCACTATGAAACTCGCTCTCTTAAGACTGAGTGGTCGTTTTTGCCCCGAGGTGAGTCTGTGCTTGGGCATCAACGTTATCAATCAGTCTATTAGTACTCTCCCTCTTTCGCCACCATTAAAGACATGGGACACCGCTCGCTGCCACCATTAAAATCTGTTACAAGGAACAGATTCAACACTTTTTGAAAGTGTACGTAGCTTGATCTAGCAATCTTACTTCAGGAAAAAGACGTGAAAAGATTCGACCCATGATAACACTCACATTTTTTCCTCCCCTCTCTCTCTCTCTCTCTCTCTCTCTCTCTCTCTCTTCTCTCTCTCTCTCTCTCTCTCTCTCTCTCTCTCTCTCTCTCTCACCTTGTATCGACTCTCTCTCTCATCATTTACCAAAGCTCACCCACCCTAACCTCACTCATTCTCTCAAAGCAATTAAATGGACTATTTAAAGAAACACAATCGTTTCTACAAA
>JANJGK010000031.1:33953835-33996203 GCA_039081455.1 Macrobrachium rosenbergii | reverse complement strand
CCTTTCGGCCTGCTCGAAACCCTGCGGGGGTGGCCAGGTCAACTGTCAGGTAGCGTGGCCCGACCTGCACAGCGTGGCGCCACCCGCGGGCTGACCGCGCAGCTGCCACGCCGTTACCTGGGGCCACACGCTGCCCCAGGGCACTGCGTGGCTGTCAGAATGGCGTGGGAGTAGACGCGGCAACGCTGCCGCACCCCCCGCAACCGCGTAGATGTGGCAACGCTTTGACCTGGGATAAAAGGGGCAGGCGGCGCGCTTCCAGGTCAGTGCTTCTCTGGCCAGCATCCTGTTGCTATCTCCCTCAGCGCCTCCGTCTTCGCCGTCCACTGCAGCAGCCAAGATGCCCAAAGGACCCATGCTGAAGAGGACCAGGAAAGGGGCCCTGAGAACTCCAGGAGCCCTGGCAGCTGGAGTTGCCCCCTACGCAAAGCCTCCTGAAGCTGATGGTCCCCCTTCAGGCAGCGATGCTGTTGTGCTGCAGCTCGAGGCCGACGAGCTCGTGACGGAGAGCGACCTAGAGGAGGAGGAAGAGGACCTTGCCCTCGCCTACGAGAGCGACCCCGCCGCCGCCACCGACGACAACGCCCACGAGGGGGATGCCGACGCCGACACCGAAGGCACTCCTGATGGAGATGGCCCTACATTTTTTCAAGAAGTCGAGGATGAGTGTGCGCAGGTGTCAGAACAGCTGAGCCTGCACCTGAAAATGGAGGTGCTCGGTGCCATCCAACGATATATCCGTGCCACCAAAGAGGGCTGCACGGTGCCGTCGAGGGCCATGATGACCCACACCATGGCACTGACAACGGAGTGTCAGGCACCTGCAGTTCCTGCCAGCCTGTCGGCATCGCAGCAGCAGCGGGCACTCACTGCACAGCAGCTGGAGCTCCTGCAAGCACAGTTGGTGACATCCACACCAAAAGACCTCAGCAACCTGTCGCTTGACACGACATTCCTCAACAATTTGCAGGGCTAATTTATATACTGTTGTATTTCCTTTTGCTGTTATGTATGTGTATGTTTTTATTTTATATTAAATAAATATATTTTGCAATATCATGTCTAGCTCTATCCTCTGCTCAAATATCATGTATTCAATGAAGTAGCTATAATACAAGTACACAAATAAAGAAGGCAAAATGAACCCGAATACACTAACATTTCATTATTGACTTTGAAATAAGTTCAAAATACTTTATGTAACATTTGTGCACAGAAGAAAAATGACAACAGGCAAAATATTAGCAAGTCATATAAAATGTCAAAAATATCGGGGAGAAGGTAGTTTCAAAAAGATAGAATTTTCATATCAGAATATCAACAATGTAAATGCTAAGAGCAGGTACTTTCAAGAACATAGAATTATCACCTCAGAATTAAAACAATGTAAAGAGAAGGTACTTTCAAAAATGATAGAATTATCATATCAGAATAGAAACAATGTTAAGAGAAGGTACTTTCAAAAATGATAGAATTATCATATCAGAATAGATTCCATGTAAAGAAATTATTAAAAAGGGCAAAATAACTACATCTTCTTCCTTTTATTTATATATATGTTTGTTTCATATTTATTAAACATACATTGCAATGTCATGGCCCGCCCTATCCTCTTCCCATTTACCAAGTATTGATGAGAGTAATATATCATGGATTTGAGCAATGTCTTTTATTAAATCAACTAAAATAAACGGAAGTACACAAATGCACAGGGCAAAATAATCCTGAATTGATACATTATTGATTTATAAATAAGTCCAAAATAAATACAGGAACAGAATAGAAACAATGTTAAGAGAAGGTACTTTCAAAAATGATAGAAATATCATATCAGAATAGATTCCATGTACAGAAATTATTAAAAAGGGCAAAATAACTACAGGTCTCTGGTACGATATAGCTGGGGTTTAACCCCCGCAGTACGTGGGGCCAACGTGACGTTTGCGTAACTCAGTTACGCAGAACGTAACACATACGGTATACGTACACTGGTGTTACGTGCTCTGCCACGCACTACTTCTGCCTGCGCCGCCGCTTGTTTGTCAGCGTCACGTCACCCTTACGCAGTGCGTACATTTGCGGCGCACTATAATGCGCATGCATCACGCACATCGTCCCGTGACACGTATCCAGTTGGGCGGGGCCTATTTTCTCGCGTATGCGCAAGTTTCACCAATTCTGGCTGTGTGCGCGCATGCGTGCCTTGATACGTGAATGTGTGAACTTAGCATCACAGTCGAATTCCCGGGAAAGTCAGTTGAAAGAACGACTTGGAATCGTTGAACAAGCTCTACGGATCTGTCCTCATCAATTGCTCATTTGGTTGGAAATCTTTTCAAAACTTGACAGATTTTATAGTTTTAGAGTTATAGAACATCGTCTGTAAGAGAGACTGGGTTCACGCACTTTAACTTTTCCCCTATATTTCTCTCTCTCTCTCTCTCTCTCTCTCTCTCTCTCTCTCTCTCTCTCTCAATACCCAACCTTTTTTTTTCCGGGGAAAAATCGAATTTGGAATTGAAAACCTGATAACGAAGATAAGGGACTAAAAAAATCCTGCAAAATGTGAAGAAAAAATGTGATAAATGCCAAAAAACGCGCTTGCTGTCATTAGGTGTGGTGTCACTGTGCAGCCGTCCGTACGGCCTAGGGCTGTAGGGATAAAGAGCATTACCAAGGTTAGTCTCGGTGCCTTTCACAATTACATACCTAACTGGAGGATTTCGCATATTTCATTTTCATAGTATTGACTGTTAAGTTCGATAATTATATCCCGCCGAAGAACATTTCATTCAAAATCTTTATTATTCCTAAAGACTACCAATGCACTTCCTGAGGATCATAATATGCTTTATAAAGTTATGTCAATTTTAACTTGTCACAATAGAAGTAAGTTACGTATTTCGAAAAGCCGTTCAAACGAAAAAGCTATTTCTCAGTACTGTGGCCAGGATTTTTTATTAGAAATACAGATTTTTACGAGACTTACAGACTTCTACTCCCCCCCACCCCCCGGGTTCCTGGATACAGCCTTGGCGTATAATTTTGTTACCAAATTATCTATTGGTATTTCTAAGTAATAGATACACGGCGGGTATTTAGCGAGAAATGGCAGTTTCTTATAGTATTTTGGCTGCTTATTTACAATTTAACGTTATTTTTGGGGGGTTGAATGTAATTAACCTGTAATTAACTCCTGAAGTCCATCCAACAAGGAGTTTCCATACGCAATCTTCACAAGACAGCGTCTGTTTCGAACGGTTCATATCCCGTCCGGCAAGTGCAATACCTTGGAAACTGGTTTTTTCTACACTTTTAGGACTTCTAACACTGGCGGTGCATTTGTTTGTTGTCGGCCAAATGGAATGTCCCTTCGACGTGTTCAGTATTGGCATGGGGGGCGGGGGGTGGCGTACCCATACGTTAACAAGTTATTGCACTTGCCAGACGGGATATGAACCACTCGAAACAGACGTAGCCGTGCTCTGTCTTGTGAAGATCGCGTATGGAAACCCCCTTGTTGGATGGACGGTAATTCCATAGGGTAGCTCCGCGCCTGTTTTTACCTTGGGAACTTGCTTTTCCTGGACTTTTAGACCTCCTGGAAGCGGAGTTGGGCTTCCTTGTTGGCGGTCAAGTGTCATTTGCCCCCTGCATTAACTCAAAAGTAAGGGGAAAGTGTGAGAACACGGGGTTGCGAGTGGGGAACGAGAATGTTGCGAAGTGAAAATGTTTACATTACGGGTGCGCAAGAACAAGTGGGAGCCATGCGCAGAAGCGAGGGAGCGGCTGTGTGGGGAGCAACGGGGGCGGGAGGAATTGCCTCACGTACCCCAAATGCGGGGGTAACTGAGAAAACCACAGGGGTGGGGGCCGGGGTTGGGAAGGAACACTGCCAAGCAATGGAAATGGGGGCAAAAAACATGACCGTGAACAAACAAAACCCAACACCGGTACCAGGACACCTAAAAGTGCAGAAAAAACAAGTTCCCAAGGCAAAAACAGGGGCAGGAAGGTACGGCTGAAAGCAGCAACCTGTAAAAAAATGAGTTGCACAGTAAAATACCTTGAGGGGAAAAGAATCTATGTCTATGTCTATGTCTGACGGTTTATCAAGTATCCCTTCTTTCGCTATTAAGCGTTCAGACGGGATTTCCAAATAACTTATATTTTAGTTAAAAATTACAAAAGTTTAAAAGTCTATGTAATGTAAAGAGGGTTAATTGCATTTGTCTCAGTATTATAGCTGAGTGAAAATAAATGGGTTTTCAATAGCTTTTTGAACTGAAAGATATTTTCAGCACACTTAACTGATACCGGAAGTTGATTATACAATCTAGGAGCACAGTGCTTAAAAGTTCTCGTACCCAGAGTGGTCGTTGCACGAGGCTCATCAAGTCTGAAATCATCACGGGAAAGGCGTGTATGAACACCAGGCCCAACTACGTATCTTTTCAGGCAACCTTTAAGATACAATGGTTCTCCCGTGCTAATAGCTTGATATGTTAAGACGCAAAGTTTAAAAATAATCCTTGCTTTAACTGGTAACCAGTGTAATTTAATTAAGGTTGGAGTAATATGTTCCCTCGGGGATATACCAACAATTAGTCTAGCAGCTCTATTCAAAATCATTTGAAGTTTCTTAAGTCGATAATTAGGTAAGTTGTAATACAACGAGTTACAATAGTCTACTCTACTAACTACCAAACTATTAATTAGCAGCTTAGTGGCATCTTCGTTAAGATATTTTCTAATGGATGCGATATTCCTCAGATGATAATTTGCGGTCCTAACCACGTTGTTAATATGTTCATCAAATGTCAAAGAACCATCAACTACTACCCCGAGATCTCTGACTTTATCAGTTAACAAAATATTCTCCTTATTGATGGAGATGCTATTAACGTTATCAAACCTTCTTAAGTTATATTTAGTGCCAATTAGAATACATTGTTTTATTTTCATTTAGTTTCAGCTTTTTCTTTTGCATCCATTTCGAAACATCTGCCATGAGTCTATCAATAACAGCTTGATCTTCAATCATGTCATCCACTATTAAATAAAACTGGGTGTCATCAGCAAAAAATTTACATTGAACGCCATGTAATTTAAATATCCAAGACAACTCGATTGTATAAATACTAAAAAGAACCGGGCCAAGTACGCTTCCTTGTGGAACACCCGTGGTGAGCTTTCTACTTTCAGAATATCTATCTTTAACCTTCACCTTGAAAGATCTATTCGATAAATAGTTATTAAACCATTTAAGAGCATCCCCATCGATCCCAATAGCAGTCATATCCTCTATTAACACTTCATGAACCACTGTATCAAAAGCAGCGCTAAGATCTAGGAGAATAAGCAAGCTACATTTACCGTCATCAGAGAAACCTAACAAATCATTAATTACGGCACAAAGAGCTGTTTCAGTAGAATGGAATTTCCGATAAGCCGACTGATCTTCAGGAATAGCTCCAATTACTTTCAAGTGCTGACTGAGTTGATCTAGAGGACTTACCTTAGGTACCGGGAGGGTAGAGGTCAGCCGCTGCCTTTAGGAATGCGTGGAACCTGGTGTTGGGTGCGGAGAAGTGAATTTTAAAGTAGGCTACAGCCAGGTAGCCTACAAAATTGTATTTCCTCCTGCCGTACCTGGGGCTGCTGGCTCTGCGTTCCCGCCACCTCCTCTCAATGGTGTTGGTGTGGGCACCGGTTTCCGGGTCGACAAAGTTGAGGGAGTGGTTGACCGTCAGGCGGGTGTAGCCTTCGGCGCCGAGGGTATCGTAGGCCTTCCAACAGTCAGAGATGACAGTAGTGCCGGGGAGGAAAAAGTCCTTGATAATGGCCACTAAAGTTGCTGCACTCCTGTCCTCAACGGGGACGACGAAGAAGTTCCGTGTCTCCCGGCAAATAGCGCCAATTTCGCCAAAGACCTACTGGCCCTCAGCCACCCGGCCGCATATTTCCCAAGTCTGGAAGAGTATAAGGATAGGGAAAATTAGGACCAATCAAAGCGCGCGGAACTGATCATGACGTTATCACAAGCCACGCCTTTTAGCTCCTCAGTCACATATCCATTATCGCCAGTCACGGTGCCGAAGAAAAACTTCACAAATTCACAGTTTATGGCTTGTATGACTTATACATTTTAGTGAGATATATTTAAACATATTGCAACATTAATTTAACAACAATATATTCTTCAAATAGATACACCGTGAATTATATTATCCGTTATTGGCTTCTCCTTGGTAATAATGGTCAGTGCCTGTTAATTCCTGCTCCCAAAGTCGATATTTACTGCATAAATAATATTTTCATCGCGAGTTTCTAAATTATGTACTTGAAAAGGCATGTTGAATTCCATTATAAAGAGTTGCAATAACTCATGGGATGAATAAAACAATATAATACAATATGGTAAAAATGATGGTGTAAAAATGATGGTATATGACCTGTAAAAGCACTACAGACTACAGACAGGGGGCCAAGAACTTCGCGGCGCTTCGACTCCCATCAAGATGAATTTAATCTTGGACTTCGAAAGTGACGGCTTTAAAATGTTGACATTAAATATGAACAAGACTGTGTAAAACTTAGAACCAATGTCAAGTGCAGAGAAGAATTCAAGCAGTGGAAAGAAACTTTGTGAAAAAAATAAGCAGTTTTAATTCTTATAAATTGTACCCAGTTGGCGGCGAAAGAAAATGTTGCAAATGCTAAGTCGCATGGCAGTGGTCACTGAGCTAGAGGGCAACTGAAGTAAGTTGCTGCTAAAATGTTGACAGGATGTAGTGTTATATGCTGGACTGTGCAATATACTTTTTTTCTCATCCCTAAAGTACTTCTTGTAAGTTAAAAATATATAAAAGAACAAACTCTGAACATTTACCGATATATTATTTCAATGCAGTTTGTTTTATTTGGCTTTCATTATTGTATAAATTTAAGTCTCAGCTCAGTATTTAGTCCATTTTAGCCCCCAAGGATGTACAGTACTGTGTTATATATATATATATATATATATATATATATATATATATATATATATATATATATATATATATATATATATATATATATATATATATATATATATATATATATATATATATATATATATATATATATATTATTATGATTAGCAAGAATTCGCTAGCAAATTGCCTCCCCTCCCCCCCCTCCTTTGTTGTTGTTGGTTGTTCTGTCGTGTTTCATTTACTGCCAGCCGGCCGATCGATAGACCATCTGTCTATCGACTTAAAAACAGGGGTTTAAAAGATTAAAGGCGCTCCCATTTTTGATAAAGATCTTTCCTTCGAGGCAAAAGTAATCTGGCTTGGGTGTTTCTCCTACAGGCCAAAACCTCCCCTGCGGGCAGCAGGTGCAATGAGTGAAAGCATCTGTGTTGGACGCCCCCCCCCCCTGCCCCATAGGAGGGGATAAAAAGCAGAAAGCCCACGAGGTCTTGACACACACGCGGGCTGGAAGATATGGAGTGAACTTGTGAAGACGTCCTCAACACCTGGCCCCACCGATGCCCTTGCATCCTAACCACGTGGCCCTTCCCAAAGTATACTTCTCCTCGTGCCCTTCAACCGTATTCCTCGAGCCCACACGCCATTGCTTGGAGTTTCGAGGAGTCCCCATCGCCTTGCCCCCTTACGGAAGCCCTTGCATCTCACCACGTGGAAGAAACTCGTCCTCGGAAATCGCAAGTCATCCACGGACCGCCTTCTACACGCCCTCGGAAAATCTGCTAAGGTAAAGTGCCCTGGAAGAGCCCCATTTCAGTCACGCTTTTGTCTCGTAATATTTTCTTAAAGAGAAAGCCAGAAATCTCCCTTGTCTAATGTCCGTGCACCTCTTGCATCGGCAGTATTAATTCTTTATTACTCCTTTGGCACCCTCAGTGCGGCCTCGAATTCATTATTCTTTTGTCTATTTTCATTACTGGCGTATAATGTGCATATCTCTCATTTCAGAGGGATCCTATTTCGTGGAAGCTTCTCGGGCTGTGTCTGGAATCCCCCAGTTTCATTCAATCCCGTAGGAATCTCCTTCAGGATAGTAATCTACTTGAGTTCCTCTTTCCCGTACTGATATCATTTATGTAAATACACTCCTTTAAATTTGCCCACGTGTTTTACGTAATATTTCCCTCAGTAACCAGAGCCCTATGCTCATATGAAATTCTCCTTTGTTTTCCTCTTTTTTTACGTTTTCCCGTACCCACGAAGTCAGAATCACAAGGCTAAATTAACTTAAATTGTTGCTACCTGTCTCACAGAGCATATTTCAAACTAAAACCACGGAAAAACGTAAAAATGGCGACCTGGCCATAGATCTCGTTTTGCAGTTGCAGTTCCCCTAGTGTTGCTTTATTGCATTTGCAACTTGCCAGATCAGCTATTAGCAAAGCTAAGCTGGGTAAGAGACAATTACGAACCTTATGTGTAAAACCAGCACACAGATCCAGAAAATTCCACGTAAGTAATGTGTTAATCTTAGCAAAACCTTTTTACAATCGTGACTGTTCCTAGGAATTAGAAATAGGGACGCATGTAATCACTGAGAGAAAAGAACCGCCGTATTAGATTCGTTAATGCATGCCTTTCAGGATAGGTAGTTAGGAAATAACCAGTGCTAACCATCCTTTGCTTCGAGGAATAGTGCGAAATTCCTCTGTGTTAAAATCCTTGCCATATTCTTGCTTCGAGGAATAGTGCGAAAGAAATTCCTCTGTGATAAATTTTACTTCGCATTTCGAATTAGCGAACTGTTATCTAGGCGCGAATAAAATTCCCACGTGGGACACGACGAAGTCAGCTTGCATTGCTGAAATTCTCTCAGTGTAGTTAGAATTCGAGTAGGTGTTAGGAAAGCGAAATTTAAACTACGCTTATAGGGAAAATTACTAGGCCGTTGTACTGTTATCCTCTCAGACGACTGGGAAATTCCCCGGAATCCCAGACGGTATATAAATATACGGGTTCATTCACCCAGAATCTAAAAATACCTCCGGTGTTGGCCAAACGACCTGCATCCCCCACCCCCGCCCATGCCCGCGTGTGTAGCATTTTTTTTTTTTCTTTTTCCCCATTCATTTCCCAGCATACATTTTTCTTTGGGTTCCCGTTAGTAATTTCTAAGTCCTAAGTGACTCCTAAAATTCTACGTCGCACGTGGCGAGAATTCCTCCAAATTCCACAAATTCCAAGTCCTAAGTGACTCCTAAAATTCTACGTCGCACGTGGCGAGAATTTCTCCAAATTCCAGTCCTCAGAGACTCCTAAAATTCTACGTCGCACGTGGCGAGAATTTCTCCAAATTCCAGTCCTCAGAGACTCCTAAAATTCTACGTCGCACGTGGCGAGAATTCCTCCAAACTCCAGTCCTCAGAGACTCCTAAAATTCTACGTCGCACGTGGCGAGAATTTCTCCAAATTCCAGTCCTCAGAGACTCATACAAAAATTCTACGTCGCACGTGGCGAGAATTTCTCAGTCCTGCGGGAACCCAAAATTAAGTCCTTTTGAGACATTATACAGTGTAGTTCACACACATCTAAGCCCCTACGGGACTGATCATTCTAGTTCGTTAGAACAACTCCTTAACTTCACGCTACAGCCGGCCAAGTCCGAGCGTGACACAATCCAACTACGTCTTCCGAGACGCATATTAGAATTCGTTCGCCAAGAACAACCACATCTTTCCAAGACACATCCAATTTTAACAAAAAGTCTTCTCAGACATATCATACACCCATTATTTCAAGATGGCTAATACCAGAGCCCAACAAAACGAGGATTTCAAATTCTACATGTCCGCTGGGAAGGACATGGGACTATCGGGGCAAGATCTGAGAGCATGGGTTCAAGAACGAGTGGATGATGCCAAGGCGGAGAGAGAGAGAGAACGAGTTGCCCAAGAACAACGGGAGGAAAAAGAACGTGCAGAGAGGGAGAGAGAACGTGAGGAGAGAGAGAGAGAACGCGCCCATGAGCTCCAGGTGCCAGAACGACAGCACGCCACCCCCCCGCCCCCTGCCGCGGGGATGAGTGCCCTCAGCCAAGCTCACTCATTCATGCCAAAATGGACCGAGTCCGAACCCGAAGTATGGCTTGAAAGGGCCGAACGAGTCCTGGAGTGCTGCGATCTCTCCCCCGCGGAACTCTCCCTTGTTCTCACTAAATTCCTGGGCGGAAAGGCCCTCGTTGCCTACCACGCCCTTCCCGCAGACGATCGGGGAAACTGGGAAGCCGTACGCCAAGCAGTTACGAAGGCGTACGAGATTACCCCCGAGCGGTGGAGGAGACGTTGGAGAGAGCAGCCCAGAGAAGCAGGCCAGACTTGGTCCGATTGGGCGTACCATTCGGAGCGGGCGTTGACAAAATGGCTCGATTCCGAAGGAGCCACTAACACCGCCGAGGTACTCGAGCGGTTTAAATTCGAGCATTTCCTGCGCTACGCCCCTCCTGCCCTCGCCACTCATATAGTGGAAAAAGCCCCAGCAACACTCACCGAGTGTTGCCGAATAGCAGACATGTGGGAAACTCACCACCCTCAAGAAGGATCCATGGGGCGGAAGATAAATCCCCCGTCCCTCCTCGGAGGTTCAAATTCCCACAAAAATGGGAACTCGGGCAAGCCCCTTACTTGCCATTATTGCAAGAAAACGGGGCATTCCTCCGAACAGTGCCGGAACAAGAAACCGGCTCCTCTCTCTCCCGGAAAACCGACAAATAACTCGCCTGCGCCCTCCACAGGGGCAGCGCGGAAAGACTTTAGCCAGACCTTTTGCACGGCGTGCAAGGTCTATGGCCATTCTCCCGCATGGGCAAAATGCCCACGCAATAATAAATCAAATACCCCCACCGTCGCCTTGGCCGTCACAGATCCCAAGTCATTAGGCCCTCCCGCCGAAGGGCCTGTATACGTGGCCCCTCCACGAGGTAGCGAGCCCGCGCGCCGAGTCACTGCTTTCGAGGACTCGGGCGCACAAATCTCCCTCATCCGGAGGGACAGAGTTCCCTACGGAGCTATCGTCAATAGACGAAAACTCGTAACGATCGAGGGAATAAATCAATTTAAGATGATACTCCCTACGGTCCAATTGAGAGTCTCACGACCTCACCAATCCAAAATGTGCAATCTTGCAGTAGCAAGCCATCTCCCCGGAGGCTAAGACGTCATCCTGGGACAGGACTTCCAGTCCCTGCCGAAATCACGACAATCTAGGGGTCCACATTCCCCGAATCATTCCGCGGGCGCGAGTAATCCTCCCCCGCTTCTCCCTCAGCCAAGACTGGCGCCCCCTGGGTACCAGAAGGACGTGCAGTCCCCACCAGTGCCACCTGAGTACAATGTACAGTGGCCCCCTCGATCGGTTCCCGATCCCATTCCAGTGCCCGGCCCTGCCTCAGTGCCAGTGCCAGGGCCCCAATCAAATCTCCCTTCAGGAGATGCCAAATTCCTGCCGGTGCCACTTGCATGCCCCGAGCAGGGCCAAGCTTCGTCCGTCCTGACCGACGAGCCCAAGAAACCTCTGATAGTGCCTGACTCTGCCCTAGTGCCAACGCCAGAGCGCTACGCCGATCTCCATTCACGGGATCCAACTCAGGACCCCCTCTCTTCCCCCGGCCTGGCACCGCTACCAGCGTCGGTCAGAGAGACGGTTCCTCCCGACCACCGCGGAAGCTCACCTGCAGGTGCGGCCTTGCAACCCGTGCCTGAGCTGGTCAACAACACCTGCGAGACGTTCACGCTGCCCCCGACCGCCTCCTCTCTGCCTCAGCCCGTCGCCGACGCAATTGCAAGTCAGGATTCTGCCATATCTCCCTTGGCCGATGAACTACAAGAGCTGCGACGGATTATGGTAGAACCAGCACGGAGCGCTCCTGCGTCAGCTGTCGCAGCAGCAGGCCCAGGTGGCACTCCGTGCCGCCCTCCGGTCGCGGGCCCTCCGCTTCCCCGACCGAGGACGACTGTCCCATTAAGAAAGGCTCGAGGCGAAATTACCACGGGCGTGGGACATTCCAGGTAATTTACAAAGAGCTCTAGAGCTCCCATGGCACCTGTGCCACCATTTCATCTTTCGAAGGTCTTGGCACCCCTAATCCAGAAGGGAATGTCAGGCCCTCCTCTATCTTCTTCCGTTCCTCAGGAACTTCTATCTCTTATCACCTTCTATTAATCTTCCCTTAAATTATCACCACAAGAGGCAATTAAAATACGGGATACCATTCCCCACACAATGTATAAATCATTAAGAATAACAGAGTGAGAAGTGGCACACCCTTGCGCCCATACCTTGGCATCGGGCGCGCGTGTCAGCCCCTCCTGAAGGAGTCGCGCCCTTCCTGTGCGCTTTTCCCGCCCTGGGACTGAAAGGATAGTCCGGGCCGTAATTTATAGGCGTAGGACGATAAATTCCCGCCTAACACAATAAAACCCTCACTCTTTTCCCTTAGCTCTTCTGCCAATATCATTTACTTTCTTTTAGTCATTTAGTTATCTTTATTTTCATGAATCGCGAGTCATAAACTCTTGCCCTTGTGATTTAAATGCCCCTTTCGTAAGCTCTGAGGGACGTGTCCCGCCTTTCATATGCGGTCAAGTTTTCATTCGTAACGTCTTGCTAATTTTCCTTTTGTTATTATTATCCCTTTTCCCCCCTTCCATTCCTTCCAAGATTGCTGTTTGTCCTACCCCACATCTTTTGTCTGCTCGCCCCGTCATAACATTGAGTAGGCAGTGGACGCATAAAATTAGCGTAGTTTAAGGTTAGCGAATTAAAACCTCGCGAATACTCTCGCCCGCATACAGCTGTCAAAATCCGTGTGGGGCCGGCTAAGCAAAGTACGTTAAAATGAAGATAAATTATCAATGCGAATATGTATAGTCATTACAGTATCGCGTAAAAGGGGATGTCATTTACAAAAGTAAACGCTGTTTTTCATTTACACAGCCTCTTCAAGGCAGATTGTACTAACCGCATGCATTTTATCTAAAATTAAGTAACCGTGTATTTTAATTCTTGAACAATAACCATTTCTTTTCATTTGTTGGCCATAGCCTCATATACGTGGTCCTATAATCTTAATTAATTCACAATTGTTCGAGTCACTTTATAAAGTTACAGTGGGTAACCAAATCTAAAGTAATTATTCTTTTGCAAGTGTTTAAATCACTTTGCGTTCTGTTAACGAAAATTGTCCCAATGTGTTATTAGAAGTAACGTCACAGCTTCATAAAACCCTTAGGAGTAAAGTTCATTGCAAGGCAGAATGTAGAGTAACGTAAAGCATTTGCCGCTCATTCTTGAATATCGATGTACACACCCGAAGGAGGTATGTACATCATCTTGTATGGGGAGGTATTATGATTAGCAAGAATTCGCTAGCAAATTGCCTCCCCTCCCCCCCCTCCTTTGTTGTTGTTGGTTGTTCTGTCGTGTTTCATTTACTGCCAGCCGGCCGATCGATAGACCATCTGTCTATCGACTTAAAAACAGGGGTTTAAAAGATTAAAGGCGCTCCCATTTTTGCTAAAGATCTTTCCTTCGAGGCAAAAGTAATCTGGCTTGGGTGTTTCTCCTACAGGCCAAAACCTCCCCTGCGGGCAGCAGGTGCAATGAGTCAAAGCATCTGTGTTGGACGCCCCCCCCCCCCTGCCCCATAGGAGGGGATAAAAAGCAGAAAGCCCACGAGGTCTCGACACACACGCGGGCTGGAAGATATGGAGTGAACTTGTGAAGACGTCCTCAACACCTGGCCCCACCGATGCCCTTGCATCCTAACCACGTGGCCCTTCCCAAAGTATACTTCTCCTCGTGCCCTTCAACCGTATTCCTCGAGCCCACACGCCATTGCTTGGAGTTTCGAGGAGTCCCCATCGCCTTGCCCCTTTACGGAAGCCCTTGCATCTCACCACGTGGAAGAAACTCGTCCTCGGAAATCGCAAGTCATCCACGGACCGCCTTCTACACGCCCTCGGAAAATCTGCTAAGGTAAAGTGCCCTGGAAGAGCCCCATTTCAGTCACGCTTTTGTCTCGTAATATTTTCTTAAAGAGAAAGCCAGAAATCTCCCTTGTCTAATGTCCGTGCACCTCTTGCATCGGCAGTATTAATTCTTTATTACTCCTTTGGCACCCTCAGTGCGGCCTCGAATTCATTATTCTTTTGTCTATTTTCATTACTGGCGTATAATGTGCATATCTCTCATTTCAGAGGGATCCTATTTCGTGGAAGCTTCTCGGGCTGTGTCTGGAATCCCCCAGTTTCATTCAATCCCGTAGGAATCTCCTTCAGGATAGTAATCTACTTGAGTTCCTCTTTCCCGTACTGATATCATTTATGTAAATACACTCCTTTAAATTTGCCCACGTGTTTTACGTAATATTTCCCTCAGTAACCAGAGCCCTATGCTCATATGAAATTCTCCTTTGTTTTCCTCTTTTTTTACGTTTTCCCGTACCCACGAAGTCAGAATCACAAGGCTAAATTAACTTAAATTGTTGCTACCTGTCTCACAGAGCATATTTCAAACTAAAACCACGGAAAAACGTAAATATATATATATATATATATATATATATATATATATATATATATATATATATATATATATATATATATATATATATATATATATATATATATATACCGGGTGTTTCGAAATTAGAGTCCCCCCCTCCACAGGACGAATGGAAAGTTATGAAGTTTTCTGCTATAGCCTATCTCCAAGTACATTATTTTAAGTTTCTATTAAGCTATTTTTCATTTTACATTTCTTGTATTTTCAGACTGAGTGACGGAGTTAGATACAGCCATGGCTAACGACTCGGAGGAAATCAGGTGGATTGACCAAATCCGGGCTATAACCTTCAGAGAGGCCAGGGATAGCTAAATACATTAAAAGAGATGAATCCTTTGTCAAAAGAAAGATTCTTAAAGATTGGGTTGAAGCTGACTTTCTCCATGTTGCCACATCAGATGAATTCTTCATTTACACAGTCAGGAAGCCAAGCCATAAAAATGACATCATTTGAGCAGCAAAGTTGGATGATATCAGTGATGACATGCGCTGTCGCCAAGTTGTGAAATTTCCTGAATATTTGGGAATTTTTCTCTGTTTCACAGCCAAATGGTTATGTGGATCGTCAAAGAAAAAGGACAGTCATGGAATGGCGAAAACTTCAGAGAAACTGTGCTTACTGGAGGAGTATTTCCTTTTCTCAAAGATCCTGAAAATGTGTTATATGTTGAAGAAGTCACATTTTTGCATGATAAGGCACCATGTTTCAAGGCTCTTCAGACACAGGAGCTGCTTCAAAACAGTGGTATCGATTTCTTCTCTTCAATTGAATTTCCAGGTAGCTCCCCTGACCTTAATGTGTGTGAAAACATTGGTAGTATCTTAAAGGATCGTGTTGAAGCACGCAAAGTGAACTATGATGATATACCATGCCTCGACGACCTGCGAAGAGAGGTGACCGAAGTGCTCAGGGAAATGGAGTTTGAGTCTCAGCTTTTTTTTCGATTTGCTGAAATCACACCCCTTGAGAATGCAGGCTGTGGTACAGGCAGATGGAGGCCACACAAAATATTAAATACTCAGAGAGAAACTTAAATAAATACCTGTTAAGAATTACTTTTGTTTTTGTCCATATCAATTTTAGTTTATGCTGCAGAGGGGGGGCCTCTAATTTCGAAACACCCTGTATACACACACACACACACACACACACACACACATATATATATATATATATATATATATATATATATGGCTGTGAAATGTTTTCTGCTAAAACAGTATTCCATCAAATATAAGGGAGGCCATAGAAACGCCAAAATGTGGAAAATTAGGGCTATATTTCAGAGACTAAACTGTCACTCTCCTCAGGCAAATAGTGAATGAGAAAAATCTAAAGAAAAATGGTATTTATACCAGAAGATCCATCAGTCAGCCGTTAAGTCACTCCAGTTGACAGTCTCTCTTTAATCTTCTTAATCGCTGGTTGAAGGGGAATTTTATCTATAATATCTGAATCCCACGCGCCTCTTGAAAAATTCATGGTTTTTCTTCGTTTAATCAAAGCTGATTCCACCATCTGGCTTTTGAACCAACAATTGCTGCTATAAATTTAAATTATACGAGACATATTCCAGTTTGTTCTGTGGTTATGTTTATTTATGTGGTTAAAGATAGCTGAGCTCTGTTGTCCGTACCCAACTGAACGTTTATGCTGTATTAATCTTTGGGGGAGTGATTTGCCTGTGAAGCCGATATAAGATTGGTCACAGTCGATGCAAGGGATTTCGTAAACTTCTATGTCTTTGGGGACTGATTTTGTTGGATGTTAATCAGGGATTTGGTTAAGGTATTTGGGTAGGTAAAAGCATTCGGGGAGTCATTGTATAAAAAAAAAATTCGGGTGCAGCATGGGCAGCCCTTCAAGTCCTTTTTTAGCCAATCTATACATGGGATTTTTAGAAATTGTAATAAAAAACGCAATAAAACCTAAAAATATGCTATGGATTAGATATGTACTGTAGAAGATATCTTAACATTTTGGGATAAGAAGTTGGGCAATTTCAATGAATTTATTTCAAAATTAAATGCATTAGTGCCTAGCATCAAATTTAAAGTTGAATGGGAAACAGACAACAAAATTCCTTTTCTTGGTGTTTTAATAATTAGAGACACGACAGAATAAAAATTTAACATATACAGCAAACCAACTTTCTGTCATACATTCATTTTCATAGCTATCATGACATCTCTATCAAAATTGGTGTAACCAGCAATTTATTCTTAAGAGCATTAGGGATTTGCTCCATAGATATCCTCGAAAAGGAAACTGAACTAATCTGTAAGCAGCTGTCATCTTTAAAGTACCCTGACCATTTAATTAAAAAATCGATCCATAAAGCAAACACTGCTTTCTACCGTCCCCCCCATAACAAGACCAGAGAGATGCCCAACAATAAAATAAATTCCCACACCTGGACAGGATTAAGACGTTGACACAGACACTTGGAAACTCTAACCCTTTTGCTTTTACCTACCCAAATACCTTAGCTAAATCCCTGATTAACGTCCAACAAAAACCACTCCCCAAAAACACAGGAGTTTACAAAATCCCTTGCCTCAACTGTGACCAATCTTATATCGGCTTCACAGGCAAATCACTCCCCCAAATATTAATACAGCATAAACGTTCAGTTAGGCATGGACGACAGAGCTCACCTGCTTTTAACCACATAAATAACCATAACCACAGAATAAATTGGATTATGTCTCGTATAATTTATAGCAGCAATTATCTGTCCAAAAGCCAGATGGTGGAATCAGCTTTGATTAAACAAAGAAACACCATGAATCTTTCAATAGGTGCATGGGATTCAGATATTATAGCTAAAATCTTCCTCCAACCAGCAATTAAGAAGAGTAAAGGGAAACTGCCTACTGGAATGACTTAATAGCTGACCTATGGATCTTCTGGTATAAATATTGCTTTCCTGTAACTTTTCTTATTCACTATTTGCCTGAGGAGAGAGACAATTTGGTCTCCGAAATATAGCCTTTATATATATATATATATATATATATATATATATATATATATATATATATATATATATATATATATATATATATATATATATATATATATATATATATATATATATATATATATATATATATTTGATCATTTACAAGGGAGAAAGGGAAGATCTACATAAGTTTTTAGAAAACATAAATAAACTAAATGAACACATCAAGTTTACATTAGAAGAAGAGAAGGAGGGAGAAATTCCTTTCTTGGATGTCCTGGTCAAGAGGGTAGGGGAGAATTTAAAATTCAAGGTATATAGGAAGAAGACACACACCAATTCATACATACATAGGTTCTCCAGTCATAGGAAAGAAATAAAAATAGGATTAATAACAGGGTTGGCCATCAGGGCTTATAGGATTTGCAGTCCCGAATTTTTAGACGAAGAGTTGGATTACCTGAGGGAGAGTTTTAGGAGATTAGGCTACCCTAAGTATTGGTGGGAGTGGGCACATATCAAAGCAAGGAAAAACTATTTTGGGGAGAGAGAAAGGATAGAAAAGGAACATTTGGTAGGAAAGAAAATAATTACAGTCCCGGACAACAACTCTATTGCACCCATCAATAGGAAGCTAAATAATTTCAAATTGATAGGCAGCTACAAAAACACCATTAGGAATAAAATAGTTAGAAACAAAAAGTCGGTAGAGGGGGAAGAGATTAGAGGGGGGGTTTATATGGCAGCGTGTCTAGACTGTGAAGAAGGGTACTATGGCGAAACTGGCAAATCATGTAAAGAGCGAAGCAAACAACATCTGCAGAACATAAGGCATTATAATCAGACGTCGGCAGTTGCCAAACACTGTTGGGAAAATGATCACAGAATAGACTGGGAAAATATGAGTTTTCTGTACAGGAACACCAACAAAACATCTAGACTGGTTGTAGAGAACGCCTTCATAACTTGCGCCAACAACACGATGGCAGGGAACACCGGAAACGGCTTTGAAGACAGCATATCTAGAAAAATCGTATACTCCACAGTAGCAAGGAAACGAAGAAAAAACGTAAGAGAAAGCACGGAAAACGGTCACCTAGGAGGAAGGATCAGAGAAAGACCAAGGTCAAGAGGGGGTGGAGGTCACACAGGAAGAGCTAGGCGATTATAGGATTAATAAAAGTACCCAGCACACAGATATAAATACAGCCGGACTACGCGTCTGCTCATTGTACGGATACTTGATAATGTGGACTGTTTGTCCAAGAAAGCTTGTAACTTTTTGAATAAAAACTCCATTAGATACCATCCAGTTTGAATGAGGTCCTTTTAGTAATTCTACTAATGCACAGAACAATTGTGTATGTGATAAAGTTAATATATATATATATATATATATATATATATATATATATATATATATATATATATATATATATATATATATATATATATATATATATATATATATATATATATATATATATATATATATATATATATATATATATATATATATATATATATATATATATATATATATATATATATATATATATATATATATATATATATATATATATATATATATATATATATATATATATATATATATATATATATATATTATAAGGGGTTACAATATACATATAGCCATTTTATAAGTGTTTATATGTCTCTGTGAAAATTTTGATGTTTTACTTGCAGATTTGTCATTCATTGTGAAGATATGATTTTAAAATGTCTTTTTCTTACAGATAAATTGTATATCATGTAATCTTACAATGCTTTGGTATGTTTTTCCCTTTGTTTAATATGTGGAATTGTGTACAGCCTGTTGCGGGGAGAGAGGGTAAGATATTATCGCTTCCATTATTTACACAGGTGGCAGTAACTCGTGCAGAGGCAAAAGGAGCCCTCTTAACTTATCGTGATGAGCTGTCACCCAATCGGCGAATTGCCTATTGTACATTTGTTCTGTATGCCTGTCCCATTATATATTAACTGTATCTGTGCTTATTCTTTTTCATAATCTGAGAAAGAGAGAATGAGTGAGAGAGGTAAGTGGAGTTGACATGTTGTCAGCCAGCCAATTTTGGGTCTAAAAGCGCTTCCTTTTATTTGCTCAGCTGTGTAAGTCTCCCAAGAATTTGGTCTAAAATATCTTTTTCTGCTTAACCCTGAACAGGAAATGTCCATCATATTGATAAGAGCTCTGGCCTATTTCCTTCTGACTCTTAGAATTCTTTGTGTATTCTATAGAATAAGGAATAAGGTGTTCTGTGAATTCCTATGTGTATTCTTGAGTATTCTGGAAGAGCTTGGAGTTAAAAGTAGAGAGCTGTTCCAAAGACAGTTAGTCAGCCATAGGGGTCCCTGAGATAAGCATCTCTCTCTCTCTCTCTCTCTCTCTCTCTCTCTCTCTCTCTCTCTCAATAATCCCATTATATATATAAGTAATACTGAAGGATTATTGTTTGTAAAGGCTCTGTTAAAACTCACCCAAGGAGTGTGTTAATTTTGTAGAAGGTGATCAGGAATATTGTTTTGTGCAAGTACTGTGGAGGTGTATAGTGGTGTAACAATTACAAAAGGTAATGTGGTGATTACTGAGTTTTGTAATGTTAAGAGTTAAAGTGATATTCTAGGTAAAAGGGAATTATTATTTTGAATAAGTCTTAGTGCCCTGACAGTGTTGTCTATAAGAAAGTCTTAGAAAGACGTAAGTTTAACTTTTTCTTTTTTAAAACAGAAATGTTCTTGTGAAAGATTGATATAATCTTTAGGCACATTTTTGGTGGTTGGTATATTTCCATTTTTGCATATTGCATTCTTATATGCCTGTGCTATCATATTGCTATAATTTTATAATTACTGTGTTTTGCTGGTGATTTCTTAACATTTTGTTAGTGCCTACCTGTTATTGAGATTTTGGAGAATGCTCATGTGGATTTCAGTCAGTAATATTTTGGTGACTGTTTGTGTTAGTTAATCAGGTATATACTTGGCACTTGAATGATAGTTAATAGTTTGAATCTTGCCTAATCAAATTGCTTTCTTAATAAATTAGAGTTTTATGAATTAAACTTGATTAAGAGATACTTAAATCTTACACTATTGTCAATTAATGGTAAATCTTTTGAGATTGTGAACTTTGCATATAACTTCTGAACTTAGAAATAAACCTGTTTGTTTAAAGTTTTTAAAACATAGCGTTTCATTTTGACCACCAGTAATTAGAGGCATTAATGAATGTGCATAAGGTAAGTGAATATCTGTTTATTCACCTGAGACTTATCTAGGTAAAATAGAACCAGAGAGACAGCTACAGTGTTTGTTGAAGTGATACCAATTTTCCACTAGTCTGGATATAACTTAATAATTGTTGCCTCATCCATAACTTGATAAAGTTACATTGATTTTCTCAAGTGATAAGTAAGTTTATGGGATCATTGTACCTTGAGTGATTCAGTCATACTCTTTGTTATGAGGTTTCAAGTATCTGGTCGATGTGAGGTAACTTTTTGGTATCATTATTTGCGTAATAACCAGGTGCTTGATCACTTCGTGACAATATATATATATATATATATATATATATATATATATATATATATATATATATATATATATATATATATATATATATATATATGTATGTATGAAGAAGTATGTATGTATGTATGTGTGTGTATGTATGTATGTATGTATATATGTATATATATATATATATATATATATATATATATATATATATATATATATATATATATATATATATATATATATATATATATATATATATATATATATATATATATATATATATATATATATAGAGAGAGAGAGAGAGAGAGAGAGAGAGAGAGAGAGAGAGAGAGAGAGAGAGAGAGAGAGATCAAAACTATGGGTCATTAGAGATGAAAGAGAAAAGAGAAAAACCAAAGCACGATGAAAAAGAGCAAGGTCACATTCTAAATGTGGGAATGGGCACTTGGCGGGTGTGACAAAGACTCTTGAAGGGAGATAGGAATCTCTTCCTTCGAATAAAAGACGAGGGCCAAAACAGTATCGATAAGTAGATGACAGAATTTTTAGATATGAATTAAAAATAGTATTATATTTCGGTTGAGCTGTGTTGATTCAGTTCCACTGAGAATGGAAAAAATGAAGCAGCCAAAAATAAGCCTGATAGTCAAACGATGATGGACATATCTTCATAAAAGTCTATTAACCAGGAATAAGAAATTATGTTCTATGTATAGAGCAAGCGCTGGAATTTCACAAACAGTTTTAGTCAATTGAGTAACTGAAATCGCCGTCATTACCCAACTAACTAGG
Organism: Macrobrachium rosenbergii; assembly: GCA_039081455.1. Taxonomy (NCBI): domain Eukaryota; kingdom Metazoa; phylum Arthropoda; class Malacostraca; order Decapoda; family Palaemonidae; genus Macrobrachium; species Macrobrachium rosenbergii. The sequence goes on along the minus strand of JANJGK010000031.1, from coordinate 33,974,298 downwards.
AGCTTGTACAAAGATATTATTGTAACAATAATGCTGCAACGAATCAAAAATCGCGTTGGCGAAAAATAAAATCGAGTTATGTTCAATTCCAATCGAACTTTTCATATTACAAGGACAAAAAGCTAAACGCTTCCCATATATTTTTATGTTGTTTTTAAGAATATGTTTTTACATAGGTCTGCTAAATTTTATGCTAAACTCCCATATACTAGATATAAACAGATGCCCCTAGCCCAAAAGACACAAAACTCATTTAACATCACATTTGAAATTGAGGAAGGACGTATGCCATCTTAGTTAAAAAAAAAATAAGTGATTTCGAAAAAGGTTATATCTACCAATAAATTGATTTTCAGTCCATCATGATAGTGTGGGTAATTTAGAACTATTGTACCTTTTCTTCTAAAAATGGCACAAGTCACGCCATGGAGGAAAATTCTACATTTCATCTCCAGACTTAAACAAGGTTGTCTGTAAAAAAAAAATTTCGTATCAAGAATTTAAATGATCAATCTATATGGCTACTGTATTTACTTAGTTCAGGTAAATGCAACCAGTAAGTACCATACTTGGCATGTCCTCATACTGTGAAAATTCTTTAAACGTTAAAACAAGGTCTTAGGAAAATAGAGTGGCATAGGCGAATGGTATGCAGTCTCTCTCTCTCTCTCTCTCTCTCTCTCTCTCTCTCTCTCTCTCTCTCTCTCTAACATACGCACACACACACATACGAAGGCGAGATCGATTCCGTGACTAAAGGAGAGATCTCAGGAATTATACTTGATTCAGCAAAATTTCAAAAGCTGTAAGTTTTGTCAGTGAGAGAGAGAGAGAGAGAGAGAGAGAGAGAGAGAGAGAATTTCGTCTACGAATCCTTTAAGATAATTTAATTTCTGTAAACGCTGTTCTTACAGCTCTCTGTATTTATGTGTATAAGACAGACGGAGAAATGTCTTGAATTAGCTAAATTGCTCTAATTCAAGACATTTCTCCGTCTGTCTTATACACATAAATACAGAGAGCTGTAAGAACAGCGTTTACAGAAATTAAATTATCTTAAAGGATTCGTACACGAAATTCTCTCTCTCTCTCTCTCTCTCTCTCTCTCTCTCTCTCTCTCTCTCTCTCTCTCTCTCTCTCTCTCTCTCTCTCACTGACAAAACTTACAGCTTTTGAAATTTTGCTGAATCAACTATAATTCCTGAGATCTCTCCTTTAGTCACGGAATCGATCTCGCCTTCGTATGCGTGTGTGTGCGTATGTTAGAGAGAGAGAGAGAGAGAGAGAGAGAGAGAGAGAGAGAGAGAGAGAGAGAGAGAGAGAGAGAGACTGCATACCATTCGCCTATGCCACTCTATTTTCCTGTCGTTCGTAAAATGGACACCGATGATGAAAGGTGATTCTCCATGACTGGTCTCACAAACGACGCTCATCATTTACAAATGGTAAATTATGGGAATGCTCAACGACTGGGTGTGCATGTGTCTGTAACTCTTGGTACTGTCCATGTCAGGGTTTAGCAGACAATGACGAAGATACAATTGGGCCTTTTTTTACACTTCTGATCAGATTTACCATAATTTTGTTTCAATTTACCCGTTTTGATCAACTCTTGTCTTTCTTAGAGAGAGAGAGAGAGAGAGAGAGAGAGAGAGAGAGAGAGAGAGGGGGATTTTATTCAGTGTTTCTAAATTCTTTACATAATCAGTAGCTATTCATTTATATACTCCAATATTTCACTTCTAACAAATTCTCACAACATTAAAAAAAAAAAAACTTAAAGATAAAGCAAAGTTGATTACAACTTTCTTCCGTTTTATTTTGTTGTGAGATTCCCTTTCGAACGATCTCGGCTTACAACTGATAAATGCTTATATCAACGTCATACTTTTTTTTTCATAATTCATGTCACAATATCAGCTTTATTGATTTTCAAAGACATATCTGATGCCATGCAGAGAATATTAGTTAAAGGGAAGATTTATCAACATAGTTAGAGAGAGAGAGAGAGAGAGAGAGAGAGAGAGAGAGAGAGAGAGAGAGAGAGAGAGAGAGAGAGAGAGGTTGATATGAAAAATAATACGTGCACAGAGGTAGTTAAAGAATGGATGAACAATAATACGAAATAATTTATGTGCGTACTAGAGTTGACGCTGAGTTGGAGTACAGCAGAGATAATGACGTTTCTGCAAGAGAACTAAACATATCCTGGAATTAAAACAATACCATTAAAGTTTATATGTCTACACTAAGGCTACTCACAGCAAAAGTTAATACGTAAACCAAACCCTGGGTTACCAGAGTTCTGAATAATGGACAACTTATATAAAACTGCTGAATTTAATCAGGTAAGGTAATGCCATGCCAGAGCTATATATTCTTATCATCGGTGATAAATTCGGTAATCTGGTTTAGGGTATAAATTTTATGTGTGAAAATTACCTATTTCCATATTCATGAGATTATCGATTATATTAGCAACAATCAAAAAGAATCTCATTATATGATCGAAGTTAGCTGTTGCACGATAGAATTACTGTTAAGTAAAGTCTGTCAAAAATGTCATTCCAATTTTTTTTATCCATAATGATGTATATGAAGAGACTTCGGAAGTTCTAAAATCAATATGTATCACGCAAAATGAAATTAAAGGACAAAAGGCTTATCTTCTTTGCTCAAATGAAAATTAAATTAATAGAAGTTAGGAGAGAATAATCGGTTACAAAAAGTTGAACCTTAGCAGAAGAAAAGATTATACAATAAAAACTGCCTTTTCTTTAAAGGATTGTGCATTTCCCTCTAAGTAAAAGAGAAAAATATTTTTTCAGTATAATAAATGAGATTTTCTATTGCTGAAATGAAGTCTTATACAACAACATGGCTTCTTCTTAAAAGTTTTCTTTCCATCGGTTTCGATAATGAATGTTGTTATTAAAGGTAGTTTTTCATATCAGATTAAGATCAAATCTTTCACATGCAGGTTGGGGCCCACGGTTAGTTACAGGTATTAAACTTGTACGATTGGATTGTTTTATAAACTCATAGTAAGACATAAGCATATGTTATGGTTTTTATTTGATGTGAAAAGTTATTGGAACTTCTTTAGCTTTTGGAAAGTTAACTTGACTACATTTAAAGACTTGTAATTAATTAATAATTATTTTATTTAATATTATTTGCATTAATTAAGAGCGTTCTAGTCAAGAGATACGATTATCCAAAATAAATTAAGATTAATAAAGAAGCAAAGAGAAGAGCAATATCGAAACTACTAATTACAGCAAAAGAAATCAAATACCTTTCGAAAATTACTTGAATTAATCTATTTTGTTTTCATTCTTATTAGGGGGCATTTTTCAACCTGGGGTGACTTGTATGTAAAAAAGATAATCTTATCGAAAATGTAACAAAAGACCTCTGGTCACAACTTCCACCTACTTAATCTGTAATTAATTATTTATTTTTTTTATATTAGCAGGTAACATAAATTGACAAATTGCTCTAACTTGGAAATCTCAGTCAGTGAAAACTGAATGGAGATTTTTTTCTTTACAAAGAAGCGTATTAAAATGCAAATATCATTTAGGATGTAATTATAGTTTCCATATTCCTAAATTCAGACACAGCATAAGAACCAAATTAATTCCTCTAATTTTGTCTACAAAATAATTCCATACTGGCAACAGACCATTTTTCCGTGAGGGACGAGTTCCCTTTCACCAAAACCCATTTCTAGGTTAATTGCTATTCTTGACTGGTTGGATAATTACCACCTAGAGTTCAACTAGAGGGGAGGACTGAAAATCATTCTTGCAACATGAAGTGAGCGCAAGGTTTCATTACTACTGTGCTTGAAGATTATCAATGTAAAATACGTATTGGAAACGCTCTGTTATATAAGGATATATCACAAATTTAGGATTGTGATTCCTTTTAATTAAGGTCAACGAAGTGTCCTGGGAAATAAACGTTAAACAGTTGCGGCTTACTCACATTACGTAGTCACTGTCTTTGTCAAGAATCGAATTATACCATCGTTTCTATATCAGCACTGTCCTCAGTGAAGCTGTAGGTGCATTTCTATTTCCTAGATGCGACGCGTTTCGTAAGGCATGAGGTGCTCCTTTCATTCATAAGCAAAATTACTAAAGACACTACTGTCGTTGAAGTTGTTTTTATTTTTCTGTAAAAGAAATCTATTGAGATGGCTATTTGTCTGTCCGTCCGCACTTTTTCTGTCCGCCCTCGGTTCTTAAAACCTACTGAGGCTAGAGGGCTGCAAATTGCTATGTTGATCATCCACCCTCCAATCATCAAACATACCAAATTGTAACCCTCTAGCCTCCGTAGTTTTTATTTTATGTAAGATTAAAGTTATCCATGATCGTGCGTCTGCCAGTGCTATAGGTGCCAACAACACAGGTCACCATCGGGCCGTGGCTGAAAGTTTCGTGGGCTACGGCTGAGAGTTTCAGGGCCGTGGCTCAGTTTCATGGGCCGTGGCTGAGAAACTTCGGTGAATTTTTTACTAGTTTAAGATTAAGCTAGATTATTACCAGCACTTGCTCTTGCTCATAAAGTGACCCGTGGGAGTCATTCGATAATAGGGTATGTAGGTGGTAATATGGCCACGAATGAGGTTTTATATAAATCAACGTGAAAGTGTCTGCTACGTTACAAAAAAAATAAAATAAATTGAGCTGGCGAGATTGAAAGCTCTTCAAACCCTAAAGTACCCGTTACTGGGAGACAAAGAATGACAGCGAGTCTGACTAGTCAGAGATAGACAGCAAGGGAGTATATATATATATATATATATATATATATATATATATATATATATATATATATATATATATATATATATATATATATATATATATATATATATATATATATATATATATGACTGGAAATCCGGGAAATAAAAAAAAAACTCTACAGAGTTATTATGCAGCATTTCATTTACTCGAGGTGACAGGAAAAACACGGGCATTGATTTTGATTTAGTAGGGGTCGATGGAGGAAGTGGAAACAACTGGAACCGGAGAAAAATAAGGCCGTGGGAACCTGGGAGTAAGAAAACTAGTGCTGTACTATTTTGTAACATCAACCGAATCTGTTATATATTTAAAGAACAATTACTAGAATCCCAATTTTTTTTCTTTCTTTTAATTACTTTCATAGAAAATGTAATAATACAGCCAATGATAATGTTACTACTAAACTTTTGATAATAATAATAATAATAATAATAATAATAATAATAATAATAATAATAATAATAATAATAATAATAATAATAATAATAATAATAATAATAATAATAATAATAATAAAAGTTAAGAAATATAACATTAGAAATGAGTTAGTTTAGCATTCAATGCCTGAGAATAAAACATTCCGTAGCGAAATTCAAACCCTATTTAGAGTTTAGAAGACGGAATGACAAATAGAACCTGGAAAGATTCATATTTCATGGTAAAATCACATTAAAAACATCTAAGTACACTTACATTCATTATGTTTTATAATTGATAAAATAAGAAAATCCAGAAAAATGTAACGTAAGAAACGCCATTTTATTTTGCATTAAATATCAATCGCTGATATCGAAGGAATATTACAACAGAAAGATCAATGATCAGAAAGATGACCAACGTTTTAATGAGATATGTCTTATAAATAGAATCAACCGCCACGGTAGTAAAGTGGTTAGTAGAGCTCAGCTACCCGGAATACACAAAAACCGAGACTTTGGCCCTTTATAACTCTGGAAATATTCAACCGATGGGGATGAAACTTTGGGTTTTGAGGTTTCCCACTAAAGTAAAATTCACACAGGCAGAGCTGTCTACCAAACGAAACTGAATTGAGCGTAAAAACAAAAACATAAAGAAGAGCAACGACAACCATATCAGCATCCGAGGGACATATCTCCCTCAGATTCATTTCAGGAAAATTAACGAATTTCGAATAACTTGAATGACTTATTCAATCGTAAAAAAGCTATATGTAGTTTGTAGACACCAGTTGTAAAACAGATGAGAATTATTTATCTATTTAAAGGACTTTTTGCTTATTTTCACTCAGAGTCAATTCAAAGTAAAGAATATCATTCAATCATTCATTTTAAGTCACCTAACGTTTCATAGTTTGGGGAACTATGAAACTTTTCTCACGATGTAACTTATGCACTTTAGAATTTCACTGATTAATCTCGATGGTATTTTTTAATACAATCTTTAATAATGATTTAGTTTTGATTAATGGAGTCTGTTGTCAGCTGTTTATCGACCTGGAATGTTTTGCTTTCTTCTAGCTCTTAAATATGATAATCATAACTGTTTTAGCTTCATGTTTCCTATTCAAAAGTTCACTTTTATCTTGAAACAAGTTACGTCCAATGTTATACATGACTGTAAATTTCTTTAGTATTGTCCCATATCAGCCAGAAAAAATCTTGATTAAAATTAAGACAGTCAATACGCAAGCGCAATCATATTTTAACCAAATGAACCAAAACCAACGTTACCGCTTATCCCGAGCCATTTGTCAATATGAAAACGTGTTTAATAGCAACGTCATCATATCCATCGTTTCCGTCACCACTGGTGTTTGTTATTTATTTTTGTGTTTATTTTTGTATCACTGTTGTTATGTTTTATATTTCATATGACTCAATACTTTTGATTCCTTACAAAAATAACAACTGTTGCTAGTACTGCTTTGGGTCATTCATTCATAATACTCAGTTAGTATTATATTTTCGATTAATCAGCAGGTAAATTGAGTGAAACTGATGGAATAGAATATATTATCATTATCATACTAAGGCTCGTGTTTTCTTTATTCTGACAAAAATGGATCATATTAGCAAATTTAACCATCTTTAAGAGAAGAAGGGACGAAGAGAGAAACAGCGAGATAGTTAGGAGGCCGTGTTTCCTTCTGTTGAATATGAAAACTTTCGTGTTGTTTACTTTTTCGAAGGAGTTCGTCCACAGACAAAGAAGCAGAAGATTAACGATGAGCAGCACCAGTTACAATAATGAAAGACCTGCTGTTCATATAAAGAAACAGGCCATGGAAGACACTGGAAGGGAGAAAGAAAAGATTAGACAAAGTAAGAGGTAGGAAATCATGCGAGCTTCTCTGTTCAAAAGGCATTTCTTTATTTTTAATTTCTGCTTCATGATCCAAGGTGAGAATAAATCTTTTCCAATCATTCTAGCTGAAATGACTACAAAGCTTTCATCTGTGAGGAAACAGAATATGTTAAATTTTCCTCTCATGACTTGTAGAAATGACGATGCCAGTGACTATTTGTATTGGCGGATGGATCAAAATACAAAATTTTGAGGATTTGTTTCCCTGTTTTCGTGAAATATGTCTCTTGTCAGGAGTTGACTAGTTTAGTTGTAATCGTATTTTTTTTCCGGGTGATATCCGATATTACTGATGAAATGTCAATGAAAGTAAAATATCAAACGATGAAATTAGTCTTTTGAATGAGAATCAAGAAGATCAAACGGCTCTGATAAGCATATTCCATAGGTATATTTATTGACCATTTAACGTAGATAATATCCTGACAAATGACTGAACATTAATCAAAGCAAGAATGTAAAAACTGCAACAAAAAGTCTTTATTGAAGGATGTGGAGCAATTCCAGACAAAATCACAGATTTTCCTTAGTTAAATATTCCCCAGTTAAATTTTATTTTAAATATATCTACTTGGCTCTTAACTTCTGTTAGAAGTTTATTTATTTCATATTTTGTATTTATAATTCATAGTTTCATATATACATTTTTATTGAAATTCTAATATACTTTTTTATTTTTACTAATAGCAGTGCTCTCTTGGCTGTTCAAATGTCCTTCTGTACATACGCTATAAAGTTAGGTGACCAAAATAAGTTATTATAACCATTATGTTAAATCCTATGATTGTACCCAACGGGAAAAAGTGGTGGAAACAAGACAAATTAAGAACAGAAAGCTAAGAGTCATTGTGCAAAGAAAATGCTTAAATGTGACTGTATTTAACACATACGATGTATTTCCTCTTTTTCATCCTTCTTGTTATCGTTTCGAAGCGTTTTCTTTGACGAAAAAAACTTTCCGTTAAAATATTCCTGTTCTCGTAATGCATTTGTGATGATCGATAATTCTCATAATAAATCGACTTATCCTTCTCACTGCAGCACCTGAAGAATGAAAACTCCTCCTTGAGAAATAGACATGGCTTCTTAAAGAACAAATACCTCCTGAGAGAAGAGAAAAAAAATATATGAAAGAGTTTATATCATACTAATAGATTTTTCTGCGTATCTTTTTTTTTTTTTTTAATAGGGTATCTTTACAACAAAAACAGTCTTCATGTGAGTTAATATTTCTAGGCTCAAAGGTAAATTTCAGTGTTATTTTACAGTTACTTGTTAAGAGAATAGGCGTGATCGGTTTACTTCATAGAATCTGTCTTCATTAACGAAAGAGTCCAGGATGATGAGGAAGAAACATTTCTTAACGAGCGTTTTAATGACGTGTTCTTCGGAGTTAAAGGCTGCACTGAGTAAATGCAAGGGTCAGTCAACCATGAGAGACTATTTAGAATACTCAGTCATCCAAGACGTGAGGATGCGATACATCTGTAAATAAACAGATGACAACACAGCATTCGGTGCAAGAGAGAGAGAGAGAGAGAGAGAGAGAGAGAGAGAGAGAGAGAGAGAGAGAGCTTTTTTAATATTCTTTCCTAAGCCATAAAAGGGTGTGTTGATAATTACAGTTGCACCTCGGATAAAATCCATTAGTTTAGGGTCATGTATAAATGAATTGAAAACTGACACTATTATTTGTCAATACAAGAATGGAAAAAGAGGAACTGAACACAGAAAACAATTTCCTCCCCGCTGCCTAAATTTGAGTAATTCAGAAGTGCCCACTGTTCGTTATCTAGCTTCCATGTACTCAGACCATGGACAAAAGACTGACTTCTTTTCATACGACATACCTTGTGTAATGTTTTATTTATACAATTAATTCATAGAACAGACTTTTCCTAACCTTCTATTTTTCTCATGATTTTACCATAATCCATAAATTAATTTCCTCATCCCTGAAATTTTAAAGAATAGTTCACTGATATATGAATACCAACGAACTATTTTTTAAAATTTCAGTTTTCCTTCACTGGCCACTGCAACTTACTACACTTTCATTTCTTTATGCGGTACGACGTCCGCACCTTGACTTTCGAACCAGTAAAATGTCCCTGAAGCTAATTTTGTCATTGCGTACATCCCATAGGTGTAATTAAGGGACCGAAGTTTTCACAAGAGATGAAGCTATTCCATCTTAGCGGTTATTTTCCCTCTAAAAAAAACCCTAACCCTTTATTATATTCTCTAATGCCTTGAAGCCTGATGTACGAATATCTCAACCGATTCGGATTTTCGTTGTAAAGTTCTACCGAACTGTTGGAGAATATCATTTAAGAAATGAGTCTGTATAACGACTTATCTCTCACTGTATACATACAGTCTTAGATAGACTGTACCTTAAGTTAACTTTTCTATGACCTTTGTACTGGCGAGTTTTTTGGCATTTTTTAGATGCTACCTGCGCCCACGCCAGTTCGGTTTTAGGGAGGAGTTTGAAGCAAACGCCCAAGCCGCTGACCCAGCTTCGAGAGATTCTTAGAGCAGCTCCCATAGAGGCAAGAAGTATATCGGGTGTCTCTCATGGCACTCCTTGTTTCTCCCCCCGCCCCTTGTTGAACAGCTGGGGAAATAGCCATTTCACCGGACCCAGGGCTTTTGATGCATGTGATCACTGCATGATCTGTTCCAGCGGTATGTTTGAATGTGACAATTACTCCCAGTTCTCTTTCCCTTCAACTTAAATTCTCAGTTTCATGTTTGAAGCTTTTCTCTCTTAACCAGTCACTGACTAAGAACATCCTAGTAAACCATATCCCATTTATGATGTCAAATATATTAAGTACAATTATTGATGCTTAGTGGAATTGCATAAGTTATACTCCATGGTGTTAAAGTAATATTCTTGACCTAAGATTTATCCCTTGCAACTAATCAAAGATGAGTAAGAGTTTCTGTAATTCGAGAGTGTTATCTGGATACGTAAATTCCAGAATTGTTTACTCCTTGTGCCTGGCCATCCTCTTGTTTGGAGAAGAATTAGCATCCTTGGCACCAAGAACCTCAATTCACGGGCTTGCAGTAACCTTATAGAAGCGACACAAGAGGCCCCAAGCCGTTGGGTTGGTTATTTACACTTTATGTTGAAATATTTCATGTCCAAAGTGGGACAAAGTCGGAGCTGTAATTAGTTCCCGTAAGGAACCAGTTCAAACTCTTATTTTATTTAGCTAAAATTAGTTGTTTTGAGTAATGTTGTTGATGGACTTAATGTGTTCAGAGTAAATCTCTACATTCAGTAACTCTAGTCTTAACAGAAGACCTGATCTAACTTTATTTGTTATCTGCATTTTTATGAAACTGACAAGATTACATGGGTCTTAGGTAAAGCAAGACGAGACAAATCCAAGATATTACAAATTAACTTAATTAGCCAAGTGACCCACAAACCTCTATATATATATATATATGTATATATATATATATATATATATATATATATATATATATATATATATATATATATATATATATATATATATATATATATATATATATATATATATATATATATATATATATATATATATATATATATATATATATATATATATATATATATATATATATATATATATAATGTATACACACACACACAAACACACACACACACACACACATATATATATATATATATATATATATATATATATATATATATATATATATATATATATATATATATATATATATATATATATATATATATATATATATATATATATATATATATATATATATATATATATATTATGTTATATATATATTACTGTAATGAACCGCGGTCGGTTCAGCAAGTTCTTAAATACAAAAAAAAATACGGGACTGGAATGACTGGCAGAAATTGAGGCAGACAAGGGAGGAAGGAGCTGAACAAAACGATAAAGTAACCTTAAACTAATTTATTATAATAAGATATTTACATATTTACAAGTGAGTCAGGTTTGGTTAAAAAATCAAATAAATTACATACTCAGTATTAGCATCAATATAATATAATTACCAGCAGCAAACTTTAAAAATTATTAACAATTTGGTTAAATACTATAATGAGTTCAGTCAAAATATAAATACATCAAATTCATAACAGTCAGTTCCAAATCAAAATAACACTGATGTAGCCAAACCGAAGTTACTCTATGAAAGACAATCACATTACAATAACATTAAGTAATCATTATAAGTGAACAACACCTTGGCTACATCGCAAAATATAAACAAAACAGACAGCATAAACAACATGATCAAACAGCATCAAACAGTACAAAAATAGCATAAATAATTAAGCAACACATGATCATGAATAATAAAGCAGCATAAATAATGCCAATACAACCGTATAAATACCAATACAACAGTATAAATAATACCAGGGTTGTAACCTCGTGCAGCACAAAAACACAACAGACAATCTACACAGATGTCGAGACCAAACAAAGCTCGAAGAGGACGAACACCCTTGAACACTGTCATACGATCATCGAAAACCGCCCCATGACGGCCAACAGGAACATCTCCAAAAACGACAGATGATCGGCAGAGTCAAGGAAACAGCAAGACTGCTGTCAAAGAGGAACCACACTGCTCCACTGATGGACACGGTTCAGCCATCAACGTCATCCTCCAACTGCAGAGGGCCACAGGTAGCGAATACCTCCAGTTCCAAAATACTCGAAGAAGCTGCTATGCTGTCAAGAACCTGACTCGCTGCTATTCCAAACCTGACTGACGCTCTCGAAGACACCGAGACAGACGACAACTCCTACAGAGTACAAAGAACACAAAAAAAGTAAGGAGGCAAGAACCCACCAAGGGAACAATCGGCAAACGATTGTCCCATCAAAAGTACTAAACCTCACAATACACATACATACATACATATATATATATATATATATATATATATATATATATATATATATATATATATATATATATATATATATATATATATATATATATATATATATATATATATATATATATATATATATATATATATATATATATATATATATATATATATATACATACATGAAACTTTTATCACACCGTGATTTATATACAATCATGAAGCTACAAATGTCGCTTAATATCGAAATTCACGCTACCTCGGTATATCTCCGTTGGAGAATTGTCGCCGAAGGGGAATTTACATAAGTGATAAATGAATTGGAATCGTGGGGACACGAACCCGCGACGAAAGCCTATTCAGCGACTCCAGTTGACGTAAACCATTGAGCCATCAAGAGAGGTAAAAATCTTTTGCCGAGATGTCGTACTGCGTTTTCCCGTCGTGAGCGGGGAAAGTGTACTAGCCTCGATAATGACTCACCTCCGCCATGACAGTTCATTGGTACGTTTGGAACACGCAGCTCTTGTTATGAAATTTTTATCACACCGTGATTTATATACAATCATGAAGCTACAAATGTCGCTTAATATCGAAATTCACGCTACCTCGGTATATCTCCGTTGGAGAATTGTCGCCGAAGGGGAATTTGTATAAGTGATAAATGAATTGGAATCGTGGGGACACGAACCCGCGACGAAAGCCTATTCAGCGACTCCAGTTGACGTAAACCATTGAGCCATCAAGAGAGGTAAAAATCTTTTGCCGAGATGTCGTACTGCGTTTTCCCGTCGTGAGCGGGGAAAGTGTACTAGCCTCGACAATGACCCACCTCCTCTCACGATGGGAAAACGCAGTACGACATCTCGGCAAAAGATTTTTACCTCTCTTGATGGCTCAATGGTTTACGTCAACTGGAGTCGCTGAATAGGCTTTCGTCGTGGGTTCGTGTCCCCACGATTCCAATTCATTTATCACTTATATAAATTGATGACTTTATGAGATAGTAATGAGAAGTTACGGGAGGGTTTTTGAGACTTTAAGGGAATCTTTAAATGGGTTATTGGTCACAGTTGATAGGGTGGAGGGAGACTTCGATGTTACGATAGCTTTGTCTTCCTGTCAAACTACCTTGTTGAATATTAAGAAAGAAGCGGAATCCGTGCCATCGGAAATTCAAACACAGGTTAAGGCAGCGGTTGCTACTTCTAAGCAGCGAATTTTTGGAGATTTTCTACCTCTCGAGTCTTTAGAATTGACTTTAATGAATGCAGCATATCTGTATGGTTCTCAGGTAATTTTTACTGTGGGGAATTTGTATCGGTATTATAGTATCTTAAAAGTAGTGCATCTGATAGGGGGTTGCTTGTGGAAATTCCATTTAGTAACTTGAAATCGTTTTATAGTTTTATCATACGACCTTTCGCTAGTGGTTTTAATGGTTCAGTAATAGTATGGGATAGTGAGGAGACTGTACTTTTTGGGGGACCAGTTTCAATCCTCGGCCATCAACTATAAGTCAGGATGTTTTAGTTCATGATAGATATATTTGCAACAGTAGTATCTTTACGCCTATAAATGCTGACTGGTTAGGATGTGAGAAGATGTTAGTACATAACCAGACTCCTTCTGACTATGACTTTCGAATGTTCCAACATGAGTACAAGGTGGCCTCTATGAAGACCTCCAGCGTAGTGTTTTGTCGGAGCTGTAAAGTCTCCATCCAGTGCCATAATTCATCAGAAACTTTTCTTCTACGAGGATCCCGTTTCATTGATGCGGCGTGTAGACTGGTCACGCCAAGGTTTCGAGTTCTGGGCAAGAGTGTCTTCAACTCTACTACATGTATCTTCACGCAGCATCTTCATGGGGACCATCCAGTTGTTTTAGTGCCACCTTTAAGAGAGGTGATCGCCACAATTCAACCACTTTCTCCAATGCCAGAAGACGAACTTTTCCCTATCCCAACTCAGTACCTCCTCATCGCTAATTTATCGGTGATTGGGGCCTTTGTTGTCATACTCTGCATGAAGTAGGGTGTGTGTTGTGCGCAAAAACGGCGTGTGAGTAAACCCTCATGGGAGATCAGCCTGCCGGGGGTGTGGCTGTCCGTTTGGTGCACGAATCTGGAAATTAAAAAGTGCTGTTTCCCTAGTATTTGGAGCAGCACTTCTTTGGGTGGCCGAGCATTTGAAAAGCCTATAGGTCACAAGTGTGTTATGAATTACAATACACAGTGAATGTTTAATTAACAAGTGGGGAGGAAAACTCTCCCAAAATCTTGGAGAGAATGTTTAGCTCTCACCTGACGCCTCATTAGGTAAAATGGTGGTGTCAGGTTTATCGAGACATGAGATCAGCTGACGTAACTTCGGATGTGCGTTCGCCGGAAATATCCAGGTTCCAGTGGGGAACGTGAGTTCGTGCTTTTCTTTTGGGTGGAGTCCCAGGGTGTGAAGGGATTAGACATAGGAAAAGGGAACCAATTGTAAGACCAACATTGAACTTTATTAAAAGTCTTCAATGAAGACTTTGTGGTTCGTGATTTATCGTTCAAGACTGTGAACATTGCTGTTTGGAGGTAGAACCACATTCAATTTCCCAAACTGTAGATTGTTTTTCTCCATTTTCATAATGTCTTTTTTGTTCAAGCATTTATGGTATGGTAAATATTTTATGAGTAACATGGGAGGAATTCCCATGTCTTTATTTTTATGCTTTTGGGAATTGACGAGGAATTCATTTGACTTCATCAAATGTTTCACTGAGAAAGAGGTTGAAGATGTACTCACTGGAAACATACTGGACTATGACTCATTTTGGCATATTACAAGTTAAAGTGTAAGACTTTTATGTGAATGATCTTTTGTAAGTTTAATATTACATCTTAATCCATCTCTTATTTCTTGCAATCTAGTTATGTCAGATTTTGTCAAATAAATTATTTTGGGTAAAGCTTGTTTCTCTGCAGACCTGAGAGAGAGAGAGAGAGAGAGAGAGAGAGAGAGAGAGAGAGAGAGAGAGAGAGAGAGAGAGAGAGAGAGAGAGTGGGTACTGAGATGAGCTACCAGCAGCCTTTGTGCGGCCGCTGCCAAGGATACCAACAGATGGGACGTCTCGACTTTGTAGTAACAAGTAAGCAATGAAATTACCTCTCAACTGGGCTACACACACATATCTATCTATCTATTTATCTATCTATCTATATATATATATATATATATATATATATATATATATATATATATATATATATATATATATATATATATATATATATATATATATATATATATATATATATATATATATATATATATATATATATATATATATATATATATATATATATATATATATATATATATATATATATATATATATATATATATATATATATATATATATATATATATATATATATATATATATATATATATATATATATATATATATATATATATATATATATATATATATATATATATATATATATATATATATATATATATATATATATATATATATATATTGTTGATGAAAGACGACGTCAACCTTGGCAGGATGTCGAGTTACGGCTACGTACATGGGTCTACATTTACATCTACTGCTCTGTGAGCGTCTGAAAGAAAATGTCAACACCTTGTAGGACAGTTATAGATGTCTTAATCATGGTGAAAATCCAGTTCTTTAGTCTGGAGGGAGTGATGTAAAAAAGTAAGGAAAGGACAAGATGTTAGAATATGTACAGAAGGCATCGAAAAGGGAACAGTTCAAGTCAGCAGGCGTCAAGGGCATTTTATCGTACGGCCCACACGAGTATGTGCCTAGAAATCACTGGCTGGCGAAAATTTGCTGGCAACAGGACAGTTACCACTACCGGATACGTTTTGTTGTATGGTTTCAGGATATTTATCTGTTTGATTATTCCAGATGGTTAATATTTCTGTAGATTGATAAAAATGCTGATGTATTGATAATGGAATTAAGTATGATCTGTAAAAATATACATTCTATAATGATTATATTGATTAAGAGAGTGGCACTGTTATTATAAGACATACATGATCGTGTATATGATTCTTTCTAAACGGAAAGTGGAAAATAGTGCTGTAAAGTGAATAGTTGAATAATATCATAAGCTTTGTATTGGAAAGATATAAGGAATTTGTGGAGAACTGTAAACATTCTGGTGACAAAGACTGAATGGACTAGGCCAAACTGATATTCTGGTAATGTCATTTTTAGTCAGAGACCTCTTCTGTTTGACAACACCGACACTCACTTGCATTGTTACTGAATCTTTGGAGGCTGAGGACCTTGCCAACTTTTCATTTGTTACACCGCCCTCATGATACGTCCAGAACGTATGTTTTTTTTTGTGTTGCCACTTGTCATTATTATTTTTTTTAAATACTGAGATAATCAGGTACTTTTTATTGTTAATCATGTTCTAGTGACTTCTTTTTCACCTTTTATATAAAACATGTTGTCAAATGTCCTTTGTGACAGTTGTGGAAGACCATAATTGGTTACCAGTGTGAGCGGAGTTTGTGTGAATGGAAACACGCGAGATTCATAGGGAGACTGACGAGAAGTATTAGATGTCAAAATGTCTGAAGTAGATGTTACTGAAAAAAATAATAAAATTAACCAAGATTTTCCTGAAAAAATTATTGATTATCGAAAATTATTTCATGTTAATAACAGTGACATTTTCAATGTTTAAGGAACGTTGTGTAAGAGGTAATATGCTTCAGATCTACAACAAATGTTCGTACACTGAAATTGTTTCCAGAATCAGTTTTAAGAGAAACCAATTCTCTAAATCAAACCACTAGAAGAAACTGCCAAAGAAAACAAGAGCAGTGGAGAAGAAAACATTCAAACCACGCATTCGAGACTAGGCAAGAAATGGGAACTTTATAAAAAATTTTGCTGCTTTTGTTACTGGAAAAGAAAAGGGTAAGCGGAGAAAGTGTGGCCAAAGTCCTCAAAAGGTTGTTCGGGTTTAAGAGAAGAATTAGGAAAGGGTTAAGAAATCAAGGAAATTTGAGATTACTGAAAAGTGGCCGAACTTTTCTAACCTTTTCTTTTATTGAGAGGTAAAAAGGGAATTGGGAACAAGGTAGGATTTGGTGGTTGGAACGAATTGAAAAACTTTTGCTGGATGGAGGGAGTATGGAGGACGAACGGGGACGGGGAATGAGGAGGGGGAATGGGGATTAATTCAGGAGAAAAGAAAAACTTGATATGTGTAGCGGGAGGTAGAGAGGGGGAGAGGAGTAGTGAGGAGGTGAGAGGAAAGAGAAGTTGGAGGACAATGTCCTGTCTGTTGGAAGATGGTAATCAGGGAGTATACTAACTGCTCTGGGTCTAATCTTGCATAGAAGCGTCACTAGGTCGAGATGACGTCAGCTCTCTGAAGTGACAAAACAGGTATAAGGTGCACGAAGATATATATATATATATATATATATATATATATATATATATATATATATATATATATATATATATATATATATATATATATATATATATATATATATATATATATATATATATTGTTAGGAACAATCGTTTGTCGATTGTTCCCTTAGTGGATTGTTGCCTCCTTTGTTTTTGTTTGTTTTTAATTACTGGCGAGTTGACGTCTGATGGATGGCGTCAGACTTCGCCAATCAGGTTCGTAACAGCAACAAGTCAGGTTCGTAGCAGCAACGAGCCAGGTTCTGGAGGGCAGAACGACCGGTGGTCCAGGGCAGCAGCGAGTCAGCTGGAGTAGCAGCAGCAGGTATCCGTACCTGTGAGTCAGGTCCTGGCAGCAGAGCAGAGCAGAGCAGCAGAGTTTCTTGAGGACGAGATGGTTGCCGTGTCGGCTCTGTCATGGTCGTCGTAATTGAAGGAGGACGTCAGTACGTTTCTTGGAGGACGAGATGGTTGCCGTATCGGCTCTGTCGCGGTCGTCGGTACTGGAGGAGGACGTCAGCACTGTGCTTGAGGACGGGATGGTTGTCGTGTCGGCTCTGTCTTTGTTGTCCTGCAGTGTTCCTGTAAAGCAGCTTGGAGCTGTTTCGCCAGCTCATTATTATTGTGTTTAATGTTATTGAGTATTTCAGTACGTGTTTTGCGGGAGTAATGGGTGTTTAACACTATGTTTGTGTTGCTGTTATTTGAGCTCTCTGTTTTGAAGTAATTTACTGACTGAAAATTATTTTATATAAATTTTTGGTTTATTATTTTGCTCTAATGATGTTTAAGACATATTTTACTAATTCTGTCTGCTTGTCTGTTTATAATGTTTGTTGAGCTGCTCATCTTTATGATTGTCACTTTTTTTTTATATGTTCACTGCCTTTTTTGATTTTTTTTTGGCTTTGATTGTTGCTGCTGCGGTAGTCCTTAATAATGTTCATTTCATTGTTTATTTGAAATTAAATTGAACCTTGACTCGACTGTACATTATGTAAATAACTTAACTTTGTAAATAAATTAATTTTAAGGTAACTTTTTCGTTTTGTTCTGCTCCTCCCTCCTTTGTTTGTCACCTCTCGTCAGTCATTTCAGCCCAACTGCTTGTTTCAGTAAAGAACCTGTCGATCTCGAGATGCGAGATCTTAATATATATATATATATATATATATATATATATATATATATATATATATATATATATATATATATATATATATATATATACACACACACAGAGAGAGAGAGAGAGAGTGATGGAAGGAAGGGTAGGAGAGAGGGATAATGTGAAGATAAGATTATAAAAGTAAGTGATTGTGATGGGTAGAAATAAAAAAAAGAATTTGAAATAAAGAAAAAAATAACAACCTATCAGCGTTCTTCCAACAAAACTACTGCTTCTGCAGCGGCTCAAAAAACAATAACAAGTAAAGAATGACCCGAAGTTTCTTCGGCGCAATCGAGCTTTCTGTACAGTGCATAGTGCCGTACGAAACGTTCAGCCACGGCCCATGAAATTTGCAGCCACTGCCAGGTGGTGGCCTGTGTTGCTAACACCTATAGCAGTGCCAGACGCACGATCATGGCTAAATTTAACCTTAAATAAAATAAAAACTATTGAGGCTAGAGGGCTACAATTTACTATGTTTGATGACTGGACGGTGGATGATCAATACCAATTTGCAGCCCTCTAGCCTCAGTAGTTTTTAAGATCTGAGGGCGGACAGAGAAGGTGTGGACGGACAGACAAAGCCGGCACAATAGTTTTCTTTTGCAGAAAACTAAAAAAGGATAGTAAAGACATCTCTTCAGACTCTGGGGTATCTGTGAAATGGGAATGAAATGTCAAGAGATAACGCTAAAATGTTGTTTGATATGACTTCTAGCATAATATTCGCGTGCAAGCTAGTATATAGACAATCCGACACAGAATTTCTATGATCATACGCTCACACTCACGCACACAAACACACACACACACACACACACACACACACACACACACACATATATATATATATATATATATATATATATATATATATATATATATATATATATATATATATATATATATATATATATATATATATATATTATATATATATATATATATATATATATATATATATATATATATATATATATATATATATATATATATATGTATATATATATCAGTAGCCATATTTTTTTAGCCTTATGGTAGGTACCATAAAATCTATTATAGCTAGTCATATTACTAATTGACATTGTGGTAAATCAAAACAAACATCAGTAATGAATACATAAAGAAGGGTAATTACTTTAACTTGGATAATTAAACAATTTTGAAATATTAATAACAAATTAAAGAATCTTTTGACAAATGCTTGTTATATTAATACTTCTATTTCTCCTTGTGATTATAATAATAATAATTACTAAAGGAAAAAAAAATTAACAAAGGGGGACTGTGATTAATATAGTAAGGACAACTAGGAAAATGCCACAAATAATATTACATTAGGAATGTTACAATATGCTTTGGTCCAACCAATTTTAATACAAGTTATGAATTGATAAAAAATGTCATCCGCTTTAGTATTACTTTTGCAAACTAAAAATAAAACCTGTTTGGGAGATTGAGGGTCTTTTTCGGTTAAAGAGGAAGAGGGATTACCAAGTGTAAAATGTAGTTCCATTAGCATTACAATTATTATGATATTTTTTCAAGGAGAAATATTGTCATATTAAGTTCATAATATGGCAATCAGTTGACCATTGGTGTTCTTGTAGGAGACATTTTACAGAGAAGTAAAGAACCCCTGCTCGCAAGGGCCACTTGTCACCTTCCGCAATTTCTTCAGAAAAGAGACCGCCTCAAGTATGTTACGCTAGCACATCCAAGCTGATGTGTAAAACCTCTCA
>JANJGK010000031.1:33937112-33951235 GCA_039081455.1 Macrobrachium rosenbergii | reverse complement strand
AGGGGTTGATGAAATTTGAAATTTAGTATTGCTACCAACCATAATTGGTTACATGGTAACCGGAACATGTAGTTCTCCATCCACCAAGGAGACTCATGTTTCCATTTTAAAACTAGCAGTGGAAACCGACAACATAAGTACGGCTGGAGGGGTTACTCATTTAAAGGACCCAAGAGAAGATCTTGAAACTTTGAGTTTAGATAATTTAGGCACTTACTGCAGTGAGATAACGGAAGAAGAACGAAAAGTATTCGAGAACCTTGAGAGTACTATAACTTATTCTAAAATTGACGAACTGTATGTTGTGGCATTGCCTTGGAAAGGCAATAAAAGGAGATTAACTTCCAACTTTGGGTTGGCTTTGAACGCATTACAGCAACAGTTTGTGAAGATTTGGAAGGACACTCATTATCTAGAACACTACTAGAAAATTCTGAAGGATCAGGAGGATAGCAGATTCATAGAGAGAGTGGAGTATTTTAAAACAGGGGAAGACTGTCATTTCTTGGCACATCATGGTGTTAAAAAGTACAGTGCAACAACCCCTGTTAGTATGGTATTTGACTGTTTGGTCAAACAGGGGAAAAGTGGGTTAACTTAAACGATTGTTTGTGGATGGGACCACATGTAACAGCTGACCTACTGTAAGTTCTACTGCAGTTTAGGGCAAAGATATGCCTGTAGAATTTGTGGAAGCAACAACTGGATTGGGATGAACAACTTCCAGAGCCATTACAGAAACAATGGGTTGAGTTATCCAAAGACTTGGAAAAAAAGGTCTTGATATTTCCTTTCCTAGGAATACTAGCCTAGGAGAGGGGGACTCGTTACACATATTCTGAGATGCCAGTGAATTAGTATATGGTTGTGTAGCCTATAGAGTTAAGAGCGAAAACTCTTATTTAATGATGACAAAGGCAAGAGTAGCACCCATTAAAGAATTAACTGTTCCAAAACTTGAGTTGATGGCATTGTTGCCAGCAGCAAGCATGGTCAAATTTATTATAGAATCCTTTGAGAGGGATGAGTTTGTTGAACTGTTTGTTTAGTCGGACAGTAAAGTTGCCCTAAGTTGGCTAGTATCAAAAAGTGTTCTCCCTGTATCTGTCAAAAAATAGAGTACTGGAAATAAACTCTTTAATTAAGAGGCGGTCTTTTCCTATGTGCCTACAGATGATAATTCCAGGGACTGGTTGACACGTGGGAAATGGAAAGAAATGATCTTGAATAGTTCTTTCTGGTGGGAGGGACCCCTTGGTTAAAAAATTTCTCTTGGCCAATAGATAGGTCATGGGTTGGTGGATCACTTGTGCAGGGTAGGGAAGATAACATTTTGGTCAATACTGTAGGGGAAACCTGAATGGTGATACTCACCTGCTGAATTGGGAAGGATTCAGCAAGGTTAGAAAGTTCTATAGGACCACAGCATGGATCCTACAATGTTTTAATAATTGTAGGAGTTCAACCAATATGAAGAAACATGGTGAATTGACCTTAGAAGAACTCCAAGAGGCAAGGAATAAGACTATTGACCTCATACAAAAGGAATTTTTTCCAAGAGGAATACGAGAGTTCGAAGAAGGGTGTAAGAAAACCAAAACTAGCTCTCGTACACCAGTTGAATCTTTACCTGGACAATTGGGTAGCACAGTGTAAGGGTAGACTAGAACACGCACAGTTACCCGAAGCTGTTAAGTTTCCTATGCTACTGCCAAAGAGTTAAGTTACACAGGTAATTATTAAAGAACATCATGATGCTAATGCTCATATGGGTGTAAATGCAACTGTGGCGAGTGTCAGGCAGGAGTTCTGGATCCCACAGATAAGGCAACTAAGAGTATATTGTACCATTGTGTTATTTGTAGGAGAATACAGGGAAGGCCGTATAGGCCCAATATAGTTCCTCCATTACCTGAGTTCAGGGTGCAATGTAAGCAACCATTTAATACCACAAGCATGGATTACACTGGTGCATTATGGGTTAAAGGAAAGAGACAGGCCCTGAGAAGGCTTATATCATTTTATTTACATGCCCGATAACCAGAGGCATACATGTGGAACTATACTCTTGCCACGACGAATAGATCTCTCTGGCGAGGCTTTTAAAGATCTGCCCTGTTGCCAGTTTTACGAAAACAGGCAACTGACACGTGTGTGACAGACCTTTAAATGTCATCGAGACAAACCCTGAGGCTATACTTATAAGATTTTCGGGGCTTTTGATTTCCAGGTACTTTAATCTCCTTCCTACTCCGCCCTGCTCTCTCTCTCTATCTCTCTTTTCTAAATCTTACAGCTTTTTTAATTTCTTTTACATATGATCAACTTATCTATTTTGTCAGTACTTGTAGATAGATGTACATTTATCATTATTACACAATTAGATACTTAAAAGTATTTAATTAATGCTATAGAAATAGGTGATATATTTCTTGTTAATTTTTCGAATTACGAATTAAAATAAACTTCTTTGTCGCGTATATATTATCTATAACGTGGAGTGACGATCATCTTAAGTTTTAAAAGACTATTTTTTATCAATCAAACTTTTTTTCCACATCAAGGTGCGTTTTTTTTTCGAGAGAGGTTTCCCCTGTAGGCCTAATCCTCTCTTTTTTTATATATAATTTATTCAGAAAACTCGTCATCAGAGCTATCAGCTATGTTGATGACAAAACTGTCAACCAACTTGTCTACAGCCACATCTTGCCGGGCATCCTCTTTTTGAATTTTCTCTATGTGCTCCGCTGCATTCTTCCAGTTTTCCGCCGTGACATTGTTCAATGCTTCTTGCACTAAAATTTTAAAGTCTGCCAGTTTGAACATATTCTTTTTCGCTATATAAGACTTCACTTGAGTCCATATGAGCTCAATAGGGTTGAATTGGCAATGGTACGGTGGTATACGTACTATCTTATCCCCTGCTTCAGCTGCAATTTCGTCAATCTTATACTTTTTCCCCATGTTATTAATACTTCGTTTTGCAAGTTCATACAGCTCAATTTTCAGCAAATCATCACTTGGCTGTTCGTCATTCTCTATCAACCAATGCTTTTTGTTTTCTTTCTTCCAAGATGAGGTTGGATACTTTTTCTGTTGCATAGAATGGTATGATGCATTGTCCATCACAATTGCATAGTTGGGAGGGATGTTCGGTAGCAACTGATTTCTAAACCATTTTTCAAAAACTTCAGCATTCATCTGTTCATGGTAGTTCCCATCATTCCTAGCTTGAAAAACCAGTTCTGCATTGTTGACAAAATCGTCTTCTGTTCCTGCATGTAGAATTATCAAATGGCTTCCTTTACCGGTGGGAGGTTTTACCCCCGTAGCTTGCTGGGATAAGTCTGTCCAACACTTTTGAACAGTGTAATTTTGATTGATCCAAGTTTCGTCGAGATACATGAATTTCTGCCCTGACTCCTTGCGACACTTCATCTCTCTCAAAAATCTTGACCGAGCTACAGTTACATCTCGCCTTTCCAAGAGAAATTTGCGCCCATCAACCTTCTTAAATCTGAATCCTATCTTCATGAAAACCTTACGAAGGGATTCACGGCAGCCATTAAAAGATATTCTTTCTTTTAATTCCTCTTTTATCAAGTCCAGAGTTGGAATTTCCTGTCTTTCATAAAAGGACAGAACTGCCCTTCTAATGACGCATGTGTCAAAATCATCCAAAGCAGTGACGGTTGCAGGTTGAGATTTTTTCGGTGACGAAAATACAGGCTGCTCATGCTCAGAGTCTGCCCACCATTCTTCATTTAATTTGCTGCAGACTCTTTTAACTGTACTCTCGCTGAAACCTGTTGCAGCAGCTATCCGAGCAAGAGTTTTTTTGTGGGATAACATAGGCCCTCAATTCGCCTTTTCATCTTGAAAATACCTATTTACTTTGTAGACGATTGCCTTTTCTCGGCTGTGAAGATGATGTCTATCCATGTCTGTGAGATGACCAGGAATGACTTCTTGTAAGTCGGTGTCAAAGTCACTCTATCCTTCAGTCAGGCCAAAACGTTGTTGCCATATCGTATTCAAGCAATATTTAGACATTGTTTCCAATCTATTATTTTTCAGAGAGAGAGAAAGAGAGAGAGAGACAGAGATCTGTCTGTATACGAATGTTTATTTTCTCTTGCCAGACTTACTGTTATGCTTTATTTCATATTTCTTTGCTTACCAATTTATCCTTTACCTACAATGTTAAGAAATCAAGGTATATGTAGAAACGAGAAATGCCTCCAGACACAATATACCGTGATGACCATGACCACCGAAAGTGCTCCCTAGAGAAAATCTAAGCTGCTTATCCGTGGATTTAAATGCACGTGGATCCGTGTGTGAAGTACTGGCAACACCACCAAAATGAGATGCCATATTGATAGAAAATCTGATTCGTTTCTTGTAATTGCTTAAAAAAAACATTATCAATCGTGAACCTATGTAATAGACTTGGAATTCTGCGTAACGAAAAAGGTTTTATTTAATGTCTGTAATGGGAAAAATGATTTTATCTCGCTGCTGTTGTTATACATTTGGCAGATATGCCTTACCTGCGAAGACCCAAACAACCCCGCCAGAGGGATCTAAACATTTTAGAAAGAGTATAGTTCATAACCAGTCCTGTGACTCATTCCTCATGAGTTTTAGAAAGTTCTGCAGCGGAAGAGGTTTCCATGCACTCATGCTGAGTGACAACGCCACCACGTTTGTAGTGGCATCAGAATATCTTAAGACCTTATCAGAGAGACCCATCGAGTAATAATGATGCTTGGCTCTTGGCCCAGGATAGGGGAAGTAGTCCTCATTCATGACAAGGGGCCATGGAGCAAGTGGAAGTTGGGCCAAGTGATCGAGTTACATATGGGGCGAGACAAGGTCCCAAGGGTGGCTACTATAAGAATGGTCCATAGCCAGTTCATGAAACCTGTAATTAAGTTATACCCCTTAGAGCTGTGGCAGGAGATAAGGGGAATTGATCCTGAACAGAAGACGTTCAAGTCAAGCACCCACCCAAGAAGAAGTACTGCTCAAATAGCTGCAGAAGCCAGAAAGGCACAGATAAGAATAGGACTATTGTAAATAATGTAGGCATAAGTTTTTCTTGCTGGGGAGTATGTCGAAACTTCGACAAGAGAGATTGTACTTTTCCGCAAGTTGTATTCTTTCTAAATTTACGTAACGTGGAAATGCATATTATGTAGAAGAAGGATATTATGTTTTGTTGTGTTTGTATTAGTTGTGAAAAGCATTGTGTTTGGCTGCTTCAAATATTTAATTGTAAGTATACGTGTAATAATGCTCAAGTGTCGGTCATCGGCTGTTTGTTGGTTCGGTTGTTAGTTGAACGTCTGGTGTTGGTCAGCAATGGTTGTGAAGTCAGTCTCATCACAGCTTTAGTGCAGTGTAGTTGTATCTAGCGGGGACTCAAGAAAGGGGAATGCAGCCATAGTTGTCAGTGCCTTCAAGTCCACTTAAGTATTCCTTTTAATCTTAAAGCTCCTTTATGGAGATTTCCTTTAGGCCATGAGAAATCCTAACTTTTCCAAAAATGCCATGTCTTGACCTAACCAAACCTTACCTTCCTTACCTAACTCAGGGAGCCATGCCCTTACCTGACCATGTGTGTGTGTGTATATATATATATATATATATATATATATATATATATATATATATATATATATATATATATATATATATATATATATATATATATATATATATATATATATATATATATATATATATATATATATATATATATATATATATTAGGGATTATCTCCCTTTTTTATGTTCTTTGTTATATGTTTGTATAGATTTTAGTCTTTCTCTTCTTACCTTGGTTTCTTTCGAGGTGCCCTTCAGATCACTTCGTGGATGATGTGCTATCTTTGTATATTTATTCTTTTTAAGTATTGATATCTCTCAGAAAGGCGTATAGAGACGAGATCGGTAATTTCTTCACTTTAATTAGAACTTAGTATTATAAAGATCAGTACAAAATTAACAAGTTACAATGATAGAAACGAATCACTCTTGACTCAGTCTATATGGGGAACACTGAAGCTAGGGGAGACATACTCTCCCTTGAGGGACACAGTTCTGAACTCTCCTCGTCGGTCTCTAAATTGTCGAACCCTCAGAAAAACTTGCTACCTGCAATCTCCACCTCCTTCTAGCCTTATTGGAAGGACTAATCAGCAAGGCCTCCCCTTCAAGTAGGTGATTGGAAGGACTGTAGTGGGTGTGATTCAAATCTCTCCTTAGATGACTTGATAAGAGGTGATCTTAGGAGGGTGTGTGAAAGACCCCTCCCACACATAATTGATTGGAGGTTGAAAAAGTACATCACTTGGGCCAACCCCCAAATTCCTGGAACTTCCACGAAAACACCTTCCTGAGAAGGCGGGGCTATAGAATCAGCTGTTGTAAGCATTTAGACTGTGCTGACTCATGTTTTGGTTAGCTTCAATCGCGAGGCCATTATTTCTCACTTTTACGACAATTTTTATGGCTCCAACACGATATACTGCAATGGTTCATGTAAACATCCCGTGTATTGATAACATGATACAACAGCATTTGGTCGTTATCACTGTGTTCTTTGCCTCTCTCTTTATTCTTATTTCTCTCTCCTTCTCTCTCTCTCTCTCTCTCTCTCTCTCTCTCTCTCTCTCTCTCTCTCTTTCTATTTAATTTCCCTATCTATTCTACATCACAACATCACTCGGTCACGCTACCTCACACTGCCCTCAGTGTGACAAAAAGAATATATTTCAATGGAAGATTGCAAAATCACAAATAAAATAAAGTATTTTTATGATTGCCCATCAAGTCAAATATTTAAATTGCACAAACTGTGTTAATGCACTAATGCAAAAAAATCAATTAAGAATATATGGTAGAAAATTCACATATATTATATCACGAATCAAAAGAGATACATATACATACACACACACACACACACACACACACACACACACACACACATATATATATATATATATATATATATATATATATATATATATATATATATATATATATATATATATATATATATATATATATATATATATATATATATATATATATATATATATATATATATATATATATATATATATATATATATATATATATATATATATATATATATATATATATATATATATATATATATGTATGTATGTATATATATATATATATATATATATATATATATATATATATATATATATATATATATATATATATATATAATGAATTATTATACTGTAAAAATGGTTAATTGTTTTAACACATAATGCAAATAATAATACATAAGAATACAGTAGTAAATTATGTCTATAAGATCATTTTAATCTTCATTGGCCCTTTTTATTTCTGTTATAATCTTCTCAACATTTGAAATTACCACACGTTTGACCAAAATTGCAAACACTATTACTACAATAATGATTATAACCAATTTGAACAGAGACAGAACTGGTGAAACATTTTCTTTGTAATAGAAAAATTCATCTACTAAAGCCAACTCATTTATTTGTTTTAACTCTAACTGAGACAGTTTAAATTCTTTAACTTCACCAGAGTAGTTCATGTATGGGTTATTTTTATGGATTGTGATTTCTGTGAAGACATGAGGTTCATAATATAATTTATTATGAATAACTAACTTGCAAGTCTTATCAAAAGCATGGACATTATTGAAATTAAAATTTCAGTACTTATATTATGGTAATTAATAGTTGCTGTTACCGAACTCATTGAAAACACAAAAACTGACTGTTCTACTAGGATGGAAACAAAATCATGTTTGGATAATTGTGTACACAGTACTGTCTCTTGATTTTTGTTTTCAGTTATTTCTTGAACACAAGGATAGGCATTAGTAGTTTCATACAGGTTGTCAAGGTTGCAAATATACTCTTTATCTTTCAAAAGTATACAATCTCTTAATTGAGCATCAGTAATAAATGACATCATTAGTCCATGTTCTTCTAATGCAAAATTGATGTGGTTGACATTTGAGATAATTACGTTTTCCTTTATCAACATGGGAAAAGGATGTATGGACATCAGTACATCTGCCTCTTTTTCATTAAAAGGTAAAATTAGATGGATCTTATTTTTAACTACCTTGGTGGTTATCAAATTATAATAGACCATTATATCCTTTACCATAGGGGTATAATGTCCTTCTACCAAAAAATCACTAATTATGCCCTCTAATTCTCTTGGGTTTATTAATGTTCGACTTAATATTCCTTTATAGGCTAACAAAATGGCATTTAACAGATCTTTATGGTCTTGCAATACAATTCTAACATTGTTCATAAATGTACTTAAATGTTGTTCATCTGTTATTATCTTAATCTCTTTGGTAATATTTGTGTTCACTTGATTAATAAATTCCTTTATTATTTTCAATTCATCACTGTTTAAGTTTTGAGAGCTTATAATCTTATTTAACACAGTGCCCATTGTTGCTGCCCATTTCTCCAGTTTGTCTATACGGGTACTTTCTTTTTCTACATTAGAGTCCGTCGCGACCCCAAATAACTGATCAAGTGCTGTTCCTATAAAAGGTAAGAGGGAACGTTTGGATCTTTTATTTAACACACTTCCTATGACATTATCTAGTTTTTCCAACAATGGTAAAACACTGTTATTTTCACTTTTCCTAATTAATGATTTTAATTCCCTTTGGACATCTTTCAATGTCATTTCATTGATAAGCAATGATGTAATGTCAATACTCACTATGCCCAAGTCCATTATTAATTTCACAGATCCCTTTTTCTCTAGTAGTGCACCCTTCCGGATCACCACCTCAGATGATACATAAAGCAGTGTTATGATAACCAAGAAGAACCGCATGTTTGTATCTGTAAGAATAAGCCTTATCAGATATTCTGTATACATGAGGTATTTTAATGCCTACACATTGTTTATATCTAACAGTTCAACACTACATAAATTTATCTTTTTCTTAAGTTGTATTTGTTATTTATTGGTTCCTGTTTATCTTCTTTCAGTAATTCAACTATTCTCTTATTTGACCAAGAGTCTGTGTTTATTACCTTTAAATGATTGGTATGAACAATTCTTTCTTTTAGATCAATCTCACTTATGATCTTTAGCTTATTTAACTTCAACACTTCTAATACTCTATAAGGACCATTAAACTTTGAAGATACTTTTATATTAGGACCTTCTGGAACATGATTCTGAACATATACCTGAGCACCTACTACAATTTTTGGTTTAGCTGTATTTTTGTCATAGTACTTTGCTTGGACGCTCTGAGCTTATTTAAGTCTAGTCCTCGTCTGTTTGATCGTTTCATACGTACGTCTAGTTTTCCAGGCAATATAGTCATCGTAGTTATAAGTATGTCGGGGTGGTGTGGCATCATCTAGTAACGTATTTGGTAGTCTCTTCTCGTATCCGTATAACAAGTAGTGTGGTGATTCTCCTACTGTCTCATTTACAGTATTGTTTATAGTAATCTGTACGTCTTCCAAAGCTAAATCCCAGTCTTCTGTATTAGGTTTAACTAAAGTTTTCAGGATATCCTTTATCTTACGATTCGTTCTTTCTACTGCTCCATTTGAACTTGGTTTATATGCTGTGATTTGACATTTATTTATCTCATAAAATTCACATAATTTTCTTAAAAGTTCACTAGTAAATTCTGCTGCGTTATCAGAAAGAAGAACTTGGGGACATGAATGTCTCGTAATAATTCTAGATTTAAGAGCTTCTGCTACTGTGATTACATCTCTATTTCTTACTGGTACAATCTCTACATATCTTGTTAGATAGTCTAAAAAGACTAATATATGTTTATTCCACCTAACAGTTGTAGGAAATGGACCTAAAAAGTCCATAGATACGACCTGATATGGATTCAACTCCGCTGGGTATTTTTCAAGAGGAGCTTTTGGATTTACGTTACCTCTATTTCGATTACAAACTACACAATTTTGTACAAAGTTCTTGGCATCCTCACGACAATGGGCCAAAAATAGTTTCTGGTTAGGATTCTAGTTGTCTTTTTGATTCCAGGATGTCCTGCTAACGTGTATGAGTGTGTTAGTTCTAAAACTTCTGTGATTAGTGTTTTTGGGATGTATAGTCGAGAATAACCATTCTTCTCTGTTGGTCTTTTATACAGTAATCCATTGACTAAAACAAAATCAGGTTTTAAAGATTCATCTGTCATTAGTTGTCCTATTATATGCCTGATTTCTGTATCCATTCCTTGTTGTATTTGTACTCTTTCCAAATCTAAATCTACCACCTGACAGCTAAAACAAAAAGTATTAGTGGTAATACATTTCTCTGTTTCTTCTTGGGCTCTGGATAATGCATCTGCTAGTGTATTAAATTTTCCTGGGATATATCTGAATTCTGGTGCAAATTCTAGCACACTAATGAACCATCTATTGAACTTCATGTTATTTGTAAAAGTTCTCTTCTTAAACAAATCACAAATTGGTTTGTGATCAGTAAGTACATTGACTTTATGTCCTAAAATTATGTGTCTAAATTTCCTTAGACCCCAGTATAATGCTAAACATTCTCTTTCTATTGTGCTATAATTTCTCTCTGCAGCATTCAAAACTCTACTGGCATAATATACTGCTCTCATTCTTGTTTTGTCCTTTTGTAATAATACAGCCCCTAGCCCGGTACTTGATGCATCACAGGCTAAGTAAAAGTCTTTGGAGAAATCTGGGTAGACTAGTACGGGATTTCTGGTCATTTTACTCTTTAGTGTTTGGAAAGCTGTCTCTTGTTCTTTATTCCATTCATATTTGACATCTTTCTTTGTTAATTCTGTTAATGGTCTGGCTATTGTAGCAAAGCCCTTAATGAAAGGTCTATAGTAGCCTACCATTCCTAGGAATCGTCTCAATGCTTTCAAATTGGAAGGAGCTGGATATTCAACTATTGCTTTTATCTTGCCTGCTTGCATTCGCAGACCATCTTCCCTAATTACATGTCCTAAATATTCCAAAGATTTCATTAAGAATTGACATTTCTTTAATTTGATTTTTAATCCTGCTCTTCTTAATCTTTCCAAGACTATTTCTAATGTTTTGAGGTGACTTTCTAAATCTTTGCTAAAAATGATAACATCATCTAAGTAAACTACAACATTTTCTATATCCCTTAATATTTGAAGCATTAATGTAACAAATGTTAAAGGAGCCGAAGTGAGTCCAAATGGCATGACTTCAAATTGCAAGTGTTCCTTGTGTGTGCTGAAGGCTGTGAATGGTTTCAACTCTTCGTCTAAAGGTACTTGCCAGTATCCACTAAGTAAATCTAAAGATGAAAATATCCTTGCACCTCCTAATTGAGCTAACATATCTTGAATCACTGGCATTGGCATTCTATCGGGGATGGTGATGGAATTTAACTTTTTATAGTCTATCACAAGTCTCCAATTTCCATCTTTCTTTGGAACAAGTAGTAATGGAGAATTATATTGAGATTTAGAAGGAATGACTACCCCATCTTTCTTCATTTCTTCTATCAAATTATCAACTATGGGTCTTTGGCTTATTGGTAATCTGTAATTAGGAATAAAGAATGGTTTTGTTCCATCATCTAATACAATTTTATGTCTTAGGACATTTGTTCTACCTAATTTATCTCCTTCTATTGCTATTACATCTGTGTATTTTTCTAATACTTGAATTAATCTATCTTTATTTTCTGGAAAGTCTGTTTTATTCACTTCTTTGCTTAATTCAGATGTTTGACCAGTTACAGAGAAAAATGCTTCTTCTTCTAATGTTAGTAATGGATTGTTAATAGGTATTCCTTTACAAAAGACAATTCCTGCATAAAGTGTTAGTTTGTTATCTGAGTAGTTCTGGACATAAACTTCACAAGTATCACCCTTCATGTGGACTAAAGAATTATCCATTCTGACAAATTCTGGTAACTCTTCATTTAGTAAAAGAACGTCTTTAACTCCTATCTCTTCTTTTCCCCTTAGATGTATTTTTGTTAAACACTTTGTCTGTTTAGTATAAATTGTACTTTATTATCATCAGCAGTGCTTACACAACATACTTCGTCATCTTTTGTTTCTGCAAAGTAACAATGTTCTGCATCTATACTAGTTTCTTCAGTTACTGCTATTATATCATTTATATCTACTTTATTTTGTTTAACAACAGTTCCTCATTTACTAATTTCCCTTCATTATCACAACTGATTACTACATTGCTATAATGTTCTGTATTTATCTCTGCATATTTATCATCATAAATGTCTTGTTCCTCGTCATATTCAGAACATTGGGGATCACCTTTATTTATTTCTGGGTCACTTCTTTTGTTGGAGGGTATAATTTCTAGATGTGCACATCTTAAATTTCTAGTCTGTAATTGTGGAAATTCCTCCTTTCCATTACCATTCAATTTAATTTGATTGTTCTCTTGATGATAAGTTAATTTCTGTATGTCTTTTTCGCTTATTGAAGTCGTTTCAGACAAATTGATCAGATTTGGGTGAAACTTTTCTTCTTCAAGCGTAAAGCATACGCTCTTTTTATTATCTTGTGTAAGGTTAATTCTTCCTTCTCGGCAATTCAGTATAATTCCACATTTCTTCATTAATTTATATGAGAACAACACCTGTGCGGGAAAGAACCTGTCTTCTAGAACTATAAAACTTTCAACAGTTTTATGTGACGAAAGGTCTATTTCTAAGTTCACATTACCTAAACTTTTAATCTGTTTACCCGCTACTCCTTTTATTATCTTGCTTTGACCCTGAATTAGCGTTTCTTTAACGCCTAAGTAATTTGTTAATTTGTGTTTATCAATTATGCTTACAGTACTACCTGAATCCATAAGGACAGTACATAATTTATTCTGTATTGGAATTTTAATGATAGGTAAATCCTTTCTGATTATTTCTTCCTCATCCATGGAAAATACAACTTCTTTACTCTGCAATATGGATAGTGCGGATGAACCATCACTTCTCCTTTTTGCTAATTCTTCTACTCTTAATTTATCTTCTTGAAGGGACTTTCTTGTGGTATTCTGTGTAGGGATAAATTGTCATTGATTTGAAAACTTATTTGATGTTGAGCGGTTACTACTTAATTCAACTATTTCTTTATTTCCTTCTTGTGTTTTAAACCAGCAATTCTTTCTTAAATGTCCTACTTTCTTACAAACCGTGCAGATTCTAGGTTTTCTACACTCATTTGTAAAATTATTTGTATACCCGCAGTTTTCGCAGGCTGTCTTTGGTCTCGCCCCTTGAGCGGAATAGTTCACTTGGGTTGAAGTGTTTGTGTTTGAGGTTTGACCATATCTATAAGGTTTGTGTGGTCCACTCTTTGTTAGATTGTTTTTTCCCCTTTGATATGGATTCCATTTTCTTTTAGTATTTTGGGCATATTTCCCTTAGAAGGTATTTGGTCTATTTCCTACTTGTCTGGAATTATCATAGAATTTATTATTCATTTTAAAATTAGGATTATTGTTTCTGACTTTCCTTTCATTTTGTGCTTCTGTTGTTCCCACGAATTCCTTGGATAAATTTATCTCTTTCCTTTGGATTTCTTCTCTCATTGTCTTCAATGTTTGAAGGCTTGTTTTTCTGGGATCAAGTTTTATTTTTCTTAAAGCTTTCTTTTCCTCTTCTCCAAGAATATTATATATGGATCCAAATGACAAGTAATTTAATACATGTCGTAGCTCAACTAATTTCTGGGCACTAGCCCCAAACTGATCCTTGTCTCCTATAGTAATACCTGTCTTCAGTAAATCTTCGCTTATTTTCTCTATTGCATTCTCCACGCTTGCGTACAAATTAGCAATTGTTTTATATTGTGGGTTAAGAAATCTAGTTAGGTTATATAAACCGTCAGTCTGATTTACTGGTTCCCAGAGTGATAAACAAATTTCTTAAAATTCAACATAGTTATTAAGTTTGCTAAAACTTGTGGAATTCAAAGTTTTATGAGCGTCTCCATGTTCTGAGCTGACGAGCAACAAGGCTTCATTTATTTTAGCTCTTTCATCTGTTATTCCCCCTGAAATTATACGACTATCTGCATCTGCTAGCCAATG
>JANJGK010000031.1:33842112-33932112 GCA_039081455.1 Macrobrachium rosenbergii | reverse complement strand
AGGACGCTATCATCTCTTAAGTGTGTTACACACGCTGTCCTCGTGATATGACAAGAACATATGAAAACACATATGTAAAATATGTTGCCACTTAACATATTTATATATTTTGGAAAATACTGACATTTTCATATATAATTTATTTTCTAACCATGTTCCAGTGACCTTTGTATCATCTTTAGTATAAAATACTGTATATTGCTAAATTGAGTTTTCATGTCAATTGCGAAAACCATAATTAGTTACCAGTGTGCATGGAGCTTGTGTGAAATAGCGTGAGAGATTAACGAGAGGGATTCAAGGGGAGACGCTGCCTGAACAAGCACCCCCATTTTGCATGTTTATAATAAATCAAGAAAATGGAGAAGACTGAGTCTCATTCCATATACCAGCTATAACATATCCACTGCTGTAAAGAAGACACATTGATATTCATTGCTATTAAGAAAAAGTGAAATATCATAATTCGCCACCAAATGAAATAATGGCAGAATACACTTCAAATTTTTGTATATTGTGCAGATTAGTGCTAAACGAAAAAATAAATAGGCTGATAATGTATTCTAGGGAAGATGATGTTTTTGAAAAGAAAAGTTAACCGTTGCGCACTTGCTGCTCCATAATCGAAGCATAACAACGTATAGTTTTATTTCGGAATGAAGAAATCTTTTGCTGTGAATTTTTATAAAGAGAAACATGAGACTTTATTATACTGTTCTCAGGCTTCATATGACTTTTATTCTCACCGGAAAATTATTTCAGGTGATCCCTCCCGTATAGTTTGACTGACCGTGAAAGGTTCAGACGTCTTAGCCATACACGAAATATGCTCTGCTCTGTAAAATATTATGAAATAGGTTTAAAAACATCAAATTTGTGGCCATAATTAGACTCACAGAAATTGGACAAGATATCCGTATGCATCCTCCGCAAAGGCCTACTAGGGAGGGATAGGAAAAGAACCCAGTTTACAAGAAGTAACCCTCTCTGGCTTGCATGGATTACAACCTGCACATCCCTTCACAAAGTTCTCCACTGATGAGAACATGTTTTTCTAAAAGAACTTATCCCGTACATTCCGATACGTCTTCTCAGTCCCCAAATGTGGACTACCAAATTTACAATGTAGAATTTCCAGAACTATGGGAATTAATTCCTTAGGCACCACGACCTGTGTCGTATCCCCTTTATCTTCACTACTCCTCAAACTATACCTAATTTTCCTAACTAACAAATTACCCTCTAACTCCAGACAAGCACAAGGCAACTTATAACCCTGCCTTACTAATTCACCTCTAAGAAACACCTTTGCATCTGCTAAAACTTCATCCTCATCTTGTTTAACTCTACTAATGCAATATCCCAGTCTATACATTCACCAGTTACAGCACACACATGGTGACCCTCCTTGTCAACAAAATTCCTACTAAGACCTTATGCTACCACATTATGTTTGCCCTCAACATACTTCAACTTAGTGTCAAAATCCCTAATTGTCAAAAACACCTAGTTCTCCTAGGGGAAAGATCAGGCTTATTAAAAAGATCCAACAACAGCTTATGATCAGTAAAAAACTTCCACTTTATTCCCCATTAACAAAATCTTAAAATGAACCAAACTAGACACAACAGCGAAGGCCTCCTCACCTATTGTGGCCATCAACCTTTAATTGCTCCCCCGTGTCTTGAACTTTCGGCTATAGAAAGCAATTGGGCGCAATTTACCCTCATTAAGCAGACACCTATCCCATCCTGACTGGTATCTGCCACCAACGTGAAAGGAAGCGTAAAATCCGAGAACATTAAAACTTTAGGACTCGTCAAAGCTTCTTTGACTTTTTGAAAGGCTATGTACTGTGATTCACCCCATGAAAATTGTACATCATCCCATAAAACATCTTTCAAAGGAGCTGACAACATAGAAAATCCTTTCACAAACCTACTAAAAAACCTTACCATCCCCATAAATGACCTGATCTGCTTCTTGCTCTTAGGCACAGGAAAATCAATGATGGCCCTAACTTTCTCATTATTTACTCGAACACCCTCCTTAGAGATGACATGACCTAAATAAGTGATCTGTTTCTTCAGAAAATTACATTTGGCTAGCTTAACCTTCAAATGAGCTAACCTAAGTCTCCTAAGAACCTCCCTAAGCACCTCTAAATGTTCCTCTATAGAGTATGTAGCAATCAAAATATCATCCACATAAACAGAGACAGTCTTTCCTAACATCCCGTGCAAGACAGTATTCACTAACATTGTAAAAGTCATGGGACTACCTGACAAACCAAAAGGCATTTGTCTAAATTCATAATGCCCTTCTCGTATACAGAAAGCAGTGAACCCCGACTCTCCTCGCTAAGAGGCAATAGCCAAAACACTTGCACAATATCAGTCGATGAGTAAGTATTTTTACCCCAATTTCCACAAACAAAATCTGGCAGACACGCCACCTGATACCTATCAGGATTGTTCTTCTCGTTTAACTTACAGAAATCCACACATACGGGGATCAAGCCATACTTCTTAGGAACTGTCAACAGTGGAAAATTAAAAGTTGAGGAACTAGTCCTAATTATACTTCCTCTTCCCACTTATTAACCTCTTGCTCAACCTGCTCTCTAATCTTAAAAGGTATCCTATATGACTAAGCATAAATAGGCTTTGTAGCATCCTCCAAGTGTACTCTGTGTTCTAATACATTAGTTAACCCTACCTTATCTCCTGCAAGTGTGACTATATCTGCAAAGTCAGCCAGAACATCACCTAACCCCTCTGTATATTCTTTATAATCATCATCACCTAAATGATCCACTAAACCTTTCTCCTAACTTGCATTTCTGCTTCAGAAAACTCATTTTGCTCACCTACGATAGCCACTGAATCAGCATCATCACCCCAGTCTTCGAAATTAAGAACATATGCATTTCTCTGATACCTCCTAACTAAATCATTACAGTTCAACAATTCCACTCATGTGACTCCTCCATTAGACAGCTTATTTATGGAAACAGTACTCACAACACTTTTAAGCTTCTCGCTACCTTCAGCTACACATACCTGTTTAGACATTTTTATGTCTTTCACCTGAACTTTTACCAGACCAACCATACCTGCTTCTAAAATCATCTCTTCTAATAAAACACCCTTATATATCTTTCCCTCAACAATAGGCTCAATATCTCCCTGTAAATGGTTATCTACCACAGATTCCATATTATCATCACTGATGAAAGTACTCCCTTCCATTTCATCAACGCCCATATACAGGACAAACACTCCAGAATCCCCAATTGTTATACCTTCTACACCCGGGTGTATGGAAATTTGCATCCTACAACATGCCGAATGTCCCAGTAAAATTCTGTTCCACAATGCAACACCCTTTATCCCAAAATTGGTTCCCTAATTAACTGGTTACCCAGCGAGAAGCAAATAGTCACCTAACCTAAAACATCCAGCTTATGAGCCTGAACATCACATACCTTCTCTTCCGAAGATTTTAACAGGTACTGGGAAAACATTGACTGATAAAAATCATAGTCCAATAAAAATCAAAACCTCAGAACCAGACATGGTCCCCCTTCACCACAGGCTTTGGCTCTAGAGCATCTTCCAAAAGTGCTACATGACAAGAGCAATTCACTATCCTTTCCCTTTTGTTGATCGGTCTTCCAAAATTTGGCCAATCCCTAGATCCCCTTGAATAACCCAGCTGAGGAGCTTTCTTATTAGTACTACCCATATCATGCAGACATCTTACCTTTAGGGAGAGATGTATTGGAGGTCTCCCTCACATTTTTTATCAGTAAAGAAGGGTTTTTCATCCTTGGTGATTATAACTTTCAGAGAAGGCTATGTGTTAATAGTGTCTCTACGTAAAACCCAGCATGTAAGCCGGATAGTGTTGTGTAATTGCAAATATATTAACCTACATTCTGCTCCCATCAGTGCCTTCAAAATTTTTCAAGTTACACCTTCTCAAAGCCTATTGGCCCTGGGGAATAGGTAATAGAGTTCTGTGTATGTGTTAGTGCCTCGCCCTCCCTTTACCACAAAAATGTTATCTGACCAACCTCCAACCTTCATGCCAGTCACCTCGGCACCTAATGATACATCTGCCCAACACACAAGTTCCATACTTGCAAAAAATTGTCTCTATTTTATACAATACCAATTGAACCATTCCAATGTCGAGTCTGCTATACAATCTATCAGTGCAGCCTTCTCCGAGGAGGAAATTAATGCTGCATATTCAAAATGTAAAGACCTAATACCAGAAACCATTCTCCAGGAGCATCCATGAAAAGCTTATCCTCTCTCAAGTAAAGATCATATACCATTAAGTGGCTAGGGACCTACTCGGTGGAAATGTACTCTGATGGCCCTTACAATCTGCCTCCAAAGGGGCCTGCTGATCTAAGGCAACCTGCAGTGTACTATATGGCAGAAAATGCCTTCCAAACAACAAAATCCTCTTAGAAAACATTAACATAACCTCAGATAAAACTGAGGAAGCACATAACAAATTTTCACGGATCTGGGACTTGATCAAAGAATTACACGAATCATTTGACACTCTTAAAACTGTGGAAACAAATAACAATCTTTCACGGATCTGGGATGTGATCAAAGGAGTGCGGGAATCATTAGACAATTGTACAGCAAGCCACCAGACTCCTGTGAATGAGGCATCTATTATTTCCTCACCTACTAACAACACAAGAGAAGTGAAGGTGTGACGCAAAGTTGAGGTAGACCAGTACCGTCCTGAGGTGGCCATAACCCCCCCCCCCCCCCCCCCAGGTAGGAACCGGCCTCTCTCCCTCAGGTGAAGCGCCATCTTAATCCCCTGTCGTGGATGAGGATGAGAATGATCATGAGGGGATTGGGGACTGGCAGACACAAGCAAGTAGAAAAAAGAAAAGAACCTCTCGGTTGCCTGCTGGACTGAAGCCCAACATTTGTGAATCACTTCGGCTGAACCTGAGAAGAGATGTGATGTTGTGACTCACAATTTGTGCTCATCGGTGAAGCTATATGCCATAATAAAAAAGAGTCAAGTTTCTCACAGCTTCCAACCCTCTTATCTCCCATGAACTCCCATGCAAAATTAAACATAAAGTGGGCTTAATGATTACTTGCCTATTTCAACATCATGATGTTCTTAAAGGCAAGAATTTCGGTCCTAATATAAAAGTCTCAAGATATAACCTAATCCGGGGCCAACCACCTTAAGGGGAACTTACTGACATCTCAAGCAGGGGTTTAGACGCAGGCGTGCCCTCTACTACAAGTGCTAGCCAACCTCCCATGATGAGTGACTGCCCCTCCCTGCTAGCCAACCCCCCATCCACCCAAATGATCAACTCATTCATTTGTGAGTTGCTATGGATACATTAGATATGATCTCTTGGAATATTCTTGGCCTCAAGCAGAACATGCCTCCCTAAACATGTCCTGCAAAAGCTTCAAAGGTATCATTGCATTACAAGAAATGCTCCTCTGGCCTCATGAATTTGCCATCTGCGATTAAGTGCATGAAGACTTCAAAGCTTTCTCGACCTCATCAATGCAAGTTACATATCACATCGTAACCAGTAGCCCAAAAGGGGGCCTTTCTTTCCTGTGGCACAAATCGTTGGACAATATGGTGAAAGTGATGACCTATAGGAGTGAAAGATTATTGGGGCTTCAAGTGACAGTAGGGGACTATAAGATCCTAATAATTAATGTTTATATGCCCCGGGAAAAGAACGGTAATTTTGATCAATATTGCATGACCATAGGTGAGTTGCAGAGCATTATTCACGATTCTACTGCTGATCATATTTGTATAATCAGGGACCTTAATTCTCACCCCACAAAACAATTTCATAACATATTTACTCACTTATGTCAAAATCACGCTCTCCAAATTAGCGATGTAATGCTCCTCCCTCCCTCCCCCTATACCTATATACAAAATAGAATGGACACAATTAAAATCTCCTAGCTGGACCACTGCATCACATCCCCACAACTTCATGATTCTATTGTGACCTGCAAAATTCGCTACGATCTTGCAAACAGGCTATGATCACATCCCCTTACAGGTGTTATTTAGTACTACATCCCTCCCTACCGTGACTCCCTAGCTGATCGTCCACCTGCCATTAACTGGGATTTTAAAATCCAGCAGAAAACCATATCCTTTAGGGAAATCATGGAAACCAGGCGGTGGTCAATAGTTCAACTGGCAGATGCCTTACGGTGCACTAACCAAAAATATAGAAATGACCACCTCAGGAGAGATCTGAAAGAATTCTATTCATATATAATTTCTGCTGTGCTTGCCTCAGGTAGGGATACCTTTAGATCTCCTCAAGGCAACTTTCGAAATATACCTGGGCGGAATGACTTGGTTAAAGATCTGTATACAGATTCATGAGAAATGTTTTTACTAAGGAGGCAAAATGGTAGCCAAGGGAAGGACACTTTTCACTGCTAATGAGACCGGAAAGAGTGCAGTTCAGACTTGCTCTTAAGTGCTGCAGACTGAATGAAAAGCAACTAAGAGCTGATGCAATGTCTAGAAAATTACAATCTGGTGATTACCCTCGTCTTTGGAAAGACATTCAATCCCTAAATCCCAAAACTAGAAAGCTATTACACAGAGTAGGAGAACCCATCGGTGATGAAGCTATCGCAAGAATGTGGGGCGATCACTTCAGCACTATCCTAGGTTGCATAAACGATCAAGACTCCCAAAGGGATGTAGATAACCTCCTTACTGATAACATTCAGTTTCGTTTCGTCTATCGTATTACCCCTGGCAATTTTCGCCCGGTTGCTATTACTGCAATTGTGTTGAAGA
Source organism: Macrobrachium rosenbergii (assembly GCA_039081455.1). Taxonomy (NCBI): domain Eukaryota; kingdom Metazoa; phylum Arthropoda; class Malacostraca; order Decapoda; family Palaemonidae; genus Macrobrachium; species Macrobrachium rosenbergii. The sequence continues at coordinate 33,925,254 of JANJGK010000031.1, read as the reverse complement.
TACTCAAGTCCGTTCTTCTAAAGACAGTTCTCCCCTTTCTACACACTACTGACTACAGTTTGGCTTTAAAGCAAACCACTCAATCGACACCTGACTCTACATCCTGAAAGAATTGCTGAACTATTACCTATCATCAGTCTCTCGTGTTTTCCTATGTTTCGTAAATGTGAAAAAAGCATTTGACAGAGTAAAGTACCTGAAGCTTTTCCTGAAGCTGCACAAACGAGGCACACCTCTATATTTAATTGGCATTTTATGTTGTTGATTCTCCATACAGAAATTCTGTGTCAGATGGGGTAACGTACTGTCATACAACTTCGGCTCCCTAAACGGGCTCCGGCAAAGGGACATTCTCTCCCCATACCTATTTACTACGTACACAGATGCCCTGCATGTCAAACTGAACTCACTCCCAGTCGGATACACTATCAATGAAACAACAATAAACAACCTCTGTTAGACACCGACGATATGGTTCTGGTTTCCCCATCAGTGCAAGGTCTCCAGCAACTCATCGACACTTGTTGCTAATATGCAGAGGAATTTGATATCGTATACACTGAAACCAAGACCCAGTGTATGTCGCCGCTCTCGAGATCGTTTAAGTATATTGCAGAACGACAAATTTTCCTCAGAAATCATCGTGTGGAATTCGTGGATGAATATCCGTATTTGGGCAACATTATCACGGGCGACCTCAAAGATACGGCAGACATAGAACAGAGGCGTCATAAACTATGTGCAACTGGCAATATGATCGCAAGGAGGTTTGCTTTCTGTCACTGAGACACGAAACTGCTGCTTTTCTATTCGTACTGTTACATTATATACCCGAGAGACCATGAGACATATCGCTTGTTCCCAATGACATTCTGAGACGCCTCACAAAAACTCCTCGCTACCACTGTACCACCCAGATGTTCGCAGAAAACCACCAGGATAATTTAAAAATCATTGTTAGGCGAACAGTTTCCAGCCTGATCACCCGACTGAGAAACAGCAGCAATTCTCTCATACAAAGCATCCTAAGCAGTGAGGCAAGAAGATCTAAATTGTGGGAAAGATTGGATAATGAGGCATCTGTTTCCTTCAATGACTTATTCTCTATTTTTGCAGTTATGAAGTGTCATCTGCAGAGTCTGTCATTATTAATATCAATATTATTATTATCATTATTATTATTATTTTGGTCCATAGCAGTCATCCTATTGAACTGGGTGGTTTTTATAGTGTGGGGTTCCGGGTTGCATCCTGCCTCCTCCTCCTCAAGGATGCCTCCTCCTCATTATTATTATTATTATTATTATTATTATTATTATTATTATTATTATTATTATTATTATTATTATTATATTTCTACGTTTCTTGCTATTATGGTATTTTCTTTTTTTATCATTATTGTGATTAATATCATTGTAGAGTTTTGCATTTCCAATTTTCGTATTTCTGTATGCAATCTGTATTTTTAATGATCATTTTTTATGTTTTTTTACTACTATTCTCAGTATTATTACTGTAATTACCATTGTTATGAATAGTATTTTTTACACTTCTCCAGCAACTGTGAAGATATTGACGATTTATCATTTTTATCATGTTATCTCATGTATCTATATTGTGTATGTTATTGTCTCTTTGTATATTCCATGTATATGGCCTTGAGGTGAAATAAAAGCTATTATTATTATTATTATTATTATTATTATTATTATTATTATTATTATTATTATTATTATTATTATTATTATTATTATTATTATTATTATATCCTGGAATGTAGGTCTAACCCTACTCCGTCTAAGAGACGATCAAGACCACCAAAAGTAGTCAAAACTCTTGCACCCGCACAATATCTAACTCAGCAAAACTTCTTAGTATGCCCTAATCTATTACAGTTAAAACACCGAAATTGTGGGATTTGATCCATAAATTTCTTAACACTGTTTACTGTGGCACCAAGACCACCGGAAGCTAAAACGGGGTTTCTATCAATTTCTACCTTGCCACACAAACTGCCAGAGGCAAAGCCTGAATCCCCTTGTGACGGGTTCTTTGAAACACCCCCAGAAGCTAACGGCATCCCATTGAGAAAGGTACTATCAACTGCAGGGCATTTTGACATGCGTTTGAGAACCTGAGAAACAATTAGCTCCTCATTAGATGTGTGCTCTATATTCTTATCGAAACTATTCACTATAGCATCTGGGACCTCATGTAAGATCCAGGAAAAATGCAACAACTTCCCGAAGTTGTTCAGAGATATATTGTCACTACGTACCCATCCAGACCCTTTCAATTTCTTCATTAAGTTCATTGCATGATCGTACAACTGAGAACTAAAACAAACCATGGAATCCTGGCCCTCCCTAATCTTAACGAATGCCCTCACATCATGGACTACATCTCCGCATTCTACAGCCCCATATGCCGTTCAAAGAAAACCTTGGAGGTCCTTCGATGTTTTACACTTGCTAAACAAATGGCTATGGCAGCAGTACCCAGTATCCCCTCTATCAAGGGCAAAGAAACCCTCGCTTAGTTAAATGCCTCCTCGCCATTTGTGATGTTCTTAGCAGTCAGGTGATTATCCCCTCTCCGTTTCTAGCTATAGGCACACTAGGCGATTGCCTAAGGCCACCAAGCCACTTGGGGGCCCCCGATACCCTTTGAAAATGTTTAATTTTCGATTTTAAAATTTGAAAATTTAAGATATTTTATCATGTACACCTTATATTATATGACAATTTTAATTTATTAGCATCTGTGTAATTAACTGCAATTGTTGACACTGCAGATTTTCTGTGCTATATAATTAGTTAGACCCATCATTCCTGTTAGGCAAAAAGTGATGGTCAAAGCGAAATCTAGATAAGCTACCCATATTATACTATAGACATTGTACTTTCAGTTTCGGCGGGTTTTAGCGTGTTTGCGCGCGCTCATTTTTAAATACCACCCTCTCCTTAAATGCCACGTGGTCGTTCTTGACTTCTGTCAAAACATTACAGATCGCAATTTCTTTATTACTTTTGGTTTTTCTCATTTTTTCGTGGTTTCTTGCGATGTTTACGTTTCTCGGGTAGATAAACGTTTGTCCTCGAGTCATTTCATACCAAAGGCGGGTAGTTGCCAAGCAACTATTTTGTATCGCACGTCGTTTCATATCAATGTCTCCATGAGAGTTTGTTTACATTTAGTCTAAGGTACCATGAATGACTGAATTCAAGGATTTTATTATATTCCTTCGTTTTAACTGGTAATATTACTTAGTTCGATTCGTTATACAGTTGTTCCAAGATGCCTAGGCCAGGAAAACAAGTGAAACAACAGAAAGGATGCATGTATAGGGGTGAAGCAATAAAGCAAAAACTTGAAACTGAAAAGAAAATCGAAGTCCATCCATAAAACGTTCTTCTTCAGAACATAAATCGTATTCAGTGGAAAGCCTGTTGACGCAACCAATGGGAAGTACTGTATTACGAAATGTGATTATATTGAAGGTGTGTTTAGAAAAGTGGCCTGTCCATATTGTCGTGAAATTTCTGATACTGACGTGAAAATATTATATAAATTAATTGATTGTTCCATTGTTGTTATGTGCAAAGGGTGTGAAATTATTGTGAATGATGATGATATATGTAAATCAAGCTTTTTACCATTAAATTCTATGGTTGTTTATGTAACAATGTTGTTGGGGTTAGGCTACAATGGGTTTTCAAAACTGATTGGGTGCTTGAGTTTAGGGAAAATTAGTAATAAAACTTATGGAAGATATACTCAACACATTACTGAATTGACTGTTACTAATAGCAAAAGTGAGAAGTTTACTTATGAATACCATAGAACTGTTCAAGTATTATATTGATAAACATGGCATTGCACCTAGGAGAGACTTAATACATATGGATGTCTCATTTGATGGGTCCTGGCACAAGAGAACAGAAATGAGTCTCTCCACTCAAGACTGTGGAGATATTGCCCAAAACATAAAAATATCACCAAACAGATGCTGGACTTTGCTGCTGTACAAGCAGTTGCTAATTGTAATGAAGGCTGTCTATCTAGGGCCCCCAAACAGCATCTTGCTTAGGGCCCCCACAAAGCTAGAAACGGCCCTGTCCACTCCCTCAATAAAAATCTCCACCAGTTGAGGGAGAACCCCATTAACTAAGCCTGAGAAAGGTTGGATTCCCGAAGCTACTGTTGTGACTTTATGAATCAAAGATTTTTATCCTCATCATCACCTGCCATATTGTCCCCTGTAAGAAAACTCGAGGTCCCACAAACACGACCTGATCTTATTTTCATAAAATGCTAAAACCCCATACAATGTTCTCTAAATTAGCCAAAGAAAAACCACACAAAGAGGGAAGAATAAAATAACAATTTCCAAATAATCCAACAAAAATCCCAAAAACTTACAGGAGTAAATCACACCTTTTACGGCCTCGTAAAACTGGGCAAAAACACATCAGACCCTCCTCAAAGAAAGAAAACGGGGTAAGAGGTCTTTTCAAGTTTAAGAGGAGGCTGAAGGAAAGGAGAGCGGTAAAGAGGAGAATCTCCCCTCCCCAATACGAAGAGTCCACACTCCCGTTAACCACCTTCTTGCAAGGCAAAAAAAAAAAAAAAAAAAAAAAAAAAGCAGCGCACATGAATCCCCAAGGCGAGGCTTGTCGCTAGGCCAAAATCACAAGTGAAGTGGCCCCCCACAACTCTTCCACAGTTAAAAGACCCCTATACACGTATGCATACAATAAAAAAAAAAAATACGTTGCAACCGTAAAAAAAAAAAAACAATTTAACATGAAAGCATGTAATATAAGGGAAAGTGGAAAAAAACGATTCATAATAGGAGAAAAAGGGATCTCACAAGAATCATAACAGAAATCAAAATGAATATTCACGCTGTATTCCTAAAACCACACTATAGGGCGAGAAGGGAAAAAAGAAATACAGGGGAAACGACTCATAAAGCACTGTGATCAAGAACAATAAATGAACACTCACTTTTTTTCCGAATCCCAGTCACAGCATGAAATCGTTACAAAAGCCACGCCCACGCATCTTATTATTATATACGTGATGATCATTCTACACACAAGAAGAAATGTACTCACGCTTCTCTAAAAAACACTCGGCCGCGTTTATTTATTACCTATGCGATCGCGTTTTTCTATAAACTGAAGACACAACGTATCTAACCCACTGAGCCTGAGAAAAACTGACAAACGTAATCTCCCGGCTAAGACAACACTTCCCCAAAATACATTTCCTAGCTACCTATGTAAACCCCTACACAGTCTCTTCGAAGCCTACCTTTCACTGCTAAGCCACCAAAACTGTTACGTCCTCTTAGGACATACTTACTGAAGAAAAATCGTTGTTCATCTGAAGTCTGTTGGCATCCCTGCTTGGCTGAAGAAAGGAAATGAAACACCCTATTTCTAACATAACTTATAATTCATTAAGGCCGCTGAATTAAATTCCAAGATGCAAAAATATACTTTATTCGAACCCGCCCCCCCCCCCAAAAAAAAAAAACGCTAACATTTTAAAAATGTAAGTCATATACTATGATTGTCAAAAAACAAAAATGAAAATGAATCATAGAGAATGGCAGGGACTAAACAACCCAACTACCACTAAACAAATCATACTGGGTCCGTTAAACACCGTTCAGAAAGTCACGGGTCAGTTTCAATAACTTGACCGTCTTCCCCCAAGCACCGCTTCGAATGCTCATTACATCTGAACATTTCCATCATAAAATCCATCACGAGACCATTAAGACATTCCTGGGAAAGAGACAGAATCATTTCCGTTAGACCCCAGTACATAGTGGCTGGAATGTATAAAAATAGAATATTCTATCTTCTTCCAAAAATAGGAAAAAGCAAATCCTTAGTAGAAAATAGAATATTCATTAAATGTGGTATGCATAACAATTTGCTATTTGCTTCGTGATAAAAGAGAGCAAAGTAGAATATTCTTCGGGAAAAAGAGAGCGTCATAGAAATTGTGTAACTAAATATGTTTATTTTTTAGTTCATTATAATTTCATGCCATCGCTTTCATTTCAATAATATTAAATAGCTTTATTTAGTCATGTTTTCTATAAATAATAACCAGAAATGATAATTCATATATAAATATATATATTCATAACACTACGTTTCATGAAAATTTCAAGGCTAAAAGAAAGTTGAGTGTAATTCCAATATTTATATTATTGTCCTCATAACAATACAATAATTAACAATGCAGTCATGTATTATTACCCACATTAGTAGTTAAGATTTTGTAGAATATCAGCTGATATCTGTTCTGTTCTGTTGTCGTTTTATTTGACCAAGTTGTCGTTGCACAGCATCTGTTTCCACACGAGGTTCTTCAATTTCTTCATCGACAATAGGCTCATGATTTATTTGTTCTGGCAGGTTATCATGTAAATACTTTGAAATGTTGTGTAAAACAACACATGCTACAATAATTTTGGGAACTTGTGTTGTTGCAACACGAACAACACCTGCCAGCATAGGAAAACGTTTCTTAAGTTGCCCAAAACATCGCTCAATAATTACTCGTTCTTTAGTGAAAACTTTGTTGAATTGTTGCTGCGCGGGAGTTTCAGGGTTTCTGAAGGGTACCATAAGCCAAGGTTTTATAGGATATCCACTGTCACCTAACAGCAGAAAGTCACCTCTTGTTGATTGCATGATATGTGGAATGTCCGAACATCGTAGTATCCTCGAATCGTGAACACTGCCAGCCCAACTAGCGCAAACACTTGTAAAACACTCTTTAGAGTCACAAGTGGCCTGCACATTAATTGAATGCACTCCCTTTCTGTTAACAAATTCGTCAGGGTGGAAGCGACGCACAGGCCTATTTATCTTTATATGAGTGCAATCAATCGCCCCGATAGCTTGCGGAAATGAATATTTTGCAGTCCACGTCGAGGAAGCGTTTTCTTTCTCTTGCCGTGTTTGAGGAAATTTGATCCAGTTGTCAGCTATTTGTACGAGTCTCTCACATATGTAGTGAACCGAACGGCAAACTGAAGATTGGTCTATTCCTAAGTCTTCACCAACTCCGACTTGAAAACCTGGATCGGACACATACCTAAGAAATGCTTCAAGTCGCTGTTTTGTAGATAATGCTCCTCCTCTGGTCTCAACATCATTATTGTCCAGTAGTACGTTTTGTACAATCCAATGTACGTTATCCTCGTCAAATCGGAAAAGACGTTTGTAGTCATGGACATGATGGCCTGAGCGACGAACGTTATATATTTTAGGTTTTCTAATATTCATGAACGCAGCCATAATGCACGACGACCACCACCGGCAACTGCTCGAAGACACCTGATGGCCTGCCTTTCAAATGTGAAGCATATTCTTCAGTTTTTAAGAATAATCTATTATTATGCATACGTACGCTAAATTTGCTAAGCGTGTGGAGAATTTTCTTCGGAGAATATTCTTCGGATGAATTGTCTACTTTTATGCATACCAAATAAGAATTTTCTTCTCAAAAAGAGTAGACAATAGAATATTCTATTTTTATACATTCCAGGGAGTGCATCAAAGAATTACATGGGAAGCAATAAATAAAAATAAAAATGCATAACTCAAAAAGACATATGAGATACATAGACAAAACATGAGTGTGGCACTATCTGTAAGAAAAATTATCAAAGTCAATAAACTTAGAATTTCTACTCAGTCTCAGCAATGGAAAAGCTCGTTTCCCTGTGTATGACTGACATGGCCTCTTGTGCTTGCCTGCACACATCACAAAGTACAGCTCAAAACGAGCGATAACAACGTTCAGGTGAGAATGAGTGAGTTTACAACATTTCTTTCCAACAAAACGTGTTGTGACGAGCGAACACACACACGTTCCCCATGCCACGCCTGGGAGGAAAAGTTCCATGACGTCACATTGGAAGATTCCGTTACACACAATACAGTATGGTTCAATGGTCAGAGCCACTGAGGTTTGCTCAAAACTAGACCGGAATGCCTTATCACTTGACAACCGGAACTTCAGATCATACAAAGGCCATGGGAAGTGAGTGAGACCACTCATTAACACATCTTTTCAGACATTATGTGGAATACCCATTTTTTTTTTTTTTTTTTTTTTGTCGCAATGAAACTCCTCTGTTTCTCCATTATGCATTTTTCCGTTGTGGATGTTGATTTCTTTAAACACCATTCCAGGTTCTAATATATGATATGTTTCTTTTAACAGGAATTATGGATTCGTCCTGCGAGGACGAATATTTTGGAAGTGGTGCTCTTTTAACATGCTCTGTTGTTAGCAAAGTTTAAAAATATATCATCATCGTATTCATTTCTGAAAAGAACGAATGTGTCGTCTATATATCTGAAGCGAAATAGGTTATAGATGGACAAGCAGCAATCCTTCATTATGTGCTCCTCCGGGGAGCACATGAAAATACTGATATAGGTGAGGCCGAGAGAAGACCCTATCGCCAGCCCATCTGCTTGTTGAAAAAGTTGGTTATTAAAGTCAAAGGTCATGTCCAGCACGGCTAATTCTAAAAGTATTTTAAAAGATTCTTTATCAAAATAGCACTATATAAAATCAGGAGTAGGGAAAATTTGGTTACATTAAGACCATTGATCCCCTTCACAGGAACTTTAGTTTTCAAGGAGTCGACATCTAAACTATATATATATATATATATATATATATATATATATATATATATATATATATATATATATATATATATATATATATATATATATATATCTCTTTTTCAAAATAGTAGTCTAAATGACTTTAGCCCACCCCATTTCTCTTTATCAATTTACATCTATATGTTACCAAAGTCCCATCATATTCTAACGGAATTAATGCATAGCAATTCAATAATGCTCACCCTACTCTCAAAATATCATTACACCAAGGCTTGTTCGCTAATTTTCTGTTGATCATTTAATGCATTTTGTCCTCCTTCAGTGTCCTTAATGAAGTTAACACTTAATCCTTTAATTAATGCCATTACATTTCATGGAGTGATGCTTGACACAGGTGGAATTACTGGTGGAAATTAAAGTTTTCCAGTTCATCCCATGAATTAAATCAACAAAGAATAGACGATTTAATACTAGACTCCTCATCGGTTGGGATTGAAGCAAGTTTGTTAAACCCAATTTTATGAATCATGCCCTTGATGAAACAAAGATTTAAATAAAATTAGAATATGGTTCTTGTATGGTATGAATTGTTCTATGACACAATACTTGGTGTTTAGAGAGAGATGAAATATTTAAATGATATATTTATTGTATGGCACGAGTTGATCAATAATTCAGTACTCTCCGCTAACATAGATAGATAGAGAGAGAGAGAGGGAGGGAGAGAAAAGTTTTAGATAATATAATTATTGTATAGCATGCATTGTTCAGTTTTTCAGTACTCATTCTGAGAGAGAGAGAGAGAGAGAGAGAGAGAGAGAGAGAGAGAGAGAGAGAGAGAGAGAGAGAGAGAGAGAGAGAGAAGTGGCCAAAGAGGTAGCTCTTGTGTCACTCTTTCCAGTGATAAGTGCACGGTAGGGAAAACAGAGGTATCTGGCTCTTTTAGATATAAAAAAAACTAGGTGATGGCTTAGAATTATGGGAGGAGAGTGAATGTCTACTTTTACATTTCTGAAAATATTTTTCGTCAGTCTTACCTACAGTTTTACAAAGCATATCTGATGAGAACGCGCTGCAGGACTTACTGTGTTTATGTTTTTTTCAAGACTATAAAGCATGTAATTATTAGGCATGTAGGTTTTTTTAATTAGCCGGCAGATTTTCTGTATACTAAAGTGAATTACAAATTTCCATTGGAAAATCTACGTACTCATCGAACAAAATGTTATCATAACTAACGTATCTCTATTTCTCACTTAGAGCACTGCAAATAACAACTATTAATGTAATTACATTATTGTAACATTCAAGCGGAATTTGATGAGAGAGAGGATATCTCATTAATGATCCACTCTAGTTGTGTGAGGGCTGCCTTAATGAGGCCTTCACGTATAAGCTAGCTCTGTTTGTATGTTTGTCTGGTTGTCTCTCCCAACCCATCTACCTCCAGTTTCCATGTAATAACATCCTAGTAAACACACACACACACAGACATACACATACACAATCTCTCTCTCTCTCTCTCTCGCTCTCTCTCTCTCTCTCTCTCTCTCTCTCTCTCTCTCTCTCTCTCTCTCTCTCTCTCTCTCTCAACCCAGCAGCGACCCATATCATTACAAGAACATTGTGGAACCTTAATTACTATTTTAGTAAACAGCACCATACTGAATTTTTAAGCAAACGCGTCCATATTACACTTTGCTTGTCAAGTGTTCGTCAAAAAAAAAAAATAAATAAATAAAGACGAGAGAGGGCGAGACCGAGGGGGTGGGGGAAGGGAGGGGAGATCAAACCTTAAAAATAGATTTCATATCTGCTGTTCATTTTTACTGTTTATGTTATCTCCAAAAAGATCGGAATTATATAGCTTAATCTGACTAAATTTCTGGAACACTTTATTAAGACTATCGTTTTCTTCATGTTTCAATGATACATTTATTGTTATTGTCAAAAAAGTCTCTGGCCCTCATTACCTATCTTTCTGTCTGTTCGTTTTACTGTTTGTCTGTCCCTCAGTCATAATATATTTTTATTATTCATTTCTCCTTTTGCAAATGTTTTGACGCTCGGAAGGTGAACTTTGTTGTAACTGGCCATTTTCTGAAAGTAAGTCGTTCTGTAAAGTTTTAATGATTATCTCTCTCTCTCTCTCTCTCTCTCTCTCTCTCTCTCCTCCAGAGCAGAGAGGCCTCATATTCCACATTATCTAGTTTTTTTAAATTTTGCTAAGAACTGTTTAGCTCATGATGCAGAATATTTCATCTCTACTTTTAAATTCACGAAATTGACTTAAATAATTCATGATTTATGATGTAAACATGTCATCTGTCATTGCACAATTACGTCTTACAAAATACTCAAACGGCTTTCACATTTTCATTCACGAGACATTCATTTCTTCTCACATTCTGGCGAAGGCTTCAATGATGTTATTAGAAAAGTTTACTCTGCATCCCTCTTATCCTTGTAACCTTCCGATTGGCGTCGTCTTTATGAGAAATATTTACCTTATTTATTAATACTGTGATCCAAAAAGAAACGAATAAAATATCAAACTGAATACGGGAAAATGGCTCCGAACATGGCAATCTTTTCGAGAAAGAAAAAACATCCTCTTTCATATCATATATTAAGATTAATTCAGATTTACACAATGCATGAGTTAGAATTAATCACTGCTTTTATTTTAATGAGAGGTCCTCCTTACATGAGAAGAAAAGTTGGAGGCCAAAACAGTAAGTATTAAGGAGAGCCCCCTCGATTTGGGACCTTGACGTGGTGAGGGGACTCTTGAACCCCTGGAATCTGTTCCCGGGTTGAGTCGAAGAGTCCTATGGACCATTATACATTTCTTTGCATTCATTTTTGTGGAATTTTCCGCTTTTGCTAAAATTTATTGGACCTGATAAACAGGAAAAGATATCAAAACTGGGATTGGGTTTATATCCGAAGGTAAATAGTGGGAACTGTGGTAGGACCATCAGTTGCCCGATAATGTTCGGACCTGAGAGATATCAGGCGGAACTATTCTATAAGGTTGGGCCACGGTTTGCCATTACACGATTAGAGTGGGCATGATAGTATTCTCGTAATACCTTCAGTCCTAGCAAGCAGGTTTGGCTTACACTTGGGCCACTATAATTGTGTTGTGCCATCCCCTGTGGGGTACGGTAGGGACGCGGACATTTGGGAGTTGGTCCTCATTTGTGCCATTGGTGGAAGAATAACCCCATGAAAGTCTGATGATATCTTTTTAAGGTTTTCATGTTTATTATTATTTTTTTTACCCCTCTCAAATCTTTATGTCTAGCATTTATAAGGATTCGAGTACCCCTGGACCCTCTGATGATGCTGTTCTGGCACAGATGACGACCTCTGCACCCACCTTGGAGATTGTAATTTCTCCAAATGTTGATGACTTCTAGAAAAATAAATTGACAAAAAGCAGTAATAACAAATATCCTGATCCCCCTCCTTACTTCCCCTCCCCTGGACCCTCTAGCCATGCTTCATTTATGACGACTCCAAGCAAGGACATGGACTTCTCTAGGAAATCTCCATCCAAAATCAAATCTTCAACACAGCCAGGTTGTGTGAAAAATTTGACAATGCTCCATATCGAAGACTTACCAGTCTGTTGTGATTATGAAATGATCTCGACAGCTCTGAAATTATTTGGAACTGTTGTAGAAATCAGGATGAATTTTATTGATCCTGAATGGAAATAGGAAGCGTGGGTTACCTTTAGTATCCATGATGAGGCTCTAAAGGCTAGTAGTATGATAAGTGCCACATAAATAGGTCAAGCTACAGTATGGAGAGCCTTAACAGACAAAGTTCCCAAAGACGTGGACGTTTATATGCCATCTAAATGGGCTCAAGATAAACCAGAGAGAAACCAGAATGCAGAAATAAGGACTCCTAAATCTCCTATGTGGGTGGTAGCTTCAGCCAAGGAGGAAAATTATAAATACTAGAAATTTTGCAGGTTTCTTCAGAAAAAGGTGGGAGGAATAAAGAGCGGTGATATTTCTCGTTTTGGGAAGAACACCGTTCTTATCCATGCCAAATCCACAACCCAAGCATATATGCTGACCTTGTTGGACATAAAAAATGATGAAATGATTACGAAGGTCAAGCCCCACTTAAGCTTTAGTTATGGGGGAGGAGTACTATTTGATGAAGACCTTTATGACATGGCAGAAGAAGAAATTCTAGAAATGAGTCCCACTTCAGTTTGGAGAGTGAAAAAGGCAGCTATTGCCAACATGATCATTTTAACCTTTGTAGATTCTGAAGTACCTTCTCATGTCATATTTGAAAATGAAAGGGTACGAGTACGTACTTTCCAGCAAAGACCAATACAATGCTATCATTGCTTTGAGTTTGGCCACCCATCAAAAAACTGCAAAAATGCTAAAATTTGTATAAACTGCTCTGGTGTCCATTGTTATGATAAATGTAATAGAAAAGCAAAATGTGTTAATTGTCAACTGAAACATAAATCCAATAACAAAAATTGTGAAATTTACAAATTTGAACTGTATTCACTAAATAAAGCCAATGCAAAGCATATAAGTATCGGTTTTGCAAAAAGACAATTAGGACAGATGTGCTCAAGTTCTTAAGCCACTATTCCTATCTACCACTAGGGGTGCAGTGGCAGCACCCTCTAATGTAGCAGGTACATCAACCCCTGTGGTAGTGGCCCAGCCATCTGGGTCAGGTGCTCGGCCTGTTGAGGCTAGAGCACAAGCCTCCAAGGAGGATAAGATGGCTCTTAACCCAACCACCTTGGAATTGTCTGAGGTAGAGTCTGTCTGAATCAATGGAGACTGAGGAGCAAAAGCACCAAAAGAGGAGACGTTCCCCCTCATCCTCTCCTCCAATTAAACATGCATCACTTGGTAATAGATACAAAGTACTAAGCTCGATGCAAGAACCCCAGCCTGAATTTAAACAGACTGACAAGAAAGGGAAACAAAATGGCACCAGTAAATCAACAGGTAATAAACCAAACCTGTCAAGACCAGTCCTTTCCAAATCATCTCTTGATAATACTCATATACAAAAGAGAGTAAATGAGAAGGCTCCATTCAAAGGGCCTTCTACCAACCCCAAAAATAGTTTTCATGTCAGTACTACAATGGAACTGTAGAGGTCTTAGGGCTCGAAGTGAAGAGCTAAAGGTACTGCTCCATGATCATAGCCCAGGTATTGTGTGTCTCCAGTAAACTAAGCTTGGAAGCACACAATATAATCCTGGGTTAAATTACTGCATATATAATTCTCCACCACCAATCGGAGATAGAGCTAAGGGAGGTGCAGCAATTATTACGCATAAGTCGCTGTAACACTGCTTGCTATCGATTAATATTCATCTCCAAGCTGTAGCAGTAACTTTCATTTTAGACAAGCAAATTACAGTTTCCTCCATCTATCTTCCTCCTGATTTGGATTTCACTTATAATGATATGCATTTACTGCTCAATCAGCTTCCTACTCATTTCCTCCTCCTTAGTGATTTTAATGCTCACAACCCCATATGGGGTGGGAACACGACAGATGCCAAGGGTAGGATGTTGGAGGATATTATGGATGATCATAATATCACTGTACTCAATAATGGAGCCATGACTTACCATAATATCTACTCCAATACTTATTTGGCTATCGATCTGAGCTTTTGCTCCTCTAGTGTTCACACTGACTATGAATGGTAAGTAAATGAATATCCAAATGGGAGTGACTATTTCCCAATTCATATAAAAACAGTTAAGAATCAGCCCTCTGAGTCACTTCCCAAATGGAAGGTAGATAAAGCAGACTGGAAGAAATTTAATGAGTATGTTCTCATGGGTAAGAAAGTGAAATAATTTCCATCTATCTCGGAGGCATATAATTACTTCAGTAACACTACCATCAACAGTGCAATTGCCTCTATTCCCACAACAAAAGGGAAGCCCTCTAGACCAGCAGTTCCTTGGTGGAATAAAACCTACAGTAGTGTGAGAAAGATCACTAGGAAATGCTACAAAAAGTGTAAGAGGAATGGAACTGCCCAAGCCAAAGTTATTTACCAATGTGCCATGGCCAAGCAAAACAAATATTTAAAAAAAGCAAAAAGAGAGTCGTGGATGTACTTCATTAATGGCATTAGCTCAAAACACCATCCAAAATGATTTGGAAGAAAATTAGAAAACTAAATAGCAAGTTTATCCCTGAACCTCTGCCTACCCATAAGATATATGGTGACCTAATCACCCAACCAGAGAGGGTCACAGAAAAATAAGAACATTCCTCGAGAATATCAAGTAGTGAGAACTATTCTCTACAATTCCAAGACATTAGAAATACCCAGATTTCTCTCGATTTAAGTGAAAATAATTTTGAACCATATAATGCAAAATTTACACTGCAGGAACTCAAAGATGCCTTGCAGATTACCAAACCATCAGCCAGTGGTGAAGATAAAATACTCTATGAAATGCTGAAGCATCTCCCAGAAAAGTCAAAGAAATTTCTTTTAGATATAATAAATGCAATCTGGGAAACTGGTAGTATTCCTAAGAGATGGAAACTATCATTAATCCTCCCTATGAAGAAACCAAACAAGGATCCTGCTTTATCCAGCAGCTACAGACCAATAGCTCTCATCACCTGTGTTTGTAAGCTGATGGAAAAGATGATTAACACTAGACGTGTATGCCACTTAGAAACAAATAAATTGCTTTCGCCACTCCAGTTTGGCTTTAGGAAAAGTAGATCTACTTTAGATCCCTTACTGAGGCTCTCAAACCAAATACAACAAGGTTTTGCTAAGCAGAGCCAAACAATAGGAGTTTTCTTTGATTTGGAGAATGCATATGACACCACATGGCATTATGGTATTATAAAAAGTTGTATAAGATGAGCATTAAAGGAAACATTATCAGATTTATAAATTCGTTTTTATCAGAAAGATATATAAAGGTAGGAGTTGGGAATCAAGTATCACGACCTTTCTTACAAGAAGAGGGAATTCCTCGGGGTATTGTCCTTAGTGTCACCCTCTTTGCTGTTGCCATTAATGGGGTATTAGAAAAGATATCATCACCAGTAAAAGGGTCTTTATTTGTAGATGATTTGGCTCTGTACTGCACAGGATACGATGTAGCATCTACCAGTAGGTTCATGCAAAGAGCCATCGTTAAAGTAAGCAAGTGGTCTAACGAGCAAGGGTTTTGATTTTCCGAATCTAAAACTGTCGCTGTTCGGTTCTGCAGACGCCGAACTAAGGAAGCCATTACAACTCTTACCCTAAGAGGAATTAATTTACCTTACTCTACTGAAGCAAAGTTTTTAGGAATGGTCTTAGATGAAAAGCTCGCTTGGAATAATCATATTGACCAGTTAAAAGTGAAAGTGAAGAGATCACTAAATATTTTAAAAGTAGTATTTAATTTTAGTTGGGGTGCTGATAAGAAATCGTTGTTAAGGCTTTATAATGCAGTATGTTTATCTAAGTTAGACTATGACTGCCAAGTATACTCATGTGCTTCAAAGACTAAACTTAAGGAATTGGACACTGTGCATAACATGGGGCTAAGGATCTGCACTGGAGCTTTTAGAACTTCACCCATTGAAGTAGACTCCCATAGCTACCACTGGACTTGAAGAGGCATGAGCTAGATCTGAGACACACCACGCGGCTGGAAAGTTAAAAGGAGAATCCTTCTTTTAAGATCTTAAAACAGTGTGACTCAAGTCTTTTTAGATCTAGATCTTCAATACCATTTCAAATCAGACAGCTGAGTGAACTGGAGGATGAAAGTATAGAAACGCAGAAGATCCTACAAGTGAAACATCCTGATATCCTTCCATGGTTTATTCCAGCAATAGATGTCTGCATTAAAGAGACAAAGAAGAAAGATCGTCTGGAAGAAGAAGTCAGAAACAAGTTTTTGGAGCACGGTGAGAGGCATGTAAATGACAGGAAAATCTATACTGATAGATCAAAATCGGAAGATGGAGCAAAAGTTAAGTATATCTTAGTTTAACCAGACCACTGAGCTGATTAACAGCTCTCCCAGGGCTGGCCTGAAGGATTAAATTTATTTTACGTGGCTAAGAACCAGCTGGTTACCTAGCAACGGGACCTACAACTTTTTGTGGAATCCGAACCACATTATGACGAGAAATGAATTTCTATCACCAGAAATAAATTTCTCTAATTCTTCATTGGCCAGTAGGAGAGTCAAGGAAGATGGGGTAGGATGTGCAGTGGTGTGTGAGGGGAATCATATAAAAAAGTTATCAGACTTCTCATCCATATTCACTGCTGAAGCAACAGCTATAGTTGATGCTTTAAATCTTGCATCTGATAAGAAATGTAAATCCACAGTAATAAATAGTGACCCAAGGAGTGTTTTAGAAGCCCTAAAGAAGTTTAACTCCACCCATCCCTTAATTCAAAAGGCTCAGGAATGGCTTTTTTATCTTTCTGTCCGCCACAAATCAGTAAAGTTTTGTTGGATTCCTGGCACATTGGTCTAGAAGGGAACTAACAGGCTGATAGTAAAGCAAAGGATGCTGCAAGATGTGATTTTTTAACTAATAAGGTGCCACATTTGGACATGTGCCCAGTTATCAGACGATATATTCATACAAAATGGCAGCAAAGATGGATTTCCCCCATTTTATCCACAAATAGGAAGTACACAAACATTAGAAAAGTATCGATTTTTGGAGTTCGGGTTTTAATCATAACAGAAGATTTAAGATCATCCTAACACGGCTTAGGATTGGCCATACCCACTTCGCTCATAGCTATATTTTAGAGGGAGTCAGTGCCCCAGTTTGTGCTCACTGTGGTGGTCAGCTAACCATTGAGCATATGCTGGCGCACTGTCCTAAATTCAGTCGCCTTAGGGCAAAGTACTTACTAACTGGGAAGACTATTTTAAATGATGACGTTGAGGTAGATAACCTTATGAGTTATCTAAAAGAATCTAGTTATTCTAATGGGATATGATTTCAGTATATCTAATAAAGATTTTATTCATATTTATTCTTGTACTAAGAACATATTTTGAAAATAAAAGTTTAATATATACTTATTTTTTTGTTGGCTCTATCTAATATCGTTATTAATTTTTTACGTTCACATTTTAACACTAAATTTTATTAGTATATCATCATTCACCTGTTCATTATCATTCATATCATTAATTTGTATATTTCACCTTCATTACGGCGCTGAATAATCCTGATGGGTTCCGGAGCTTGGTCTTCAAGACCTAAATTTCATAATCAATCAATAATTAAGGAGAGAGAGAGAGAGAGAGAGAGAGAGAGAGAGAGAGAGAGAGAGAGAGAGAGAGAGAGAGGAGAAACCTAAGATCAATATAACTTCAAAAGAAGTGGTACGTCATAAAATCACCTCATATATTTACATAGTCCTCATCTGTCACCGGAGAAGTAGAATGAATTCGATCCTAGGTACAGCACCTGACTTCGGCAAGAATATACAGAACTGATTTGAAATAAGCCTGATGGCTGAACTGAAATTAGTTGCTGTCTCCCATGTTCCTTACTAAAAACTCATAGGTTCGCTACCTGGTCAGAGCAGATCTACATAAAAAAAAAACTGTAAATCTGTCACAATAAATATCTGAAACTTTTCTAACCTCTGTAGGAACAGTAGTCTATTTACCGACAGCAGATAGTCAAGTTTGTTACTACCATAACGTCTTGTAAAGCTATGCGCCAGGCTTCTATATCGGTCTAAGACCTTTTGAAATCGTCATTTTGTATTTGGATGTATGGTTTCTAAGAGATTAGAAAAATATGTATTAAGTTTTTAAACTCGGGCCCCTAAACTCGTTTGGCAGATTGTGTCATAATTTCTAAGGATAATTTTCAGTAAATTAAATTTAACACCAGAAACAATAGTATTTTATGGCTATTTACTTGGATAAATGAAAACTTAAAAATCAAATATTATTCTCTGTTAATTAGAATTTTATTCAGGAATAGAATTCATACCTTTTAATTAAAATCTCAATCTGACATTTTCAGCTTTATGAGAACTGATATCTAATAACAAAAGCAGAGAGGTATTTAGTTTTATTATATCCTTACTAATGTTAATGTAGATTTGTTATTTTCTTACTGAGAGATCTCAACTTGTAGAGAGAAAGTCTAAATTACCAATCCCCATGTTGACATACTTTTTATTATTTTTATAGATTTAGGCACTGGGCTTTTTGCAGGAATGAACACACACGCACACACACACACACACACAGAGAGAGAGAGAGAGAGAGAGAGAGAGAGAGAGAGAGAGCGGGAGAGAGAGAGAGAGAGAGAGAAGATACATTTTACAGTTCACAGATAAAAGCCTCTACGTCCACCGCCAAACTTACATAACCTGATAGGGTTACTGGACAGGAAGAGAATCAGTGAGCGTACATGATCAGCAAATACTGAAGGCTTTTTGATCTGCCAAGATGACCGTCATCTCCCTGCAGTATTACTCTTGGCCTGGAAAGATCCGGAGGTCCACACTAGGTCTTCATCTCTTTTTCACATATTATCATATTTAAGGAAAGAACCCATGCTGGGATTATCCCGGCTTTGTCTAAAGGAATCATTACTAGTCTTGTATTGAAAATTTACTTTGTTACACAACAATGAATAAAATAGAACGAATAGCTCGTTCAATTCAAAACATATTCATTGTCAATTCATTTGACGCAATAGTCTCTCCTGTAAACGAAATACTCATTGATGCTATTTTTGCTTTCTTTCGTTGATGAAAGTTATCAAGCTTAGTTCATTTTCTTAATAATGTAGATAGCTTTCCCCCTACTTCTCACTACTTAAGAATCATACAGTTATTTGGACAGAACACACATGTCAGTTTCTAGATATATTGTAGGTCTGTTTTCCTATTTTTTTTTTATTGTCTCAGCTCAGTGGTCTGGTTAAACTAAGATATACTTTTTTTTATTGTTCTTCCCCTCTACTTTTCCTCATTCATCTGTCGTGTATTTTCATTTTTATTTTCAGTAAACCGAAGTTTTGAGACACAATCTTTCCCGGAAAGGAGGAGCTGTTATAATTCTTGGAAGCCTAATAAACACAAAATTCAATCATGAGGACATTTGCAAGGGATGTTGCATCTCAGTTATAATCTTGAACTGTATAAAAAGGGATTTGAACTGTTTCCGGATTAGGTCTTTTTGCTCAGTTTCTGGGAAGTTTTACAAGACATTGTTAAATTTGGTTTCGGTTACTGATGATAACATATCTGAATCCAACTAAAAGCAAAAAACATGAGCGCTTATTAAGGAATGTACAATTGTTAATAAACTGAGGTGTTACTATAAAGATAAGCCTATATTGATAAAGCATGGTCTTCGGAGCTTATATATGACCCCAAATTAACCAATGTACTTATTAATGCATTTATATATTATAAAAGCTATTTATAATTTAGCTATAATCTATTTATACATTTTTATTCTGTTTAATTGCTACTACCATTTACTACATTTCACAGAAATCATTGCAATAAAAAGGAAATGAATAAATAATTTCAAAGCAAGAAAATCGCCTTTTCCATGGTACAATGCACTGTGCCATTTGAGCACATAATTTCCGTGATGTTTCTGAACATTAAGCTGCGATTTCATAAGGTTCTTTACGCATCACGCCGGCAAAACTTTGAGCCGACGCGCGATAAACCTCTGTTTATCCGAGATATAAGAGAAATTTTTTTACTGAGTTGTTGAATCCTTTCTTTGTGCAAGTGGTAGAATGATAGTATAATCCTGTCGTGGAAGGAATTATTTTTTTTTCTGGTATGAAAGTCTCATAAAAAGGTCTGTATGTTCCACGATTTCTAAACAATTGATGTGAAGGTGGAGTATACTTCAAAAAACATGTATAAGTAGATTTAGACAAATGCAAACACACCCACACACATATACACACACACACGCCTACTGATAACTGGATATTTTTATTTCTTAATAGTCCTCAAAATACTGCTGGAAAGCAAAAACAATCGGATTTGATTTTTCTTTTTATAAACCGAAGAGAGATAAAATCCTCAAACCTAATGCTCACATCTCCGTAGCAATTTGATAGTTGTCATTTACAGTTATTGGACTAGGCCTGGGCGACAATTTTGCTTCTGTACTTAGGTTATTATTAGTATTCTTTCAAAATTTGTTTTGCTTTAATTTTTCCTTCCAAGATTAGAATTGCATAATTCCAAGGAACAAGAATAAACCAGTTCTTGCATTTCCTGTAAGTATATTTGAATGGTCACATACCTGTACAGTTTTCAGATTTTCATTTGGAATCAATTTAAACGAACATCGCCAATTCATAGACTTCGCAATGTTCTGTGTGGCGACTAGCGTGACACAGTCTATAAGATTTCAGTCCGGATAAAATCTCTCAGCACTCAGTTTCGATATACATGTTTGCTGGGATTGGACGGAGCCCTTCTGTCATTCATGTGTCTGCAGTCGTAACTGATTAACAAATGTTTATTTGCAAAAATCTGTTGTCTATTGCATTATTTTCCTGATTTTCCTAGCCGCTTTAAATCCCATTACATACCAATTCTTGGTATCTAGTTTCCGGAATGGCTTTACGTAAATTCCTCCTCATATATTTGTTATAAATTCTAAAATGGATATATGCATGAACATATAGAAGACTGAATGTAACATGAAAACATAAAAAAAAATATATATATATAGTCGAGAACTATGCATTCTTTCATTAAACACATTTTATTTTCTATTTTTACCTCAAATGGTAATTTTTAAATGTGCTTAGATAACTGAACTCGGCGAGAGAAACTTATACATGTGGTAAAATCGTTGCAGAGAAGCAGAATAAATAAAGCAGTTAACTTGTTTTTTTACAGATTCGTCTGTAACCCCAAAGGTCCCTATGAAGGTTCCCAACAGCAAAGTACGAAACTGAAGGGCATTTATATATCCATAATTTTCATGGATGCAATATAAAACTGTTTGTAAACAATTATTTCTCATGGAAAAACTATGGGACAAACAAACAAAATTCGATTTACGTTTGTTTTTAGCAGCCTTTCTAAAGAAGTATGTATTTCTCGACTAAATTGACAGTTTAGTGAAACTTCCTCTTTTTTTATGCGCTGCTGTTTAAAAAAAAAAAAAAAAAAAAAACTCTCTTTCATAGTTTCCTGTTTCACTAGTTTTTTGGAGTTTATGTCAATCATTTACACTACAGGCTGTCGACAGTAATTTCCAATATAGTTAACACAGTTGAGACGCTTGGGTGCCACGTGGCTTTTCCACGTTAAGCAGTGTAATATATTTGATAACAAACTTCATTTTCCATAAATACTAAAGAACACCATCACAGCAAAGAAAGGAGTTTTTCTTTTATTGTAATTTCTTTGTATCAGAAATGTTTGTTCCATTAGAATGAGTCTGTTCAAGTTGTTAGTCAATCAACTGTTTGTAGATTTCCAACACATATGTTTCCAGTTTAAAAATAAGAAAGAGCACTACTTAATATCGCAATAAAATATGGATTAAAAACTCTAGTGGATGTTTTTGCATTGCTCAGTGTGCGTGAGAGAAACCTCTATACGAATAAACTGGAAATATTTTGCAGTCCAAAAGAGATTATACATTTTTCTTTTCTTTAGCTGACTGCACAATAATTGAAAGGAAACAGTATTATCACAGTTTGCTGGATGGTGATCAGCACACAATGTATTTCTTGTAACTGATCTGTTAGAATTGTCTGAATGGGTGTTAGTCACTTCCAAAGCACGTAATTCAGAAAAATTTAAATTCATTGCAAAATTCTCACAGTAAATGTATATTTCCAGTTTAGCAACATAAGCTAATCTAGGAAGAACCTCTCATGGACCAAAATTCAGGTTTCATTTTCCTCCAAGCAGAAACGCATGGAAGAACACACTATTTACTCTTCGTTTAGGCGGGAAATAAAGGCGTGTTTCGATTGGATGATGAAAGTTACTCAAATTTGTTGTCTCATTGCTGTTACCACGGTTTGGCAATACTGCTAAAATTCTTCCGCTGCTCATAGGCGTTACCTCAAGTTATGGAGACAATGGTGTCTCATAAACAAACTTTACTTTCATGAACTTAGTTTTCGTACAAAGTTAGTATTTCAAGGAATGTCAATTTTGTCTTACTTTAACGTTCCGTTTATAGTAGATACGTGAGCCTAATATTATGTACTAATATTATATACTCCTGTTGTGATTGGTGCCTCAAAGAACTCATGGCATATTACTATTCTTACGAAATAGTTGCCAGATAGCAGTATCTAGCGACTTGCTTGTGATCTTCTTTGTTTTAACGTGCTTTTACCCATTTTTATATGGGGTAAGCACAATGCCTTCTTTTGAAGGACTTTGATTTGGTGTTGGGGTAGGCCGTAGCCTTGAACGGCTGCCCTGCCTGACATCGCTTACACCCCGGTAACGATGTGTACGTGTATACTTCCTTTAAATGAAAAGACATAGAAGTAACTTTGGTTATAATAGGTTTTCCATTGTTTCCATAGCCTAAGGTAACGTGCATGAAAAACAGACGACTCATAGCAATATCACCAATAAGCTGAAAATAAACAAGTGAGGAAATAATTATGTAAGTGATGGTATTCACAAACTCTCTCTTAATCTTTTGATAATATGATAAATGACATATGCTTATATTGTGGATTTGTTTATGATGGAAAGGGTTTTTTTCTACTTTTTTTTTTTATCTCAAATACTTGTTCATCTCAGCTCCTTGTGTAAATATTAGGTTGCCACTGTGACACCTATGAGGAAACCAGTCGGAATTCAAGTTAAAATCGTTGTTAGCAACCAATGGAAACTGTATATTTCTCGCCTCAACTAACGGTACTTCGAGAGCTCCTCTTACGAGCTATTAATTTACTAAATTTTTGCATGTATAATGTTGGCCAAGGAAAGAGAGAAGATTTGAGAAATACATTTGTGCTACAATTGTGGTAACAGGTGAATGTGGCTTTTCCTTAGGAACATTCACTTCAGGGTATGACATCCCTACCTACAAGGGTTAGGGTAGAAGAGATTCTTTAGCCTTGGCAGGCAACTCTTCTAGGAAAAGGACAGGTAGGTGGGAGGGACCCTTTAGCCTTGATAGGCAACCCTTCTAAGCGAAGGTTCCTCTGAATAACCTACAAACCTTGTTTAGTGGAGCAGTTTAATGTGATTTTTGGCCAGAATCGTTCATTTGATGGTACAAGCATGAAATATGGTATGAATATACTCTGTACGTCACTTTCTGAGAAAAAAGTGCTAGTCATCAAAAATTCCAATATGGCCACCATTTTTTTCAAGATGGCTACTAGCCCACCAAAACAGCCATAAACCATAAAAATGCCGATCTCTGTATATTTATTTCCAGCTTTTGGTACTCAAAAAATGCTACTGATGAAGGGAAGGCAATGAGGATAAGCTCTTTCTGTCTATATAATGCCCCAAAGGGTTGCAAACTGCGGAGCCGATCTTGCTGTCAAGTTAACACTATTGTTCCTGAGGCAGGGGGGATTCTGCAGACAGCAATTGGGCAAACAGAAGGTTTTGGCACCATAAAACCAGTTGCTTTGGACAGATGCAGCTTAATATCAAAGTAAACTATGGAGGTAGAGCCAAGAGAGTGTTTGTCGCTCACTACCAGGGCACACTGGTGACAGACACTACTGTGAAACTCGGCATGGGGTTCAATATCAGCTAAACTGCAAGTTTAATATCCCAAATGCTATAATCAGCCCCTAAGAAATTAGATAGCTGTGCCTGAACTGACAGGATGTGCCATCGCGGGAGACTGGAGCCAAAGATGATGGGGGCTTTAACGTTATCTGGATGGTGTACAAACTGCACAGGATTTAAATAATATTAGATGAATGATCGGGTTAGGCTTAGGGCAACAGCTCGAACCTAACTGTATCTCATATATGAAGTGAGTAAAGGTGGTAAAAGATAAACCCTCAGCCAGGTCTACTTAAGTTCAAAGTATCTTATCATGTATACCAAACCAAAAATGTAAACTGATTGGAGTAAATGTCTTTGTCAAGAGGAAAAAAGTGATGAAACACTAATTTCACCTCTCAGGTTATTTCAGAGGAAACAGTACTCTGCGGAGTATGTTAATCTTGCAAAAAATGTACCATTGTTTCATGTCTTTATTGCTATGCCAATATTATTTGATCCAGCACAATTAGATGATGGAGAAGGCATAGAAACTACATTGATGCGAAATAAAGCAAAATATCTTAACACCTGCTGACTTTTGTTTAATAATACCAAATTGAAAAGAGCACAGAAGAGAACAGTGACTCCCACTACATCAGGCACAGAAGAAAACCGTGGAAAGAGATCAAGAACCTCAGACCTTCCAAAGGTACAATGCTTTTTGTGTGAAGAAGAGGATAAAATATCAAATTTAAGACAATCAATGACAATGCAGCTGAATGAAAAACTCAGTCAATGTGCCAAGACCCTAAACCACGGAAAGCTCTTTACAGAGTTAAGTGCTGATGATGCTGTTGCTCAAGAACTGAAGTATCACCCACAATGCTTGGCAGACTTATACAACTCACAGAGGACACATCTTAATGCGATAAAGCAAGAGGAGAATTGCCATGATCAATGGAAAGAGTTATATCCTTTGGCTTTTTCTGAACTTGTCATCTATATCATTGATAGCAAGGTTACTAATACAGGAACATCACCTGTAATATTCAGACTTGCTGATCTAGCTACCCTATACAAGTACCGGCTATAACAACTAGGTGTAGACTCCCCAGACATCAATACCATCAGGTAAAAAAAGCAGTTACTCAATGGAACCCCTGAGCTTGAGGCCCATAGGAAAGGGCGTGATGTCTTTCTAGCATTCAGAAAAGACATTGGCACAATTCTGTCTGATGCTAGCAAGTACAGTGAAGCTATTCATCTGGCTAAAGCTGCAGATATCATTCAAAGAGAAATGCTTGCTCATAAGACAAAATTCAGTCAAGATTGCAAGAAGGACTTTGAAAGGAAGCTGTTCCACAGGTACTTCTACAGTTTGTTTGCAGCACTGAGCATGCTGTTGACATCAGGTGTCATCTGGGCCATGGTGTTGTACAGCCAGATGTTGCTATTGCACAACTTTTACAATACAACTGCTACTCTAAGTATACTGAAGGATCAAAAACCCACAGGCATTCAAAACACTGTGAAACACCTTTTCCCATATATGTCGGGATAAAAGTGTTTGCCAAAACAAGAAAAAGTGAACTAATTGACAAGCTTCATGATAATGGAATTTGCATATCATATGACAGTGTTAGAAATATCAGGGCAGTTAGGCGAGAGTGTAGAAAAGCAATATGTGGAAGATGATGTTGTGTGTCCACCTATTTTGAGAAAGAAACTTTTCACAACTTCTGCTTTAGACAACATAGACCACAATCTAACAGCTGCAACAGCTAGTACATCCTTCCATGGTACAAGTATTGCATTGTTCCAGCATCTAAGTCCAGAGGAAGAAGGGGAAGTACTCACATTGCCCAGTGTTATAGACAGTAGAATTAAAACGGTTTCTGAGCTTCCTGAGTCATTCACGAATATCCCACTGACCTTCTTCTGCAAAAGGAATCCAGAACAGAGCACCATTGATGATGTATCATTGCCAGACCCCAGGCTTCTCAGTATAACATGGTCAGTGCATCATGCAAACAAACAAAGGACAAATGATTTTGTGACCAGCATCAGTTTTTGTTGCCATTTTTGTGAGATCAAGCCCAAGTGTTGTCTCCATCATGCATGCTATGAAAAAAATCAGGGAATCTGTAGCTTTCCTTAACCCAGGACAAACACCAGCTATAACAGCTGACCAGCTACTTTACTCATTGGCTAAGCAAATACAGTGGCGCTGGCCTGGCAAATATGGGAGTATTAATTTGTAATTATGTTTTGTGGACTTCATATTGAGATGATAGCCTTGAAATCTATTGGGTCGATGCTAGAGGACAGTGGATGGACTGGGGCACCTGTTGAAGAAGGTTCACTTCTATCTGCTACCAATGTCACCAAGACTCGCCAAGCCCATCAGATTACAGCATGCAGCTTATTTAAGCTCTTGAAGAAAGCCTATAGTGCATATTCTGCTGAGCAGAAAGACAGTGAAGAGGAATCTGTAACTTTAAAAAGAATGTCCACATTTTCAATAGTGGCTTTTTGTTTTGAAAATGGAGTTGACTATTTTGACAATGATACATTCATTTAGAAAGGGAAGCTTTGCACTGTATCGTGAATCTCTGTCGGAACTAATACCATGTTTCTCTGCCAAGAACAACTTCAATTAGGCATGATGGCTTCCAATTCATCTTTGAGATATGATGAGCCTGGAGAGACAAAACTCAAAGGTTGCAAAGCAGCTACAAAATGGAAATTTTGTTGTTCACAACTCTGGAAGGCATTTCTCATCAATGGCTATTGACTAGGCCCATGAGCAGAACAATGCTATCATCAAAGGAGATGGGGGAGCTATAGGGCTACAGAGGACCAATCAGCTCTTCATAGATGGATGGTGGCCGGACCAGAAATAAGTAAGTTTGTAACCAATTATGAAACAGCATCGGGCAGTAAAGATATAAAGCAAAATATTCGTCACCATGAACAGTCACATGCAGCTCAAAAGGTATTCCTTGAGAAGGTGCACTGGCTCACCACAGTCATGTAAGAAATGGGCAATCCATTTGCTGAAGAGACAGGAGATCTTCTGACCCTTGACACGAATGACATCGCAGAACCCTCTGAACCTGAACTTGTTGCAGCCCATTTTGAGAAGGGAAAGGAACAGTTCAAAACTTTTAGGGATAAAATGCAGACTGATAGTCATTATTTCTACCAACCAATCAAGAAGAACAAGACAGGTTTTTTCAGTGCAGGGCCAAGGCAAAACGACCAATCTGAGACAAAGCTAATTGAGGACGATTGTTCTTAATAATGAGTCAGTATATTTGTCACTTATATATATATATATATATATATATATATATATATATATATATATATATATATATATATATATATATATATATATATATATATATATATATATATATATATATATATATATATATTTTTTTTTTTTTTTTTTTTTTTTTTTTCATGATGTTGCCTTGTAATACGTATATCCTCCTATAATTTTGACATATTTACTTTTTTCATGTGTTATGTTTAATGATAATGATTGTTGAAGTGTCATATTTAGTTTAGCATCAGATCTCAAAAGAACATGATTAAGTAACTTGATAGCGTAATTTAGAATTGTTAATACAATTTTAATAGTAACGTAATTTAGAACGAATATCTTTCTTGGTAAAAGCGTAGTATGTGAACACGTGTGTGTGTCCACCAAGGCTTGTTTCATTTCAGTTGTCATCTGTTGAGAAAAGAAGGAACGCTTTGTTTTGGGTTAGCGATGACAGGTTTGCAAAACAAACGCCAATTCGTCCCATACAGGCTCAAGACGAGTGATTTCATGTTGTTACATGCGTTGTTTGAGTCACGTACGCCACTTTGAGAGAAAGAATACGTGTCCTGATCAATTACGTCATGTTTTGTAAGATGCGTTCAAAACGTTTTGCTGGGATGACGTAACTTTCCTTCTAGAAGCTTCTCCATTGTATCTCGCACCCAAAATGCTTTAATGACATCACCTCCCTGCTTCTAGAACTTTTGTATCTCGTACCCAAAATGCTTTAGTGACATCATGTAATTGTTTCACGTATTACTGGAATCCTAAAATCTATTTCATTCTAATTTCTGAGATCAGTCGATTTGGTTCCATCTCTCTCTCTCTCTCTCTCTCTCTCATTCCTAATTAGGAAGAGATTACTTTTAACGTAATTTTTTGTGGTCACTTTTAACATTAACTTTTGAGATCTGAATTTAGCAAAGTTAGAAGAAGAAGAAGAAGAAGATTTAGTTTGTAACAGCGCCTGGTAAAAAAGTGTGTATTGTGTAACGCAGCTGCAGCAAGTGATTTACAGAGGTTTTCACAAGTTGTGTAAGGTAACGTGAAATTTTACTTATTGATACCATGGTATGATAAGTTAGGAAGTTGTGGTATGATAAGTTAGGAAATTTTGAACAAGTGAAATCATTATTGATAAATCTTATGTGTATATTTGTGTGTTTTTCTATTTACAATTTCTTTATATTTTCACATTTTTTTATGTTTGTGATGTAACATTTATTTACATAGCATTGTAAATATTTCTTGGTAATTTAACATTGCATACTTAATTTAACATTGCATACTTGATTTCATTTATTGAGATTTTCTTTTTAAATCTTGAGTAATTCTTGATAGTTTAAATTTTGCTTGAATAATTTAAATTCCTGAAAAAGTTTTTGTGAATTAGTTTTGTTTCATAATTTAATTCAAGAATTCATTGAGTTTTGTGTTATTTTCAACTAATAGTAAATTTTTCAGATTGTGAATTCTAATTAATAGTGAATTTTAATTATAAACTTTGAATCTGAAAATAAATGTTTGTATTTAACATTTTTAGAAATACAGTGTTTCATTTATTGACCATCAGTGAATAGGATTGATTGTGTGTGCACAAGGCAAAGTGATAAACATGTTTTGTTCTTTTAGTTTTGCTAAAGTGAATTAGGACCAGGGAAACAGTTAGAGTTTTTTGATGGAGTGATGCCCTTTTACTCTAGAAGATTTCTAGTTTAATTTTTGATACCTCACACATATTCTGATAGACTTAGTTTGATTTTTCAAGTAATAAATAAGTTTTTTCTTAAGGGATCACTGTTACCTTTAGAGTATTCAGTCGTAACAATTAATGTTATGAGAGTTCAGGTATCTGGCTGAAGTGAGGTATATTTTTGAATCTTGAGATTAGTTTTGTAATAACCAGGTACTTGATACGCATCGTGACATAATATTGTTTGGTGCCCAGAGACCCGTGGAACAAAACAAAATATCACTCTGGTTTATGGTTTATGCTGGTGGTGTTAGGGATATATTTTGATAGGAGAGTGACCACATAGTTATTTTTTACTTTGTATTGTGAATTATTTAGTTGAGTAACTTAGAGAAAATGGCTCTGTTCAATGTTCAGAGGTTTTTAGCAGCTCCTTCCATCCAAGAGTTATCTGAATCCAACCTGACTAAGGCACAGTGGATTGCTTTAGCAGTAGCATGTGGGGGTAATGTGTCTAGTGGTATGATTAAGGCACAAATCAAATATATTGCAATCCAAGCGTTGATGGACTCTGGTAAAGTAGATGAAGAGTTGGGAGAGGTGCAAGAATTGTTGAATGCAGCTGAGGCAGAATTTACAGATAAACATGAGCAAAAGAAAGAGAAAAGTGATGCAGAAGCAGAACTTAGACGTATAGAAGCAGAAGAAAATTTGATTAAGCTGAGGATACAGGCTGAAAGAGAGAAAATACAAGCAGAAAGAGAAAGAGAACATAGAGAGAAAAGAGAAAGAAAGGAAAGAGAAGAAGAAAAAGCAGCAGAAGAAGAAAGAGAAAGAGCAAAAGAGGAGAGAGAAAGAGAAAGACATGAAAGGGAGATGGAGTTAATAAAAGCTCGATCCACATTACCTGTAACACCGTCTAACCCTACTCAAGGTAATTCAGACCCTGTATTTGATGTAGTAAGATTGCAGAAGTTAATTCCGAAATTTACAGAAGAAGCCCCAGATGAGTTTTTTGATCACTTTGAAAAAGTGGCTTCAGGTATGGGATGGCCAGAAGATAAATGGTCGGTCTTGTTACAGAGTGTTCTCATTGGTAAAGGAAGAAGTGCCTATTTAGCCTTATCAGCTGATCAGTGTAAAGAGTACAAGGTACTGAAACATAATGTGCTACAAGTTTACCAGATGACCCCTGAATATTATAATGAAAGATTCAGATCTTTGAGAAAGGATGACAAGATAAATTTCTTGGATTATGCCTACAAAGTAAGAAGATGTTTTAAACGATGGCTGGAGGCTGCTAAAGTTAAATCTATGGACGAACTTGAGGAATCAGTAGTCCTAGAACAATATCTTAGAGGAATTCCTGAACACATAAGAGCCTATTTAAGAGAGAGAGAGGTTAAAAAACTTGACAAAGCTGCTACATTGAGCGAAGATTTTAATATAATTTCTAGCAAAAGAAATTATAATGTCAAGTACCAGAACCAACAACGCACAGGTTTCAGATCTCATCCTAATTTCAGGAACATTACAACTGGAAATCCTTCCAGTGGCTATGCCAATACAAAGTCAGGTAACATCCCTCAGCAATTGAATGTTAAATCCTCATCATCCAGTCTGTTTTCAAGACAGATGCAGAAGACTAATGTTGTCTGCTACAAGTGTGGAAGAGTAGGACACTACAGTCGAGATT
The DNA here is from genome assembly GCA_039081455.1 of Macrobrachium rosenbergii. Classification (NCBI taxonomy): domain Eukaryota; kingdom Metazoa; phylum Arthropoda; class Malacostraca; order Decapoda; family Palaemonidae; genus Macrobrachium; species Macrobrachium rosenbergii. Next base: position 33,894,114 of record JANJGK010000031.1, on the reverse strand, counting down.
GTTATCAGACACAACAGAAGACCAAACCAGTTGGTCAAGTGGTTAAAGGTAACCAGGTGAAGCAAACTACGAAGAGCAGTGTGGGAACGACTGAGACTAAACAAGCAGAGTGTTTAGCAACCAGTGGAAATGTAACTTCAAGCAGTGAGTGGCTGAACAGCTTGGAGGCTTTTAAGCCATATATCTATGAAGGTACGCTGACAACTCAAGGAGGAAGTGTGCAGGTACCAGTCAAGGTATTACGTGATACGGGGAGTAACCATAGTGTGGTAGTTCGTGGTGCTCACCCACAGTTGGAGAAGAATCTCACTGGAGATTCAGTTATTTTGAAGGGTATAGGAGGAGAAGAGGTAACTCCTATATGCCGCTTGCATTTGTCCTGTGAATTGGTGACAGGAAATGTTGATTTTGCTGTAAAGGACTCACTAGCTGTTGAAGGTGTACATGTTTTACTGGGTAATGAAGTTGGTGGTGTACCATTTGTTCCTTGTCCTATAGTGACAGACAAACCGTTAAGGGTTAGTCCTACAGTAGATTTAGAGAAGAAAAACCCCCACCTGTTTCCAAGTTGTGTAACTACCAGGAGTATGAAGAGAACTATGTCTGCAAGTGAAAATACTGAGGATTTACCTGCACTAGAAGAATCAAGTGAAGGATCTTTAAGATTAGAAGAACTGTTCCAGGAAAGTGAAGTTTCCCCTAGTGTTAGTAATGAAGAGATTTCCCAAGAAGAAGAGGTTCCTGTTGTTATTGAAGAGACTCCGAGTAGTCAAAGTGTTCCTGAAGATAGTAGTGAAACTACAGAGGCAGAGTTAGCAGATATGGAGAATTCAGCCCTTGAAGTTGGTCAAGTGACTAGAGAAAAGCTAATGAAACTGCAGAAGAGGGATACAACGTTGGCTGATTTGTTCTTCAGAGCTGTTGATCAAGAAGAGATGCAACAAACCTCCACCTGTTATTATCTAAAGGAAGGCTTGCTAATGAGGAAGCATCGACCTGCAGATATACCAGGAAATGCTGAATGGGGTGAATATCATCAGATTTTGATTCCATATCCATTGAGGAAACAAGTTGTAGTAGTAGCGCACGAGTCTGGACATATGGGAATCGGGAAGACTGTTGAGAAGGTTATGAAGTATTTTTTCTGGCCTGGACTTCACAAGGACGTTAGCAAATTTTGCAGAGTGTGTTACACATGCCAAATAGCTGGAAAACCGAATGAAACCATTCAGAAAGCACCCCTACATCCCATAGAAGTTAGAGGAGAACCCTTTAGCAAGGTAATTATAGATGTGGTTGGGCCACTTCCGAAAACAAAGAAAGGAAATGAATATCTATTAACATTAATGTGTCCAGTGACTAGGTATCCTGAGGCGATTCCTGTAAGAAGTATATGTGCAAAGGTAATTGCTGAGAAGTTGGTGGAGTTTTTCTCCAAGTTTGGAATACCAGAAATTGTGCAAAGTGATAGAGGAACGAACTTTACTTCAAAATTATTCCAGGATGTGATGAACTTGTTAGGAGTAAAACAACAGTTATCAACTGCTTATCATCCAGAGACTCAAGGAGCCTTGGAAAGGTTCCACCAGACACTGAAAAGTATGTTAACTAAGTATTGTAATGAATCAGGAAGAGAATGGGATGCTGGTTTACCTTTAATGTTATTTGAAGTTAGGAATGCTTATCAAGAAAGCATGGGATGTTCACCAAATGAAATGATTTTTGGTCGAGACATAAGAGGTCCATTGAAGATTCTTGCAGAGAATTGGGAAGAAAATCAAGAGGAAATCCAAGGAGAATATGTGAAGAACTTGAGGAAAAGATTAAGAGAAATTAGAAAATTCTCTTTAGAAAATTTGAAAATAAGTCAAGAGAAAATGAAAAGAAAATATGATGCTAAGACTAAGCTAAGAAATTTTGATATTGGACAGCAAGTTCTAGTGTTCTTACCAATGAAAAGATTTCCCCTTACCAATAAGTTTCAAGGTCCTTATAGGATAATAGAGAAGTTAAGTGATCGAACGTATGTGATTGAAACACCAGGAAGAAGAAAACGACAGAGAAAGATACATGTGAATCTTTTGAAACCTTACTTCTCAGAGACTAAAACTGAAACAGTGTCAATAACACAGACAACTTCATCTACAGAGGACGATGATGGCTACGAATTGGGAGCTGAAAACAAGATGAACAATTCTTCAATATTAGAAAATTTGGAAGATAAACTAAAACATCTGAGTGTTGAGCAAAGTAGTGAATTAAGTGAAGTGATTCAAAGTTTCCCTGAAATTTTTTCAGATGTACCTAGGCATACCAATCTGACAAAGCATGAGATAAAGATCAGAGAAGATGGAAAACCTTTTAAAATGAGAGCTTATCACTCATCACCTTTTCATCGAGATGTTTTGAAGAAAGAAGTTGAATATTTGTTGCAGCATGGATTAGCGGAACCCAGTTCAAGTCATTATAGTTCTCCTTGTGTGTTAGTGAAGAAACCAGATGGCTCATTTAGGATGTGTACTGATTATAGGAAACTGAATTCCATCAGTGTGGCTGACAATTATCTTTTGCCTCTTATTGATCAATTACTTGATAATATTGGGCAAGCCAAATTTGTTTCCAAGATAGACTTGTTGAAAGGATATTATCAAATTCCCTTAGATGAGAATGCTAAGTTGCTATCAGCTTTCATCACTCCTTTTGGACTGTATCAATACACTGTTTTGCCGTTTGGTCTGATGAATGCACCTGCGACATTCCAGCGAGTGATGGATCAACTACTATTATCAATAGAAGGAGTAGGTGTATACCTTGATGACATTGTGATTTATTCTAATACATGGGAAGAACATCTCAAGATATTAAGGAAAGTGTTCAAGAAACTTCGGGAAGCAGGACTAACAATCAACTTACAAAAAAGTGAGTTTGGAAAGGTAACTGTACAGTATCTAGGATTTGAAGTTGGAAAAGGCCTTCTCACTCCTATTGACGCTAATGTAGAAGGTATCCATAAAGCTACCCTTCCTGCTACTAGGAAACAGCTACAAATATTTTTGGGCATGGCTGGATTTTATCGCCGATTCTGTCCAAACTTCTCAGCCGTAGTAGCTCCCTTAACTGACTTAACCAGTCTTAAAAGAAAGTTTGATTGGACTCCAGAATGTCAAGAATCATTTGAGAAGGTTAAAGCCATATTAACTTCAAGACCAGTGGTTCAAACTCCAGACTTCAATAAAAAGTTCGTGATACAAGTTGATGCATCCGACTGTGGAATTGGAGCTGTTCTACTTCAAGAAGATGACAACAGAATCTTACATCCAGTATGTTTCATGTCTTCAAAGTTGAAAAAGCACCAGAAAACTTACTCAACAATCGAAAAAGAAACATTAGCATTAATCACAGCATTGAAAAAATTTTAAGTGTATGTGAACCGACCTAGGAATGAAGAAATTTTAGTTTTGTCGGATCACAACCCAATCTCATTCATCAATAAGATGAAAAATAATAATATGAGACTGACCAGGTGGTCTTTATGCCTGCAACCATATAATGTAAGTGTTAAACACATTTCAGGAAAAGATAATGTCGTAGCAGATTATTTATCCCGTTGTGAATCGTGGGATTCAAACCCGGGATAAGTAATCTTCTCGGGGGAGGAATTTCATGATGTTGCCTTGTAATACGTATATCCTCCTATAATTTTGACATATTTACTTTTTTCATGTGTTATGTTTAATGATAATGATTGTTGAAGTGTCATATTTAGTTTGGCACCAGATCTCAAAAGAACATGATTAAGTAACTTGATAGCGTAATTTAGAATTGTTAATACAATTTTAATAGTAACGAAATTTAGAACGAATATCTTTCTTGGTAAAAGCGTAGTATGTGAACACGTGTGTGTGTCCACCAAGGCTTGTTTCATTTCAGTTGTCATCAGTTGAGATAAGAAGGAACGCTTTGTTTTGGGTTAGCGATGACAGGTTTGCAAAACAAACGCCGATTCGTCCCATACGGGCTCAAGACGAGTGATTTCATGTTGTTACATGCGTTGTTTGAGTCACGTACGCCACTTTGAGAGAAAGAATATGTGTGCTGATCAATTACGTCATGTTTTGTAAGATGCGTTCAAAATGTTTTGCTGGGATGACGTAACTTTCCTTCTAGAAGCTTCTCCATTGTATCTCGCACCCAAAACACTTTAATGACGTCACCTCCCTGCTTCTAGAACTTTTGTATCTCGTACCCAAAATGCTTTAGTGACATCATGTAATTGTTTCACGTATTACTGGAATCCTAAAATCTATTTCATTCTAATTTCTGAGACCAGTCGATTTGGTTCCATCTCTCTCTCTCTCTCTCTCTCATTCCTAATTAGGAAGAGATTACTTTTAACGTAATTTTTTGTGGTCACTTTTAACATTAACTTTTGAGATCTGAATTTAGCAAAGTTATTTAGTTCGTAACAGCACCTGGTAAAAAAGTGTGTATTGTGTAATGCAGCTGCAGCAATTGATTTACAGAGGTTTTCACAAGTTGTGTAAGGTAACGTGAAATTTTACTTATTGATACCATGGTATGATAAGTTAGGAAGTTGTGGTATGATAAGTTAGGAAATTTTGAACAAATGAAATCATTATTGATAAATCTTATGTGTATATTTGTGTGTTTTTCTATTTACAATTTCTTTATATTTTCACATTTTTTATGTTTGTGATGTAACATTTATTTACATAGCATTGTAAATATTTCTTGGTAATTTAACATTGCATACTTAATTTAACATTGCATACTTGATTTCATTTATTGAGATTTTCTTTTTAAATTTTGAGTAATTCTTGATAGTTTAAATTTTGCTTGATTAATTTAAATTCCTGATAAAATTTTTGTGAATTAGTTTTGTTTTATAATTTAATTCAAGAATTCATTGAGTTTTGTGTTATTTTCAACTAATAGTAAATTTTTCAGATTGTGAATTCTAATTAATAGTGAATTTTAATTATAAACTTTGAATCTGAAAATAAATGTTTGTATTTAACATTTTTAGAAATACAGTGTTTCATTTATTGACCATCAGTGAATAGGATTGATTGTGTGTGCACAAGGCAAAGTGATAAACATGTTTTGTTCTTTTAGTTTTGCTAAAGTGAATTAAGACCAGGGAAACAGTTAGAGTTTTTGATGGAGTGATGCCCTTTTACTCTAGAAGATTTCTAGTTTAATTTTTGATACCTCACACATATTCTGATAGACTTAGTTTGATTTTTCAAGTAATAAATAAGTTTTTTCTTAAGGGATCACTGTTACCTTTAGAGTATTCAGTCGTAACAATTAATGTTATGAGAGTTCAGGTATCTGGCTGAAGTGAGGTATATTTTTGAATCTTGAGATTAGTTGTGTAATAACCAGGTACTTGATACGCATCGTGACAATATATATATACATAAGCGAATCCCACAGGAAAATGACAGGCAGAAGTTCAGTACCAAGTGCTTTCACTTTTATTAACGCATCATCTGGGCACAAGTGAGACACGGATGAAAGGAAGGTTACAAAGTAAACAAAAAGAACAAGAATACATGATGGTCAACTGTCTGGCAAAGGGTAATAAACAGAAAGATAATCCATGATAATCCGGGATCAAGTAGTCACAAACTAAAACATAGGCCTAACTACAACAGATACGAAAGTTTAGCCATATAAAATCCAAAAACATGAAAAAAATTGGATATCAGATGGTTAATTGCCAAGGGGTAATAAACAAAAGGGTAACCCAGGAAAATCCGGGATCACTCGGTCACAAACTAGAACCAAATACTTAACATAAGAGATGTGGAATCTTGCCCATTCAAATTACAGAAACATGTATAAAACTGAATACTAATTTTTGCTTATATTTATCAACAACTTTTTAATTATCAAGGCATCAAGTTTAAACAAATCAAGACTTAAATTTATAACACTTTCATTACTTGGCTTGATAAAACAAGACTCGATGATATTCCTTTTAAATATGTCGTTGCACGGAACTAAAGATCTTGCTTCACTCCAGTTAATAGGATGATCTGAATCTATCATATGTACGAATAATACATTCAATATTTGGCCAGATCTCACAGAATATTGGTGTTGTTTGATTTATCCCAATAATGATTGAAAATGGCTATTTATACAAAAATATATTGGCATTTTTTTATGATAATCGTCACACAGCAGACATCTTGGAAAATGGCCATCAAAGGGAATTTCAGGTGGCTAGCAGTTTTTTTTTTTTTTTTTAAGTCTACCCCCCAATGAGTATTTCTGCCAAATTTCATGCTTGTATCATCAAATGAATGATTGTATGGGTTATCTGCTCCACTAGCTCTCCAACCTTGGACTGTGCCATAGCTATTTTACTGTGGCCTTCCATGGTCTTGGGTTTGAGTTCCCTTGCTTGAGGGCACAATCAGGCTTTTTTCCTCCTTTTTGTTCACTTTTCTGTTTTTTTTTTTTTTAAGTGTGTAGGGCAGGCTGATGAGAAAGCAGAAGCTGCTTGGTGGATTATCAGGGAAGTGCCTTCTTCCTTACCTAATCTTTTCATTCTAGGTTTCTTATATTTTCTAAATCCATCCCCAGTTGTTGTGATAAACCCTGCCAGGTTTCTTATTTACCTTACAAGGTGTGCCAGCTCCACCTTGTCGACCATTTGCTTCTGGAACATTTTCCAGTGACATATGCTCAGGATTATTTATACTTTGAATGAAATTTTGTTAAATATCATAAATAGTGTTTTTGTTGATTGTATTATTATTGTTTATTTGTTCTGTTGATTTTTACCATGTTGTTGTTATGAGTCTATTTATTAGTTTTACTACTAATTTTATGTTGTTAATTTTTATTCTTTTGGGAGACATTGAGCTGAACACTGGGCCTTGCTATTCATTACTGTACGAAAAATTGCGGAGTACTTTACTCAAATATTTAAGGCTTAAGGTCAAATTTTCTTGATTTTCAGAGTTACTTCCATAACTATGATTTTATGTTTTTGTCTGAGGCACTTGTAAGTATTAGCAAGTCAAAGTTGAGTTTTTATTCCCAGGGTTTGATGGCCCTTATTTTATTTATCGTTGTATCATCCCACATGCCAAAGGTAAGGCTGTATGCATTAATTCCAGACAACCTATTTATCGTCAGAAAACTTAGAGTGTAGTTACCATGACGTTCTTCGGTTTAAATTTCTTAGTAAATTCTACACTGTTTGTGCATTTCCTGTTTACCCCAAATAAAATATCGACGATTCCACATATGACTGCCTATTGGAGAGGATTAGTATGGCTCAGTCACAGGATTCAAAAGCTTCATTCATTATTTGTGGAGACTGCAGTGCAAAGCACAGCAAGTGGCTTAATAAGAATTCACATCAATATTAATATTCACAGATGTTCCAGCTATTGTCAAGTCCAAGGTCTGCAAGCATATAGGCACTTCTGATCATTGTGCCATTGAGACGGGCATATCTAACAATCAGTATATTCCTAATGCCACCATTTAAAAAACGGTCTAGCTGAAATGTAGAGCCAAATGGGATTGCTATATCAGATCCAGATCCGAAGAAGTTGAATAACATGCTGATGGCTATTTTAGTAAGGTCTGTCCCTAGAAAGGTCATAAAATTTAGGACAAATGGCCAACCAAGGTTTAATGATACACACAGACAAACAACAAACAACAAAATTCAATGCATGGGGCCTTGCCGTGTTACGAATAGAGCATACCATATAGCTGAGAGAAATTCCAATAATTCATTAAAGAGGCTGACTTGCTGCATAGAGCCTGAAGTAAGGCAATCAGTTGAGGATGTCCCTCTCCCTGATGCATGTCACCCTGAACCTATTCTTAAAAAATTTGCATTTCACTCTAAGGATGTTGATAAAATTCCTTATAATATTGATAGCTGGGGTGGAGATGATCCCGATGGTTTCATCTCTTTGTTTTTAAAAAAAGTCTCTAGTGTATTGTCTCCCAGGCCTAGTAGATTCTATGGATTTCTAGGTCAACATAGTATATATGTGGATGGGAGCAAGTTTAATAATACAGTGTCTGTCCTAAAGAATGGCATATTTGCTGACTGCAGTATTACAGACCAATTATATTCTCCCTGTGCTTGCCAGGGTTCCAGAAAAACTTATTTTAAGCCACTATACAAGTATGAGGAATCTAAAAGGTTGTTAGCTGATAGTCAATATGCATACAGTAAGCTGTCAGGTACCTGCAATACTCTTTTAGATTTGATATGTCATTTGCAAGCGAGCCTTAATAAGGATCTTGACTTTAGGATAATTCAAACAGATTTTAGTACTACTTTTGATTTAGTGAATCTTAATGCACTTATCTATAAACTATTGGAGTGGGTGGATATGTTTCAGGATTACTTCAAGGTTTCTTTATAGGTAGGCAGAAGTAAGTTATGTTGATGGAATCTTTAATGATCCAAGACCTATTGTACCTGGAGTTCCACGGGGTAGTGTTCTTGGTCCACAGTTATTTATGGTGTATACAAGTGATAATTATGGTGGTTGGCCTGAAAAATAAGATTGTTCAGTATGCCGATGATGTGGCACATGGGTGTTGTAATGTCTCCACTTATGAGAAATGAAGCTACCCTGTGCCTAAATCGTAACATGACCAAAATCGTGAATGGTGTAGTCGGTGGGGTATGAGGCTGAACTCCAGTGAAATGAAAACACTATTGATTAGCAGACCTTGCACGGATTTTCCACCCCTTCAGATGGATGGGACTCTTCTGAATGAGTCTGAAGCTTTAAATATTCTAGGTTTAATTTTTGACTTACATCTTACTTTTCAGAAACATCTAACTAAATTGTCAGCAAATGATACACAAAAGTTAGATATTGTATGTAAGGCTTGCAATAAAACCAATACAGCCTGTTTTAGGTCATTTGTCCTTTTTTATTCTAGTGTGTATGTCTGCTTCTGCCATAGATTTATCTCTTTTAGATGGAGTGATTCATGGTGGTAGCCTTCTGTTTCCTAAGATTAGTAATGACTTGGACTGTGAGGCTTCAGGAAAAGTCAGAGGTGAAAGACTGATCCTTTATTATTCTCGACAGGTGTTTATAGACAAAAAGCTGACTGAAAGGTAGCAGGTGACCCGAGGCCCCCGCTGCGTCCATTCACGATTTGTGTTTTTTAGCAAGCATAAAAATATGTACAACATTTGTTACATGACATATAAAAGGTAAATACCCATATCGGCAGAAAGGCCCTACTATGATGCATAAGATGAGGTACACAAAAAATCTGAAATAAAGACAGGTAAAATATATGACGTGATTAATGTACATCTGAAAAGGAGAAACACAAGGAAAGAGAGGTGTGATTTGTTGCCCTTACAAATACTATTCCCCCCTCCCTAAGACAATAATTAGAGGAGCAATTATTAGATGAATCAACATTAATCATGGAGGCACTGAGGGAGTGGGAGCGGGCCCTTCTTCTGGAGAACTGTTGGCGCAGGGTGGAGCTGGCACCAGGGGATGGCTGGATGCATTTTCTGTGCCGTTCCGGGCTCCGCTTTGATGGGGAAGCTAGTGTACCTTCAGGCAGGTATTGCTGGGGAACTCTGGGCTAACTGCCTGCTTCTTCGCAAATTTCGCAGTCTAACAGGAATGCGGGCTTCAGTCTGTCGATGGTGATCCAGCCCTCCCACCCATGGATGCCGAGGAAGAATGCTTTGCTGGCGAGCCTGGTGACTCGGTGGGGCCCCCTGTAGGGCCTGGTTAAGGGCGGGCAGCAAGCATCCACCCTGACGAAGACGTAGCCCCAGGAGTGTAAGGCGGGTGGGCTGTAGGTGACGGTTCTGTCAGCGAAGGTCTTGTGGCAGGGCGCGAACCTTTGTGTGAGTTCCTTCAACCTCAGGAGGCGGGTGTTGGTGCCGACGGCAATAAGAACTCTCCAGGTATGACCAGTGTTTCCCCGTAGACTTTCTCAGCTGGGGAAGTGTCACCATTTGCTTTCGGTGTAGTGCGGAGACCCAGCAGGACCCAGGGCAGCTGTTCCTTCCACTTCTCATCAGTGCAGCGTGCCATGAGAGCTGCTTTAAAAGAGTGATGCGCCCTCTTGACCATGGCGTTCGCTGTGGGGTTGTATGCTGTTGTGCTATGTAGAGTTGTACCCATCAGGCATGCCAAGGAGACCCAGAACAGGCAGGTTCCCTGTCCATAGTGATGCTGTCTGGCACTCTGAAGCGGCTTATCCAGCTGAAGAGGAGGGCCTCTGTGCATGATGTCGTTGATGCCTCATCCATGGGGGTTGCTTCGGGCCAGTGAGTGGTGTGGTCTATGATCGTCAGGAGGCATCTGGCTCCCCCCGACTGCAGAAGGGGCCCGTCAGCGTTGATGTGGACATGGCCGAATTGCCGATGAGGCTGAGGAAAATCGTCAATGCTTGATTCAGTGTGCTGGGATGTTTTGCTCGTCTGGCACGGGATGCAGCTCTCTGCCCACTGGCGGACGTCCTTGTTGATGCCGTGCCAGACGAACTTGTCAGTCATGAGGCATGCTGTTGTGCTCCCTGATGGATGTGAGAGGCCGTGGACGATGTCGAACACTTGTTTCCTCCTCAATGCGAGCACCAGGGGGCATGGGCAGCCTGTGCTGGTGTCGCAGAGGAGAGTTTTGTCCGAGTTTGCTAAGAGCGCGTCTTCCCATTTGAGAGCTGTCACTGCTGTCCTGTAGTCCGCTGTCTCCGGATCCGCTGCTTGTTCCCTTGCGTGGTCTTCGTAGTTAATACGGAGGTGAAGGGAATTGATCTCTATCCTTGACAGAGCATCAGTCACTGGGTTTTTCTTGCCTGGGACATAGTTGAGGGTGCAACCGAACTCGGAGATGGCAGTTAGGTGCTGCTGCCACCTTGCAGACCAGGCTTCCCCCTGTTTAGCAAAGGCGTGAACCAAGGGTTTGTGGTCTGTCAGGATTGTGAATTCAGTTCCCTCCAGCAGATACTTGAAGTGCCTCACGGCCTGGTAGATAGCCAACAGCTCTCTGTCAAAGGCGCTGTAGCTGGTCTCGGCTGGCGAAAACTGAAGGATGTAGACGGCCAAGGGCTGGGGCGTACTGTTCACCAGTTGCTCTAGTACTGCACCACAGGCGATGTTGCTGGCATCCGTTGTCAACCTGAGGACAGCTGTGGGTTGTGGTGAGTTAAGGTGGTGGCACTGGAGAGGGCCCTTTTCTTCTGGATGAATGCCTGCTGCTGCGAAGCTTCCCACATTAGTGTTTTCGGTTTCCCCTGCAGGATTGACGTTAGGGGCACATGATGTGGGCATTATCTGGGATGAAGTGCTGGTAGTAATTTATCATCCCAAGGAACTCATGAAGGGCCTTGATGGTTTGGGGTTCCGGGAAATTTTTTAAAGCTTTTACTTTAGAGGCCGTGGGGCACACTCCTGCTGGGAAAATCTCGTGGCCCAGGAAGTCTACTTTTTCTTTCCCGAAGATGCACTTGCCGAACCTGACAACTAATCCGCTGTCCTGCAGGTGTTTCACTACAGTGAGGATGTGGCGAAGGGGACCTGGAAAAAATGAGGATGTCGTCGACGTAGCAGATGCAGAAGGGCAGATCTCCCAAGATGGTATCCATCAGGTGCTGGAAGGTGGCACCTGTGTTCCTGAGACCGAAAGTGGAATAGGAAAATGTGTAGCTCCTGAAGGGCGTGATGATGGCGATCTTTGGGATGTCATCAGGATGCAGAGGGACTTGGAAGTACGACTTCAGTAAATCCATCTTGGAGAAAATTTTGGCTCCGTGGAGGGCGACTGTCAGGTCTTGTAGGTTAGGGAGGGGTTAGTGGTCTGGTGTTGTTACCAAATTCAGGCGCCGATAATCCCCACAGGGCCTCCATGAACCATCGGATTTCTTTACCACGTGGAGAGGGGACGCCCACGGGCTTGATGCCTTTTTACAAACGCCCATGTGTTCCATTTCTGCTAAGGCCCATTTTGCATCTTGTAAATTCTGGGGGGACAGACGTCGGAACTTAGCATGGGTTGGTGGTCCCATCATGGTGATGTGGTGGAAGATGCCGTGCTTTGCCGAAGCCCCAGGTGGCTGGTGTAGTTCTGCTTTGAACATGTCCAGGAATTCCTGTAGGAGGGACGTGTAGCTGTCGGGGGCTGCGAAGCATATGGAGGGCATCCCGGGTCCGGTGGAGAGCTGATGGGAATGGCACATCCCTGTGTCAAGGAGGTGTTGTCTGGCAACGTCAGCTAGGAGTCCGTGGTGCGCTACAAAATCCGCACCCAGCAGAGGGAACGTAACATCTGCTACGATGAAAGGCCAGTGGTGTCTGCACCCCAGGATTGAGATAGCCCGGGTCGCTGTGCCATAAGTGCGGATGGAAATTCCGTTTGCTGCTATGAGGGAGGGTAGTGAGTCAGGTATTTTTTCTATACCTTCCGTGGATGGCGGAAAAACCGACTGCATTGCCCCAGTATCAACCAGCAGGCGGCGTTTGGAGGTCTCGTCTGTGATGAAAAGCCCCGCTGGGTGGGGGAGAGTTGGGTTTCACTGCCACAGCTGTTATTTGTGGCCGACTTTGTCGTTTTTTGTGAAAGAACACAAAGGCCTGCAGGTTCTGGCGCTGGTCCCAAACTTTCTTTGGTAGAAGTACCAAGTTGGGTTTGGCCATGTCTTGTGCTCTCTGAATGGCGGTCTCTTCTTATAAATGGCATTGATGTCTCCGTCGTCGTCGCCGTCTTCCTCCGACAGGTTGCAGGCTCCCAGGGCGGCAGCGTGTGTTGAGGCCTTGGTAGCCTTGTATAGTTTCTGGGTGTCACCGACTAAGGCATCCATGTCCAAGTTCTCTGCATCCCTTATATGGTGACAAACTTCCTGCAGGAGATGCTGAAGGAAGATTGCTTTTGTCAGGTCAATTGTTCTCTTCCTCCCATTCTTGTCACAACCTTGGAGTGTTACTAACCCCCGCAGCTGGTCCTAGGCTTCCCTAGTGATGCATCTCTGAGGGGCTGGGATAACAGGTCGAATGCGCTCTGCGCTCTCTCGGACACAGGCATGGAATAGGAATTCAGCAGTTTGTTTTTTAAGTCTGTGTATGTGACTTTGTCTGGTTGTGTGTTTAGCCAGGGGGAGATCCCATTGAATACTTCTTCTGGGAGTGCCATCATGACTATGTCTGATTTTGTAGCATCGTCTGAGATGCGTGGCATGTGAAAATGCACATCTGCGTGCTGGAGCCATGATGCCGTGTTTTGGCGCAAGAACAGGGGAAGTTTGACTGTGTCTGGCTTTGTTAGTGAGAAGCGTGCAGACGATGCTCGCGGGTTTGCAGTGAGGTTCTACTTCTGACATCTTGACTACTCACGCACCAAAACGCAGGAAAATGCACCGTATTGAGTCCATTAATGGTGCTGATTTGTTCGAGAGGTCAAACAAAGTGCCAAAACATGCCCTTTTGGGTATGTAGTATTTAGTCAGTTAATGGTACGGTTTCTGCCAGGTAGGGTGTTATCAGAGGCCTAAACTTTACGCCGTAGTTAGTCCACTAAAGGCTCTCTGATGGGTGCAGCCATAGTTAGTCCATTAATAGCTGGGTCAAAACCGTGCTACCTGTCCCTGACTTGGGGTCACCAGTGTGAGGCTTCAAGAAAAGTCAGAAGTGAAAGACCGATCCTTTATTATTTTCGACAGGTGTTTATAAGACAAAAAGCGGACTGAAAGGTAGCAGGCGACCCTAGGGCCCTGCTGCGTCCATTCACGATTTGTGCTTTTTTAGCAAGCATAAAAATATGTACAACATTTGTTACATGACATATAAAAGGTAGATATACATATCGGCAGAAAGGCCGTACAATGATGCATAAGATGAGGTACACAAAGAATCTGAAATAAAGACAGGTAAAATACATGAAGTGATTAATGTACACCTGAAAAAGGAGAAACACAAGGAAAGAGAGGTGCAACTTGTCGCCCTTACAGGACCATCGACGGATGGTTTCTTGTTTGACAATTTTTCATAAGTTGCATTTTAACATAGCTCTTTCACATTTACAATTGATCGCTGATCCCCTTTTCCTGCCGAGAACAATCAGATTTGTTGAACAGCAGCATCAATATGCAGTAAATATGACTCGCCGTCGAACTTCTCAGTCCCGGAGGTCCTTCATTCCTCACACCGTTGGACTGTGGGACAACCTCCCTAAGGATGATGAACAATTTGAACCCGCAAAAGCTCAAGCGAAGATGCAATACATCACTACTCTAATACAGTTCTCCTTGTATGTTATTTTTTTTATATTTTTACCTATTTATTTATTAGTTTGTTGATTTTTTTTTCTTTTTTAATAAGTGAACTCTTCTTTCTGTATTTCCCATTACCTTCTGCCACATTCTAATAAACACCCTGTTCCTTAGAAGCTTGAATTCCGAATAGTTAATGCGCGCTTGTTCCATATGAATTTGGCTCATCTTTTGAATAATATAATAATAATAATAATAATAATAATAATAATAATAATAATAATAATAATAATAATAATAATAATAATAATAATTAATAATAAGTGTTCGCAGGGAATGGAAATATCTAAGGAACATTTTTATTTCTTGTATTTTGTAGCTTGCCATCGTCCCAACCTGGCGCATTGATCATTACAGTAAGCCTCTGCAACATCGGCCAACGATATCGGCGAGAAAAGATTTTATTAGCGATTTTACGTGGGCTTACAAGCTTTTTGCAGTTTCTCTTCCAAAAGATTCACACAGACAAATTTGATAAAGACAGATAGATATATAAATAGATACTAAGTATTGCATATGAAAGCATAGTTTAGCTGACTGTTGCGGATCGCACTTAGAGTGGGGAGGAGAGAGAGAGAGAGAGAGAGAGAGAGAGAGAGAGAGAGAGAGAGAGAGAGAGAGAGAGAGAGAGAGAGAGAGAGAGAGAGGTATACCATCAAAACGGGAGGGACTCGATTAGGTCATTCTCACTCCACTGGGTGACACAATTGCTAAGGTATTCTTCCTTTCTTTTTCTCTCCTGACTACCTATACATTTTTGCCAGTCTTTCTATATCATACGATCTTATTTATGATCAAAAATAAACAAAACTTCTTAGTAATATACTTGTTGAACACCAAAAGAGATTTTTGGGTGAACAATTATTGTAGCTAACTCAGAATTACATTTTACAGAAGAGTCTATTGGTTTTCTTAGTAAATATTGTAGTTTGGTTATCAAACTTATCCATTATAAAAATGAGAGAGAGAGAGAGAGAGAGAGAGAGAGAGAGAGAGAGAGAGAGAGAGAGAGAGAGATTAAATCCAGTAAAGCTACTGATAATGAGAAAATTTCACCGGAAATAAAGTTACTGAATAACAGTTTGAAAACTGACAAAAGCTTAGAGGAACTTGTTTGTCCTAGGTTGGCAAGTTCCTTAGCCCTTCAGGATTTGATGTAAGTTCCGATGCCATGGTGGGTTTTCTATATAACGTGGTTTAGTTTGTCTGTTTTGTACGTAAATGAAGCCTTAGAAAAAAATTATTAGTGAAGCTATAATAATGGTGAGACTTCGTAAGAAAATAACTAACTGCATATTTAAACAAAAATAAATTTTTCATTCTTAAATCTGTGGCTCATTAGAATACCAAGTTTTGTTTGTTTTTTATTTTGTAAGTAAATCTTTATCTAAGGTGTCACGGCTCAACAGCGTTTTGGCTCTTAACACTAAAGCTCGGTCTTTCTAGTTTTGCATGAAGTCGTTAAAAAAAATAAATAAGCAGAAGTTTTAAATACCTAAGAACTTAATCACCACAAGGGCCATAAATGACTAAGATTCTTTAAATAACCAGTGGTGGCGAAGCACAGCAATGGAGTATGCTACGCAAATAAAAAATAAAGTATTCACATAAAAAAAAAAAAAAGTGCATTAATTGAATCACAGACGACAAATAAATATTAGGTCACTGCATCGAGAACTGAATACCTTTGCGACCGAACACTGCAGCAGCTGTAAATGAAGGATACTTAACTCCTCATCAGGTCTTGTAGATGAAGTCGGAGTTGCAGTTGCAGTAGCAGCAGCGCGGGTTTAGGGCGATGAAACTGATGATCCTCGGTAAAACCAAACGGTTGATATCCTCGCCACAGTTCGTCATATGATAAACAGGCACGAAGTAAGCGCAAGGAATATAATGCACTCTATGAAACTTCAGTAGATGACTAAAAACCAAAATAGTACTAGCAAGTGAAGGAATACAACATACTCGAGGAAACAAATCTCTGATGCTTGTTAAGTAATAAACGTTCAGGTAGTGAGTGAAGACTATAACAGCACACTCGATGCAAAATCATTAACACTGATGTTCTAATCATCCAGACAGGAAGGGAAGGCGATACTGTGCACTCGATGAAACAGCTGCCTCACCTCGAAGATAAACTTCCACGTAATAAGTGAAGGCAATATAATGAAGTAGACGAAACAGAGCAATAGGTAGAAAACTTCATAAATGGTAGGAGGCGGTGGCCAGTAAAGGAAGCCACCACAAACACACCGTACAACGATCGATGGAAATCTTCTACATTCCAGCAGATATATTCCTTCCAGAGGTTTCTGCGTACCCTATCTATCATTCAGAGTGCCACTAACCACGAGCGACTTGGGCGGGTCCCGAAAGTTTGCCTCGACGTCTCCATGGAAAAGAGGAAATTACCGGGTTAGAACTATCCTCCATAACTACTATAAAATGCTCGACCAAGCAAGCAGCATTCAGCTTCCAACAAACGGTAAACATACGACTGCGTGGCTTAAAAAATAAATAAAAATAATAAACGAACGAAAATACTTTCGGGCGTGATTTAAGTGTTGTTGGAAAGCTAGGAAGACTTCGTTCCAACTAATCCCCCACATCGCTCTCTCTCTCTCTCTCTCTCTCTCTCTCTCTCTCTCTCTCTCTCTCTCTCTCTCTCTCTCTCTCTCTCTCTCTCTCTCTCTCTTTACCGACTTTAGTCAGGTAAATTTCAAGAAGGGATTTAATCGAACCACTTTGCTTAATTGACCTTTCTTCATGCTTTAAAAAATGGTAGCACTACTTGGGGGACAATGAGGTTGCAGCAGTAACATAAATTAGACAAAAGTAACATAAAGGAGTTATATATATATATATATATATATATATATATATATATATATATATATATATATATATATATATATATATATATATGTGTGTGTGTGTGTGTGTGTGTGTGTGTGTGTGTGTATGTATGCATGTATGTATGTATGTATGTATATATATATATATATATATATATATATATATATATATATATATATATATATATATATATATATATATATATATATATATATATATATATATATATATATAAAAGATCCATAAAGGAAAGTGAAAACAATGAAGTGATGCGAGGCCTTTCGACTGTCATCCTTTACTTAGCGGACTGAAAAAAATATAAAAATAAGTTTACAAAGAAAGCTCATATACATGACAGATGAAAATTATAAAGGAAAAAATATGTACCTGGAATCCAACACAATTGAGGAATTAGTAGAACTGCCACAACAGGTTAAATATTCAAGAGGTTTCACAAAGGATTAGAAGCAATCATTCAGAAGCAGGGACAGGACAATTAAAAGATTATACAAGCAGGTGACCGACCACCAAAAAATGCTATAAAAAGTACAACTCAGTAATTCCCCTTTTTCGTAAACAATAAAAATTTTTGCAAGATTAACCTTATTAAAAATTAAAAAAATATATTAAACATATGAATATATAGAAAATATATTATGTAACTAATTTGTAATTAAGTCAGTGATTTTATCTTTTAGGTCATTATTGAACATTTTTCTAATACAGGGCCCCAAATAATACAACCCAGGGCTAAGGTTAAAATTACAACAGGAAGTAAGTTGCATAATAGCTGATTCCAAAAGCTTTTTGAAGAGAAATCTTTCGACCTGGCAATCACTGAACTATCAGTCCAATTTATCCTGTGAGAGTTTTCAAGTAAATTAATGCATATAGCATTGGATGTTTGTCCAGTTTTGACTGAATACTTATGTTGTTTAATACGTACATCTAAATCTTTCCTGGATTGGCCAACATAAAAAGAGGGGCAGTCCAAACATGGAATTTTATATATTAGGTTGTTTTCTTTAGGGCTATTTTTTATTAACATTCCTTTTAGTGTGTTATTACAGGTAAAAACGAGATTGACATTAAAAGATTTTAACATTGATTTTATGGTTTTAAACCCACTGAAATAAGGAAATCTAAGAATGTTCATAGGGGTTTCTTTCTACATGTGACTCCCACTACAAAACTTTTTGTGGGCTTTATAATAACAGATTGTTAGTATATGTGAAGGATAACATAAATCTGTCTATTTTTCTTATGTATTCGATTTCTTGATCCAAATACTGGGGACTGGCAATGCGCAAAGTTCGTAAAAACATAGACGAAAAAATTAATATTTTGATATTAAGGTGATGGCCTGAATAAAAATGGACATAAGTTACGTTGTTGGTTGGTTTCCTTTAAATACTGAATTTGCATTGAAATGGCTCTCTATGTATTGAACATCTAAGAAAGGGAGGCAATTGTTTTTTCTAATTCTAAAGCAAACTTAATGGATGGTACCTGGTTATTCAAATTAGAGAGTAAATCATTGACATCAATACCAGCAGGCAAAACAGCTAAAATACCGTCAGCATAGCTATACCATTTTCAAGGAGTATAAGTGATATTAGGTAAATATCGTTTTTCGGATTCCATATACAAGTTTGAGGGGAGTGGTGATAAAGGGTTGCCCATTGCCATACCAAACATTTGTTGGTAAAATTCACCATTGAGTATAAGCTTACAATCACAAATGCACAACCTAGTGAGTGAAATAATATGACTTACAGGTAGAGGTAATTCATGATGGATTAATTAATTATTAAGATACTCTAAAATAGAATCTATAGGAACATTAGTAAAACGAGAACAAACATCAAAAGTAACGAATCTATCAGTGGGGCAAAAAGTGATTTTGTTTAATTTATCAACTAAATCTAGATTCTAGACAATTATATATATATGTGAGAATCGGAGGCAGTTCTAAGTAACGGGGACAAGAGGTTGGTAATATATTTCGAAAGTTTGTATGATATTGAACCAGCAGTATTGATAATAGACCGCATAGGATGATTTTCTTTGTTTTTACTAAGTAAGGTAACGAGGGAAATTTTACCGACAGCTGACCTATTACTTCTTTTTTATCTTTAAGGATTTTTTTTTGACTGTGCTACTGAAATATTTTATGACTTGATCAAGGGATTTTTTTTTGTAAGTCGTATAATCCTCCAGAAGGCTTGCATGCATGATATATAGTCAGCTCTATCTAAAATTACAATAGTATTCTACTTATCAGCTTTTTTGATGTGGACTGTATTCTTTTTTAAGATCAGTCAAACTTTTCTTATAGCGAGCAGGGATACTACTTTCATGCCTAACATTGGCAGCTCCATAAACAATATCTTTAATTATGTCAACATGATTTTGAGGAAGATCACAGTATTTTTCAAATATACACAGGGACGATGCAATCGTAAAGCAGAGTGTCTATTCAATGTAAAGAAGGATAAACCATATCCAAGCACACTCACAACATTTTTGTCCACTTGATAAGTCTATAACACAATCATTACGTGCACTATTAGTCCAGTCACTGCTATCAATAAGATTTTTTTTGTTTTCTGCCGAATTTCCTTATTAGAGCATCTATAATCATACGAAGTTTTCCATAAATTTCTTGTCGCAGTGAACCCTTCCCATCAGCCGGGATAGAATGATTGAATGAAATTCTGTCTTTTTTAGCTGTTTTGCCTGCTAATATTGATGTAAAAATGATTTACTCTCTAATTTGAATAACCAAGTACCATCCATTAAGTTTACTTTGGAATTATAAAAAGACAATTGCCTCCCATTCTTAGATGTTTTAATACATGAAGAACCATTCCAATGCAAATTCAGTATTTATAGGAAACCAACCAATAACTTAACTTATGTCCATTTTTATTTAGGACATCACCTTAATATCAAAATATAAATTTTTTCGTCTATGTTTTCATGAGCTTGGTGCATTGTCAATCCCCAATATTTGGATCAAGAAATTGAATACATAAGAAAAATAGAGACATATTTTTGTTATCCTTCACATATACTAGATATTTGTTATAATAAAGCACACAAAAGTTTTATAGTGAAAGTAACATGGAGAAAGAAACCCCTAAGAACATTCTAAGCTTCCCTTATTTTAGTGGTTTTGAAAACAAAATCAATGTTAAAATATTTTAATAATAATACACTAAAGGGAATGTTAATAAAAAATTACCCTAAAGAAAACGACAACGTAATATATAAAATTCCATTTTTGGACTGCCCTTCTGTTTATATTGGACAATCTAGGAAAGACTGAGATGTACATATTTAGCAACATAAATATTCAGTCAAAACTGGGAAAACATCCAAAGCTATATTCATTCATTTAAGTGAAAACTCTCACATGATAAATTGGACTGAAAGTTCAGTGATTGCCAGATCGAAAGATTTCTTTTCAAGAAATCTTTGGAATCCGCTATTATACAGTTTACTAACCACTGTAGCTTTAACCTTAACCCTGGCGTGTATTATTTGGACCTCTGTATTAGAAAAATGTTCAAGAATGACCTAAAAGATAAAATCAAGGACTTAATTACAAATTAGTTACCTTATATTTTCTATGTATTAGTATGTTTAATATGATTTTTTTATTTGTAAAAATATTCTTCTTGCAAAAATTTTTATTGTTTACAAAAAAAAAAAAAAGAGAATTACAGAGTTGTACTTTTATAACACTTTTTGGTGGTCAGTCACCTCCTTGTATAATCTTTTAATTGTCCTGTCCCTGCTTCAGAATGGTTGATCCTCATCCTTTGTAAAACCTCTTAAATATTTAACCCTGTTTTGGCAGTTCTACTAATTCTTCAATTGTGTTGGATTCTAGGTGCATATTTTTTTTCCTTTGTAATCCCCATCTGTCATTTATAAGAGCTTTCTTTGTAAACTTATTTTCACATTTCTTCAGTCTGCTATGCAAAGGACGACAGTCGAAAGGTCTTGCAGCACTCCACTGTTTCTCTTTCCTTTGTGGATTTTGTCTTTATTTATATATTCAACACGTTCCATGTTTTTGTGATTCAGTTATACACACACACTCACGCATATATATGTGTATATATATATGTATATATATATATATATATATATATATATATATATATATATATATATATATATATATATATATATATATATATATGTGTGTGTGTGTGTGTGTATATATATATGTGTGTGTGTGTCTGTCTGTCTGTCCATATATGTATTTATTGCCTACACCAGTATCGAACATATGTCTTTCACTTGAAAGACAAGGGCACTGCTAACTGAGCCAAATGTGTTATAATAGAATTTTGTACCTAAATACCACTGTACCTAAAGTCTTTTACCAGGGTAGGTTAACTGCCTGGCATAACAGCATTTTTCACCCAACTTCCCAACCTTCCTTGTTTGGTTCAGTTGTCATGAAGGGTCCCCACATGAATCTACACAATCTTACCTGACCGTCCGAACTCATGCCCTACAGTCATCCGCTCCTCACAACAAGCATCTCCTAACATACGCACCAAGCACACGCATATATGAAACACGGCCAACACCATACATCATTTTTATGTATGCTGTCGTTCATAACAATGTCTCGTGAAATGTATCATTCCTAATAGAGGCAATACAATGTCAGCTTTCTAGATATATTTATCAGAACTGTTTGCAACCTGTAAATAAAATTAAGTAACATTTTCCATTCTCAATCAAGCACAGTGAACTGTGTATTAATCTCTATTTTGTTCACCTTGTGTCAGGCACTACATTTCCGCTCGCAACGGCCCTTGATCTTTCTGTTTGTTGTTTTGAATAAATCAGTAAGTTTGTAGATGCTACCTCTTACTCATGACTTCGCTACAAGTAGCAACCTTGCCTTTCAATTGAAAGACCTGGTTTTGATCCTGATGTGAGTCACACATTTACTTCTGTTTCATACATGATTGTGTGTTGATGACTTCTACCATATTCACTCAGGAGGGATAATTAGAATGAAATGCTGCCAACTGGGTCACTACTTAGTTGGGAAGTTGAGTGAAAATTGTTGGTATGCTAGGCAGTTAGCCTGCCCAGGTGAAAGCCTTAGGTACAGTGGTACTTAAGTTCCGAATTCTTTTACGGCTTGTGGGGTTCAGGCGGTAGTACTCTTGCTATTCAATTGAAAGATCTGGGTTCGATCCCGAAGTGATTCAGGAATTTATATATATATATACATGTATATATATACATATATATACACACTATATAAAGAATTCTCGTCAGCTATCAAAAAGTGTTTATGTGAGTGTGTGAGAGAGAGAGAGAGAGAGAGAGAGAGAGAGAGAGAGAGAGAGAGAGAGAGAGGGGGGGGGAAATACCAAATAAAAAACCAGTTTCTTGCCGTAGCTTAGTTATACAAAACACTTTTCTAAAACAAACAACTCTCATTGTACTGCTAACCGATTTTGTATATAACAAACCGTTAGAAAATTCAATCAGTTTTAAAGTGAACATCTATTAGAAAGTCCTCGTACGAACCATCAAGCTTATTAGCCAGTTTCGATATCACATCTTTAATTTTCTTTGGAACTGACTGTAGGCGGATCTCTTTTGATGAAGGAAACAGAAAAGTTTTTCAGTTCAATCAAAGGAAGCCTTATTCCCCTCCAATTACCTCTCATTATAGTCTACCTGATTTTTTTCTCTATCTGTTAGCATTCTTCTATCCAATGACAGTATATTTGCTCCTTTTATTCATTCATGTCTATGAAACGCATTAAATATTTTACTATTATAGCACTAATAAATTCTACGTATCCATTTTCCACGAAATTCATTTGACAAATAATTGACGATAACATGAAGATAACATTAGGAGGATATTAACTTTATGATCACGGGCATTGATTACCATAAAATAGGAGTAATTGTCCTATAGTAGTTGTTGTTTCTGCTGTTGGTTTGGGAATCAAGATAGAGCCAAAGGTATTACATAGTACAAAACTTCACCATTGGTAAAAATTCGGAATAACAAATAACAACAAGAGCATCATAGTAACGAGTGGATCAGAATCAAAGATACAACGATTGTTGCTAATATTTTCATGAGTTGATTGGCTTTCTTGAAATCGTATTTTTCATGGATGATATCTGATGGTACTGATGAAATTTACATTGACGCACGGTAAACGGAAGTGAATTTTTAAACGATAAAATTGCTTTCTGAATAGGAAAGTTCAAACGTTTATCATGAACGTATGCCGCGATTGAATGAACCACAAACTATTCTATTTTGATAAACCAACGACGGAGGACTGACTCCAATAATCAAAGCTGGATTAAAAAGACTGCGGGAAATAATTGGCAATTGAGTTATTCAGAGAAATCCTAAAGATGATAGCCGCATCGTGAGAAATAGTTCATATTTTATAAAAGATATGAAACGTTTACTGCCTTTAAACGACTCATTGTTTTAGTTTTTTGTATAAAAAAAGAATGAAAAGATAGTCAAACCAAATAATACCACTTATCTCTATCAAAATACAATCTTTTTACAAATGTTAATTTTAACTGATATTCGATATTCCATTTTTTTTTTTTTTTTTTTTTTGCTGAGAAAACTATTTTCTGTGGCTGTTTGGATTTATCGTTTCTCTTGCTTCTGTGTTTATAACGGTCTTAATTTGGATTTTTTATACATAGGCTTAGAGCAAATAGTTTTGTCACATCGTTTTATTGCTGTCGTTTATAAAAAGTAGGTTACTGACTCGCTTATAAGAAGTAGGCTTTGAGTCATCATTCCCAAACAGTTGTTAATCATTGTTAATCATCTGCAAGAAAAGAGGCAAAACTGAACTGAGAGAGAGAGAGAGAGAGAGAGAGAGAGAGAGAGAGAGAGAGAGAGAAGGGATGATTATTAATACAAACACCTTATAAAGAAAACTCTCTGCATTCCCCTCTAGAAAAAAGTAAGTCACTGACGCGTTACTTCTTATCGATGGAAAAAGGCAAAAAGTTTCATAAGTTAACGTTTTCTGTCTCTACCTCTTTTCCACCATCTCAAGACTGACGGTACCTCACTTTCGTCACAATAACTACATTAATTTCTCTTTGAGAAAGGTGGGTAACGAGTTGGTTATTTTTTCACATTGAATAAGTTTCTCTTTAATGGCCTTATACGTTGCACTGTAAATTACTATTTCCAAATTGCCCTTCTTTGAGAAATGCATTGTAATAATCGTATTTTAGAATAATCCCAACAGGCACTGGCATGACCAGTAAGGCCCCTGTTTTAGATACTCTTATTTTCACATGAGGGACCCAAGCTACGTCACCTTTTATCTAAAGTAGACAATTTTAGTATTCGTAATAACTTAACAGACCAGCATCAAAAGTAGCAGCAATATCCGGACTGATAAACATTTTAGTAGAAGGTATTACTACTGCTGTCTAAGTATACAATACCATAGCCTTACTCCTACTATGGAAGAATTACGATTCAACCCACAATGTGAAAGAGAGAGAGAGAGAGAGAGAGAGAGAGAGAGAGAGAGAGAGAGAGAGAGAGAGAGAGAGAGAGAGAGAGAGAGAGAGTATGGCAGGATTTTAGAATTATGAGAAGTATTAAAATTAATCCTACGGCTTTGAATCTTTCTGGATAAGTCTTAAGGTGTGTTTTTCATTTTCAGTCCCCTTTCAGCATGTAATGTCTGTGCCGAATATCAGTAGCTCTTAGCAAATAAAACTTTATTATTATTATTATTATTATTATTATTATTATTATTATTATTATTATTATTATTATTATTATTATTATTATTATTATACAGATTCGGCATCCGTTGAATTGATTTGATATAGATTTTTTCCCATGTACTTTATGAGGTCCATCTAGAAAGTGAGAAGTTAAACCAGACATCTCGTCATTATCAGTGGAAAGGTTCTGAATAACACAACTGACACAGGTTTTATTGCTGAAATAAATTTGAGGTAAAGTTTATCCAGGCCGGGTTTAGCTTATTTCTGGCTGCTAATTAGTCCACTCGATTGTACAGTATTTGTGTGCTACGTCTGGTAGAGGGCACGCGACCTCTCTAAATGTTTGACAGCGTCTCATGTGTCAAGCGGGAGGGGCACATCTCACTTGCCTATCCTGAACGTCGAACCTTGAAACGTTAAATGGGATGTATTCAGGTATTCTGGTTTTGGCAATTGTTCTTTTACTTATCGTAATAATAATAATAATAATAATAATAATAATAATAATAATAATAATAATAATAATAATTATTATTATTATTATTATTATTATTATTATTATTATTATTATTATTATTATTATTATTATTATTATTATTATTATTATTATTATATGCACATAACAACAGAGGATTTAGTATATTATTATGTAACACAAAGGATTAAACATATAATCAAACTTCTGTTCAGTAAGATGAAAAATGTAATGGCTTTCTTTTCTTTTTTCCTCCTTTTTTTCTCTTAGCGTTTTTTTTTTTTTTTTTTTTGAAAGTTTTGTTCTTAGCAAAGCCAGTGACATCTTGGCCCTATCCATCACTATTTCTATTAACCAGAAAGTATTTCAAAGATACATCGCCAAAAGTAATATATATAAAAGAAAATTTTGAAATTAAAAAAGCAATTGTCTTTAGTGTGTAGCTCCCATTTTTGCGGGCCTACACACATCTACAAGCAAAATCTCCCTTCCGCGAGAGGAACCATGCGGTCGACAGATACAACTCTCGTACGTCTTTTGTACATATATCTCCATTGTCATTATTGTCACGATCTATGTATTTTTACCATTGTATGTACTGTTATGCCAGCTGTCCAACCATATACGTATGATCTTAAGTTATTGTTCTGTATCAGTTCGTATGTACGTTTCTGTCTGTGAAAAAAAACACAGCTGCTTGAATTTAATCCCTTTCTCAACCTGTCAGAGGCCGGGAGCTACATTGCGGCTCGCACGAGCTATTGACCTGTGTGAAAGTTTTGTAAATAAATTTTACGGGCTCCTCTATGAGCAAGAGCCCGTGCTGGCATAAAGCCAGCTTAATCGATAACAACAACATTGTAAATAAATCAGTAAACTGTAATATCCGTATCTTACTCGTACCTCGCCTCACACGCTTTTGGTAACACTCTACTGATGCCTGGAAAAAGAGCAAGGAGAATATTAAGAAGCTCGTCGACGGGACGGACATCCGATACTTGAAACTGGAAGCTCATAGGAGAACATAAGGCGCCCTTGCTAACTCAGGGAAGTACGAGCAATGCAAAGTTTCCTGGAAAAGGATATTTTCGATGTATTTCTTTCTCTTTAAATGGCGCATATTTTCTTTCACATCGAGATTTTTGTATCATTACTTTTGTTCTTAGCTTCCTAGAAATACTATCATGTCTTACTGTTTTATGGAAATCCTATAAGATATGAAATTGATCTTTAGATTATCTTCCCCTTTTTCGTACTGAGACTAAGAAGAGCGTGGCAGACATCTTTCTTTCCTACATATGAAACATTCTTATTTGCTATATAAAACAACATATTCCATAAAGAATTAAATATCTACAATATGAAAATCTTTTTGCCTAGGAAATTAATACATCCTTTTGTCCTTTTCTGAATGCACAATATGTTTTTAAAAGTCTTTTCAAATCTCTTATTAGCAAATGCAAGTAGGTCATTAATCAAGGAATAAGTATATTTCTAGGTTTCTAATTGATTATTTAAGAATCACCCACATGAGAACAGTCAAGTTGGTATTTAATTTGAGACCTAAAAGTGTGCAAGTTTTAGTGTCATAAGAACTCCGGCAGAAAATATGAAGACTCTCTGGTGTAAATGTAACCCAAAGTCTTCTAAAAATATAAAGATTGTCCACCATAAATACATTGGGGCTGATGCTGACACTTAGTGATAATCCCCTACCATGCTCCTCTTAAGCTATTTACTTTAACAGAAATGTCTTTTATAGCGATGACCTATATTCATTTCTCTCCAGTACTGCAAGGTAATTCAGAAAGACAATCCATTCACAAAACCTGTTTGCTGGCATTTTTAAACGGTATAATGATAAGGTCAGTTTAAATAAAACGGAGCAGCAACTGCCCAAATGAGGAAAAGGTTCAAAATAGTAAACATCAGAGAAAAGGACAATATATATATATATATATATATATATATATATATATATATATATATATATATATATATATATATATATATATATATATATATATATATATATATATATATATATATATAAAGAGACTAGGATTAAGCAGAGCAAATAGTTTTTTGTAACCCTGAAGTCTTCTGAAATTTATTTCCACTTTGTGACATAATCTTTTCCTGTTTTTACTCAGAACCTTGCAATTTGTTGGTATGTTATACTGTCAGCTTCCATCATATAAAAAAAATCAACAAAGTAAAACGTAGAATTGTTGCAAATATGATATATAGTGATAGCTGAATCGCGTTGATAAATCCCATTGATAAGTTTGATTACTTCCCTCACTCAGTGCTGGAATTAATAGACGTTAGGTTGCGCTCCGTGTAACCAACAGCATTAATGCAATTAGAGAATATATTTACTACTGTTTCATATACTAGTACTGAGACTTTTCACCTTACCTTCACTGATATTTTGGCATTAAGTTTTCTCTGCACAGGAAAAATCCTCATAGATTTTGGTGTGTCTAGGGAGATTCTTATGATTTTATTCAGATTATTCTAAGACTTCATTCAGTCGGAGAAAAGAATTAAACCAAGAGTCAGTTAAACCAAGAATGTAGGAGTTAGCTATCCATACAAAATGCGTTACTTTATTCTTGGAGGAGTTATCGACAAAATTATTAAAAAAAAAAAACTCATGAACATTAGTTAAGTACATTTCATCGACCCTGGTATTTCTCTCTCTCTCTCTCTCTCTCTCTCTCTCTCTCTCTCTCTCTCTCTCTCTCTCTCTCTCTCTCTCTCTCACGCGTAAAATATAATAAATAAAAATCTCTCATTTCCACCCTTCATCATTTCCAGTATATTAGCAACAGTTTTACAGGTACACTATATTTTACACATCTCTGCCCCAATTTGAATGCTATGCTACTTGTTTGCCAACCGTTTAACAAACCTCTTTCCCACTGAGCTGTTTCCTACTATTATCCTTTCCACATCTTCACTGCATCGTCCTTGTATCTCGCAGACACTTCGCGCCTCTGTCAAGTTTACGTTTTCCTATACCTAATTCAGTCGATATTGCCGCTAACTGATGTGCAAATAATCGGTTACGCATCCTTTGCACAGCCGTTGCCCTTCCCTGAATAAATCTGGAATAATTTCTCATCCTGATCTAACTTCGTGCTCAAAGGATGTTTTCAAGTAACGGGTTGAACCGTAAATCGCGGAATAAAATCGAAGAATAATTTTTAACACTCATTTTTCCAATTTTTAAAAAATTTTGTTTTGAGCTACATATGAGAAGAGGTTAAACTGGTTAAGCTTGAAGCCCATTCCTAATGTACTTTGGAAATCTCAAATCACGTGAAATCAGACGCCGGAAACGTGGAAACTGATTTTTTTTATCTTTTGGTGTGTTAATGTTTCCTAACACTCCCTAATGCTGAAGCTAAACGCATATGATATCTGTTTTTCCGAAAAATCGTGACAGTCGTTCATGGGAGGCTTCTTTTCTATAATATTGTTATTCAAATAGCCGATGAAGTCGAGAAATCCAGCAAAGAAATAGTAGATACTTTTTGATCAATGTTAATCTTAGAATAATAGAATGAATAGAATATAGAATTGAGGCCAAAGGTCAAGCTCTGTAACCTATGAGGTCATTCACCTCTGAAATGGAAACTAACAGTAAAAAGGGTTGAACGGTGTAACAGGAAGAAAATCTCGCAGTTGCACTACAAATCAATTGTTACGAGAGAATGGAAAGTAAGATGGAAGAAAGAGAATATGAACGGAGGTACAGTAAAATGAATGAAAGGGGTTGCAGTTAGGGGCCGAAGGGACGTTATAAAGATCCTAAGATGTTAATCGGAAAGTCATATGAAAAGGCTGTTACTCGCAACGTTATTTTACATGAAACCTTTTGAGAATATCAGCAATAGTTATTTCTGTTACATCACCTTACATCGGATTCTGATTTCAGTGTTGCTACCTTGTAATTATGTATAATCTTAATACAAGCAACAATTGAGGAGAATCCATGTAATTTAGAGATAGTTCTTGGGATTTATAAGTCGTGAAAATATGAAATAAAAGTTTGGGGGAAATTAAATCCCTCGAAAATAGGAATTTTTTTTCAAGATGAAGAAAATGTACTTTTTGTAAATATTACCAAAAGAAAACTGTTGTGCTGGATCAGTAAAGAAAATAACATCAGTGACGAGAGCGGAACTTCTGGCAAATTCTTCAAATCTTCAAATTTCGGTTTTGAAGTTTTTAGAGGAATTGCCAGCAGTGCTCTTTTTGGATATCGGGAGCTATCGACTTTGTGTTAGCTTCTTCCACGCGTCTGTCGGATTAATTTTTGAAGTTTTAACCCTGCTGTCTAAAACTGTTTTCAGCATGAAGCACCTCGTAAAACTGAAGTTTAGTCTTTTCCTTGCACTTTTACAGGATTCACTGCCTCTGTAAATGATACCTTTCCACACGCCTACACTTGAGATTCGCACTATATACGGATGCAAATTTCTCGCCCTAGCTCAGAGGAAACGAGCAAATGAGGGTTGACTATGACTATAAACATTAACTAAAATCGGTAACAATTTTTTTTAAATTTTAAGTTTCATAGCTGTGTTATGTTTTCTTATGCGTATTTCTTTTTCTGTTTCTGATCATAGTCAGAATAGAAAGATATAACAAACAAACAGCGATGTACCTCAGAACATATCAGTCTCGAGACCAAATGTCTGACATAAACTTCAACGACTTTTATTTCAAATAGCAACACAAAGAAGAATTATCGAATTACTCTAAGTTGATGTGCGAAATATATACTGCCTTCCGATTTTCTGCTTAAAACAACAGCAACTCGAATTATTATTTATTGTTCATATAATTATTTTCATAGGAACCATTCATAACTGTGGATATAAGGAAAACCTCCTAATTTTACGGTGATACTGTAATCCTTAAACCCAAAGAGAATGTCTCTCTTTCTATTACTACTGTGCTTAACTTAATCGCTGCAGTAATTCTGATTCTCTAGAATGATTTGGCAGTATACCGCCGATTCTCTTGCTGAGCTCAGTTATCTAAACTTACGTAAAAAAAAAAAAAAATTAAAAAAAAGTGTCCTCCGAGGCTGAAAAATATGAGACTGAAAACCACTTTGTGCAGGATTATTCAGTGGCGCCAAATGTCGGCATTATCAGAAGTTTCCAATATATAGGAGATCGTCCGTAATTGGTTTTCAACATTATATTTTCTTACACTATTATTAATAACGATATTTTTTAATGAGGATTGTTCAGTATTGTTAAACTGGATATGTATATTTACGATGAGATTTTTGCAGTGAGCTGAAATCCTTCTAATATATGCTAAATGATGGACTGAAGTCCTGCTCAGACACATTCTAAAGACTAAAATATTTTTGATGCAATGGAAGGCACTCAACGTCTAAATTCAAAAATTTATAGCAATTATTCCATGTAATTTTCTATTTCCTTAGGTATAAAATTGATGTGATGATGTTGTTTAGTATTTACTGAAAATTAGGACATAAAACAAGGTTATACTGAAGAATACGGAAAAAAATTGTAGCATGAAGGATGTCAAATTTTATTAATGATGTGCCACATTACTATGAATAAGGATCTTGAGGTCAAATGACCGATATAATCACACACAAAAAATGAGTAAAAAATTATGGAAAGAAACGTTTGAATAAGAGGAATTCTCTTAGTTTATTATCATAGCACTTTGTGTAGGTATGCTTTTGGCTTTTCGAGGAAAAGGTATCAACAGGAATTTATTAATTTTAATTCTTTGCAATGATTTTGCAACTTAAAATTTTTATTATTGGATTAACCTATCTAAACTTATATGAAAAGTGTTATCTAAAGTCAACAAAATGAAACAAAAAAGAATTATATTGTAGAATTATGCATTGTTAAATCTCGTTTGAACTAAAAGAGGCTTGCAGCATATTAATGGTCCTCATGCATACTCTAAGCTGTGCAAAACAATCCATTAGAGCTTTTTTATTGTTTATAGTTTACTGTTAGAGGCAGAAGGAAACCAGTGGGACACTCCAGTGCTTTATTACACGTCCAATCAGTACAGAGGTGTGACTGCAAGTGAAGTGCAGGTGCGCGGGAAACACTGGCGCCAATTCCGCTCTCCTCCTGACAACATACATCACACACAATCAACCATCCTACATCCCCCCCCCCCCCTAAGATTATGGCATGGCAGAATGGCATAATATTAAATGAAAATAATAAGTAAATATGTATTAAATACATATATATAGACAAAGAACGCTGTAGAAGGAAGATCCTCATAGGACAAAAGTAATGGTTAACACTGAGTGTCCCAACATACAAGGACATGCATGGCAACAATGTATAGTGCATGCATAAAATATGTTTGCACAACAGAATTTCTATCCAATTCGGCATACTGAAAACAAAAGATAAAATGAGCATGAGGGACAACAAAATGTAACTGTACAAGGTGACACAAGCACAAGCATGGGTTAACGCTCAATATCACCCATGACATACTTGCTCATCCATTAGGGTTGCACTGAGCGCCTTTTGGACGAGGTGGAGCGGGTTCCGGGCGTGGGGGAATGGCTGAGGACGCGGGGGGCTGCCGTTTTAACACTTTCAGGTGCTTCCTGTTTCTAACGCCTTTTGGACGTTTTAAACGTCGTCCAAAATTGTCTGTTGAATGCCGAGTGGACGTTGCAAATGTCGACTGAAAATGCTTTTTTTAAATATTCGCGGAAAAATAATTATAGGCCTAGTTTGCTTAAGATTTCAAATCCCGCGCCTCGGCGGATGCTGGGAGTTCACGGATCCAGCTGTTGTTTTGTTTCTGAGCGTCACCCAGACGCGCATGCGCGAATTTCCCCCATCTTGCATCAGAGAGCATCAGAGCAGCACCTTGCGGGAGCGATATTTTGACGCAGACGTGTTTTGTTAAACTTTTGCGAGTGTTAGCGTATTCGTGCTGCAACAGAACGTTTGCAGAGATGTCACAAAGGCGTCAGGACCATGAAAGGCGCTTACTGCCTGTCGGAAGTGAGCGTGTGAGGTGAGTTTTAGACTGGGATGTTGGAGAAGGACCCAGCAACCAAAGTGACCCAGCTTCTCAGCGGCGTGTTGTTCGCCCACGTGTGACCTATGGCGACCAAGGACCACATCCCGTTCCTTTTACGACCCCTAGGAAGCATCGGGGTGTCCTGAGGGGCATCCGAAAACATTTGGGAGGCCTCCAACAGAAGGACATAGACGAGTACTTGTCGGAGCTCGATCGAGAGCAGGTGGGAAGTCCTGATTTCGGTGGTAGCTGGTTTTCTAGCGATGAGGACATCACGCCTGATGTCAGCGATGACGAGTATTTGCCCCCAATGTCCGTACGGTATCCACAGGAGGAAAGCAAACTAGAATTTAGTGGTTTTAGTGCTTATGAGGGAGAAAGTGAGATGGAGGAGGAGGAGGATGCCCCGATTGTGGCTGGTGGGGACGATACCGAAAGTGATGGCGAAAGTGAAGGAGACGGCCCAGCTGGGAGTGTGGGATTGTGAAGACGTGCCCGTGCACATGCGCGTGCGCGAGCGCAAACCCGTAGAAGGTCACAACGTCGTGGCAGCTCGGGTGAAGGCCGTTCGTCCGAAAGTGATGAGGGGTGGTTGGAGGACCCCACCCCACCTAACATGCACCCATTCACGGCAGTACCTGGACTGACCGTCCCTGTGCCCCCCACGGCACTGGGGTTCATTCAGCTTTTCCTGACGCGGGAATTGCTGGAATTCCTGGTTGCGGAGACGGCACATTACGCTCGGTACTGCCGTGAAGAATTGCTGACGACGTTGTCGCACCGCTGGCGGGGCTGCAACCTCACAGACATAGCGCATTTTTTGGGGCTCCACATATTCTTTGGAATGATGCCTGCTGCCGACGTCAGGCGATATTGGAGGCGGAATTTTTTTTTAAGTACGCCCAATGTGGCCGGCATTATGTCCCGTGATAGTTTCCTGGCGTTGGACAGGTATTTCAATGCCTTCAACCGAAGGGCTATACCCCGGAATAGCCCCGAGCGCCTCATCTTAGTCGGCCCAGTGTTGGAGTTCATTCGTGAACGGTGCCAGACTCTCGTGGTTCCTTCGAAGAACCTTTCTTTGGATGAGGATATGATGCCATACAAAGGGCGTCTAAGTATTAAAGTGTACATCCCGAAGAAGCCAAAGAAATATGGTGTAAAGTTATTTTTTATTACGGAAGCCAACACTGGATACGTTGTGGACTTCTTGGTGTATTCTGGGGTCTTCTCCACGCTGCGTGACACTGTCTTCGGTCTTGTGAATCGTTTCCATAACCAGCGATACCACCTGTTTATGGATAATTATTATAACTCGGTATCCCTGGCCCAGGAACTGTATGAAGCAGGTGTGCACGTCAGTGGTACCCTTCAGTTGGTGCATGGGGCCCCGAATGTCCTCAAGAGGTTTGCTAGCCACCCGCAACATCTTGTAAGAGGAGAGACAGAGTGGCGGCGGAAGGGAGATGTCTTCGTCATCTGTTGGAAGGGGTTCCGAGTCGTGCCCATGATTACGACGAGTCATGAGCCCATCCAAGAAGAGATCACCCAGCGGAAGAAGACACGCCGGCAGGGCCGAGTTACGTTTGAGGAGTTTCGTGTCCAGCGCCCTACTGTCATCAGACACTACAACAAGCATATGGGAGGAGTTGATCTCTTTGATCAACTCATCCAGTATTATCCCTTCGCCAGGAGAACCAGGAGGTGGAAACAGAAGCTCCTCAAATACCTCCTTCAGTTGGCCCTCCAGAATGCCTACATCATTTACTGTGGATATAATTCGGACGCTCGGAGGTTGACCCACATCCAGTTTCTTGAGGTGGCTGGGAATGCTCTCATAAACTTCGATCCGGATGAGTGGCCTTCCAACTCCGCCCCCCTGCCCCGAGCTCCAGCTCTTCCCCGAGAGGAAAGGGCAGATGTCGCTAGGTACCCCGACCTCAGAATTCCTGATCCTGCCGACGCCGCCCCTGCTGCCGCCGACCTTGATGATGACGCCGCCTCTGAAGATGCCTCCGCCCCTCGAATTCCAGTGTCCCGTTGGGTAGCCGACCCTGTGTGTCGGCTGCAGCCAGGAGATCACACACTGGAGCTAATAGAAGGGGGCAAACAGAAACGGTGCTGGATGTGCCATATGAATGGCAAAAGGAGAGACAGCCGGTACGTGTGTCGCACCTGCAAGGTAGCACTTTGCAGGTTAGAGGAGTGTTACCACAAGTACTACAATGCGGTTATTTACTGGAGTGCGCCTGCCCGAGCGACACCGGAGGGCGCAGCGAGCTGCCGAAGGGCGGCCCACCAGCAGTAAGGGCGCACGTCTCCCTCCTCCGCTTGTGCCCCGTCATGTCGGGAGGACAAAAATGCAAGACTCTTCAATGGAGGAGGGAGAAAACAAGAACAGCACGAAGAGTCAGGATTACGAGTGAGTATTCTGCATTGATTTTATTTTTAGTTTTATATTTACGAGTGAGTATTCTGCATTGAATTGATATTTAGTTTTATATTTACGAGCGAGTATTCTGCATTGAATTTATTTTTAGTTTTATATTTATTACAAGTTTTTATATATCTGTATTCATTGCTGTTTTGCATATTATTTCGTTTTATGCAAAAACAAAGCTTTTCACGACCATTCCTTTTAGTTATGTTTTCGTAACAAAGTAAAAAACAATATAATTTATATGTGTTTATGTATGAATGTCTGTATATATGTAGTATAATATATATATATATATATATATATATATATATATATATATATATATATATATATATATATATATATATATATATATATATATATATATATATATATATATATATATATATATATATATATATATATATATATATATTTTTTTTTTTTTTTTTTTTTTTTACTTGGGTCTCTTTTGGGTAAGCAAAAAATCTCATATTCTGGTGATATTCAATCCTTTACCTTCATTTTGCAACAAACGGAAAGTCTCTAGCACAATATTTAGAATTTTGGTGAATTTTTGAAAAAAAAAATTTCCTCAGCTCCGCGCGCGCGCGTCAGCTTGCCGTAATTTTTTCGCCCTTTCATATTATTCGTTACATAAAGTTTTATACATCAAAATGTGCGCAATGTCACTTAGAATACAACAAAAATAAATAATTCCTTTAGCTCTTCACAGTTTTTTAATATTTTCGCCGAAATAACGATAACTGACAAAATTTTAACGTTCGGTCAACTTTGACTCGATCGAAATGATCGAAAAACGCATCCGTAAGCCATAATTATTACATTCGAGTAACAATCAATCACTTACCTTCATTTTGCAACAAGCGAAGAGTCTCTAGCACAATATTTAGATTTTTGGTGAATTTTTGAAAAACAAAATTTCCTCCGCTCCGCGCGCGCGGACTCCGCTGAAAATCATGTCATTTCTTGCGTCAGCTTGCCGTAATTTTTTCGCCCTTTCATATTATTTGTTACATAAAGTTTTATACATAAAAATATGAGAAATTTCATTTAAAATACAACAAAAAATAAATCATTCCTTTAGCTCTTCACAGTTTTTTTATATTTTCGCCGAAATACCGATAACTGACAAAATTTTAACATTCGGTCAACTTTGACTCGACCGAACTGATCTAAAAACGCATCCGTAAGCCATAATTATTACATTCGAGTAACAATCAATCATTTATCTTCATTCTGCAACAAACGGAAAGTATCTAGCACAATATTTAGATTTTTGGTGAATTTTTGAAAACAGAATTTTCCATCTCTCCGCGCGCGCGGACTCCGCTGAAAATCATGGCATTTCTTGTGTCTCCTTGCCGTAATTTTTTCGCCGTTTCATATTATTCGTTACATAAAGTTTTATACATCAAAATGTGCGACATTTCATATAGAATACAACAAAAAATAAAACATTTCTTTACCTCTTCACAGGTTTTTAATATTTTCGCCGAAAAAACGATAACTGACAAAATTTTAATATTCGGTCAACTTTGACTCGATCGAAATGATCGAAAAACGCATCCGTAAGCCATAATTATTACATTCAATAATAATCAATCATTTACCTTAATTTTGCAATAAACAGAAAGTCTCTAGCACAATATTTAGATTTTTGGTAAATTTCTGAAAAAAAAAATTTTCCTTCGCTCCACGCGCGAGGACTCCGCTGAAAATCATGGCATTTCTTGCGTCTGCTTGACGTAATTTTTTCGCCGTTTCATATTATTCGTTACATAAAATGTTATACAACAAAATGTGAGCAATTTCATGTAGAATACAACAAAAAATAAATAATTCCTCTAGCTCTTCACATTTTTAATGTTTTCGCCGAAATAACGATAACTGACAAAATTTTAACATTCGGTCAACTTTGACTCGACCGAAATGATCGAAAAACGCATCGTAAGCCATAATTATTACATTCGAGTAACAATCAATCATTTAACTTCATTTTGCAACAAACGGAAGGTCTCTAGCACAATATTTAGAATATTGGTGAATTTAAAAAAAAAATAATTTCCTCCGCTCAGCGCGCGCGGAATCCGCTGAAAATCCTGTAATTTCTTGCGTCAGCTTGCCGTAATTTTTTTGCCGTTTTGTATTATTCGTTATATAAAGTTTTATACATCAAAATGTGCGCAATTTCATTTAGAATACAACAGAAAATAAATAATTCCTTTAGCTCTTCACAATTGTTTAATATTTTCGCCGAAATCAAGATAACTGACAAAATTTTAACGTTCGGTCAACTTTGACTCGACCGCAATGATCGAAAAACGCATTCGTAAGCCATAATTATTACATTCGAGTAACAATTAATCACTTACATTCATTTTGCAACAAACGGAAAGTCTCTAGCACAATATTTAGATTTTTGGTGAGTTTTTGAAAAAAAAAATTTCCTCCGTTCCACGCGCGTGGACTCCGCTGAAAATCATATTTCTTGCGTCAGTTTGCCGTAATTTTTTTGCCGTTTCATTTTATTCGTTACATAAAGAGTTATACGTCAAAATGTGTGCAATTTCATGTAGAATACAAAAAAAAAAAATAAATCATTTCTTTAGCTCTTCACAGTTTTTTAATATTTACATCGAAATAACGATAAATAGAAAAAATCAACCTTCGGTCAACTTTAACTCGATCGAAATGGTTCAAAAATGCAATTGTTAGCTAAAAAACAATTTACAGTCTAGTAATATTCAATCAATTTCCTTCATTTTGGCACAATTGGAAAGTCTCTAGCACAATATTTTGATTTTTGGTGAATTTAAAAAAAAAAACTCTTTTTACGTCAGCTCGTTACGAATTCATGCAGAATTTTGTGATAATATTTTCTCTATGTTGCTTTAATCGTTTCGCAATCTGTTATATACCAAAATCATCGCAATATAGTGTACAATACAACTAAAAAAATGAACTCATTAGCTTTAACCTTTTTCCTTACAGCGCGATTTGTATACAATTATATACGAGTTTTTTTTTCGCTGTCATATATTCCAATATTTATATATGATAATGATATTTTTTTCATTTCTGATGATTGCATACTAAACTTCAGGCAATGAGAAAAAAAGGAGCCAAAAATGAACTCTTAATCTTGAAAACTAAGCGCGCTGTGATTTTTTGAAAAAAACTTTTTTTCCGCTTCGGCGCTACCTTTCGGAGGCCCCCGGCATACGGGAGACGTTTTTGAAAATAGGGCTTCGGCGTTAAAGGGCTAAGTGACACCCAACCGCTTCCATCCAGCCTAATGAGATACTGTCGGTGGCCCTTAGACTCCACTACCAACCCAGATTGGTCCCAGGTCTTGGTTACAGGGTCCTGCACTCTTACCCTGCAGCCTACAACCAGGGGTAGAAGCTCCCTGGTACCAGTAGGTGGTGAGGTCTCCTCTTGGGACTCTGCCATTTGTAGCTCCCTCCGCTGAATTATCTCATCCCAGTGTCTCTCCACCTTGTAATGCTGTCTGGGTGTTGGCACTCCATCTCTGAGCTGCCTGCCGATAGCGAGCTGTGCTGGGGACTTGTCAAACCCCTTAGGGAGTGTATTGAGGTACTGAAGAATTGCCAGGGATGCCTTGTTGCAATCGAGGCTGCCTCCTTTGCCTATGTTAGACCTGATGATCATCTTGGCAGTCTTGACTGCTGCTTCAGCCCTTCCGTTAGACTGGGGGTAATGGGCTGACGACAGGCGTACCGTAACCCCCCATTTTCTGAAGAATGATGTGGTCTCTTCACTAATGAGGTTTGTGCCCCCATCTGTCGAGATTAGCTCTGGTGCTCCCCATCTTGTGAAGTATGTCCTCAAAACTGATATAATTCTTGATAACGTTGTGCCATGTGGTAAGTGTGCCACTTCCAGCCACCCAGTGAGCCTGTCTGCATAGGCCATGTACATATGACCCTCCAACTGTAGCATGTCCACCACTGTCGACTGGAATGGGTATTCTGGGGGTGGTGTGAGTACCAATGGTTCAGCAGGTTGTGATGGAGCATGTACATCACAAGAGGCACATCCATCCATGTGGCTCTGCAGGTCGCCTTCCATCCCTGGCCAGTAAACAGATTGCCTAGCCCTGCGGAGCATGGAGTCTACCCCTTGATGTCCTGCATGAAGGCCTGTAATGACTTGACGGTGAAGTTCCTCTGGGATGAGCAGACGTGGGCATCCTTGTTCGTAAGCGTAGACTATCAGTTCTTCTACCATAGATAACCTGTCCCTAACTGAGTAAAACTGACATAGGCAGGCCACCTTATGTGCCTTCTGCGGGCGCCAGTCATTTACTGCAACTTTAGCTGCCAGCAGCTGGTACACAGGGTTTTTAGAGGCTGCTTCTTTGACCCTCTCCTCATCCAGTATGAGGCATTCTTGCTCAAGGGCGGTGGCCGAAGCAGCGACAAGGGCGGCAGTCATATCCTCTTCAAATTCAGAATCCTTGTCATCTGGTTCGCAACGGAGAGCAGGGAAGCGTGATAAGAAGTCAGCAGTGCAATTCCTCTTTCCTGGCAAGTATCTTACCTGGAACCTGTATTGTAGGGTCTTCTCTTTGAGACGGAAGAGTCTTGGGTTTATATATCCTTCAGCTCTCTATCACCCAGGAGCTTGACCAGCGGGCGGTGATCAGTCACGATCGGTAAGTTGGGGCAGCCCAACAGGAGTAGCATGGCCTTCTTGAGACACCATGTGACAGCTAAGGCTTCTCCCTCAACAGCAGTATACCCAGCTTCAGCCTGCGACAAATGGCGGCTCCCACATAAGGCAATACGCCACCCACCCTTGCAGCAAAATGGGACATCAGCCGAGGCACAAGCACAATACTGCTGCAGGATGACAAAACCGATCCCATCCCTGCTCCAATCTGTTAGGGCCGTTGTAGGTCAGGATTTGTCATAGTATACCAGCCCATTCTTGGCCATCTTGCATATGGCCTCCTGTGCTTGGCGGAATCTCTCTTGTAGGTTGCTATCCCAGTACACATTCTTGCTTGTAGACTTCTTCAGGAGGTCTCTAAAGAGTTCCATCAGCAGGGCAGTGGCAAGGAAGGGTGCCAACTGGTTGACAAAGCCATACCATGACCTGATGTCAGTGACAGAGGGGTTGTCTGGCATAGGGAATCTATGTATGGCAGCTAGACTGTCCTCTGTGGGCCTGTAGGAATCCCATCCCAGCTGGAATCCGACGAAGTTCACTTCTCTTCAGCCGAAACTGAATTTCTCTGGCTTGAGGGTTATGCCCTTTTTGGCACACGTGTCCAAGAAATTATAGTTGTGCCAGAAGGCCTCCTCGACGCTGTTGTCATACAGAAGAGTATCGTCCACACATTTGTGTTTTGGGGGGATGTCCTTGATGGCGTCATCAAACCTCTTGGTGTAGGCATCTGAAGCTGAACAGTGTCCCATGGGTGTTCTTCTATACCGGTAACGCCCCCAGGGTGTGATAAAGGTTGTGAGTCTGCGGCTCTCTTCATCTAACTCCACCTGGTGGAAGCCCCAATGCGCATCTGCCACTGTCTTGAAGGAATGTAAAGGCACCCCAGAGATCATGTCGAAAGGAGCAGGGATGTGATGCGCCTCTCTCCTGCAGGAGGCATTAAGGCGTTGAAAGTCCACAGTGCAGCGGGGCTGACCTGACTTCTTGGCAACAATGACCATCCTCGCACACCATTCTGTCGCTTCACCAGTAGGTACCTCCTCAATGATGCCCTTCTTGATGTCCTGGTCCAACTGCTTCTTCACTTCTGACTCCCAATGCTTCGGCACTGATGCTGGGGTGTGACATGCATAGGGGGTTGCCCCCAGCAGTAGATGAATATGGTGTTGCTTGCCCTCCATGACTGGGAGGGGCTCCCTCTCTGTATTGAAAGTTGATGATGAAAAATGGCGCAAGAGCCACTGCTCCAACTTAGGGACGTTCTCCTCCACTGGTGGAAAGGGCATGGATGAGGGCTTAGGCAGGGATGGCCCAATGGGTGTGGGGACCTCATGCTCCAGTGCGAGGCTCGCTGACACTGGTAGGTGGTGGGGAAAGGACTGGGGCACGAGGCAAAGGTCCTTACAAGCAGCCAATGAAAGGAAGAAAGACCTTGCAGACTTGATGAAGTACATTTCTTGGACGGTTGTCCTGGCACCCTACTGAATGCGAAGAGGGGCAGTCCCCATACACTCCAATCGAACATTGGCAACATCACGTAGGCCCCTGCAGTGTTGTGAAAGGGCAGGTCTTTCAATGAGTGTCGACAGCAAGGTGGCGCCTGCAACACACACTTGGGGCCCAATGTCTACCACAGCCTGTACAGGCTTGTGACCCTTAGGCCTAGGCCCATGCACTGATGAGGACACTATCACTTGTATAGTAGGCTGCACACTGGGTTGTACCCCGGTGGTGACTGCTCCCAGTGTTACTGACGAAGCAGGGGCATCACTCACCATCTTCTTGCTCCTACAGAACCGTTTCAAGTGGCCAATTTTTTGACAGCCATGACAAACACTATTTCTCGCCGGGCACAAGGCCTTTCTTGGCTCATGCTGCACTCCACAGTTCCCACACATACGAGCATTGATGGAAACTGAGGACCTCTCACCACTCTTCACCACTGCACACTCAGGGGGGCTGGGGTCTGTCTCCACACCGGCCGCATGTGGCTCTTGATGCCATGTGTCATACTGGGGCATGGAAGCATCCTTGCAGGCTGCCTCATATGTCGCACACACTGCCCTTAAGGCATCTACACTACAAATGGAATCACACGACCTATAGAGGTCTTTTTTCAATATCTCATCCCTTATGTATGAAATTTCAGTATGGGGCTTATTTTCTTATATTATTTTGTCTAGAGTAATTCCTTATTGTTAATTATTTACATGGATAAACAATCTTAGCAGCTGGAGTTCACGTTAAAATTTAAACTGATAATTGATAACCCAGCTCCTAAGAGGTTGTCTGGTTGTTTGTATAAAAGGACGTAACTGCCAAACAATTGCCGTTACAGAAATATTCCAATACGAGCCAAGGTAAACAGCAACGCCTTGGAAAAAGGCAGATTCTTCTTACTGCTACCGCCACGTCAACACTACAACTCCACATCTCTCACCTTCAAGAGGATTTTTAAATTATTGTGTTAATTTCGTAGCAGCGGAGAATGGAAATTTAACTTCTCCTCCTTGGAGTGCTCCTGTTATAGCTCGGCGAATCATCATCATCGCCTCTAAACCTCAGCCATGATCTGTTCAGTACAGCAGAGAGCTTCAACTGCCGGTGGGTTCCTTCATTATCAGTTTAATTACGAGGTGAATTCTGTAGTGAGCTTAGCAATTGTTTATCTAGGGTAAATAATTCGCTGCACTCTCTGTCCTCAATTGTTACTGGAAAATTTATATATTCTTGCTCATTACGTACTTGGTACTCATTTCAGATTTGTTTCGTGTTCACCACGCTAATTATTAATTTACAGTTGTTAAAGGATTTAGTATTTTTTATTAGTACTTGCAGCTGTAGTGTGGTTTTCATGTTTAATT
The DNA here is from genome assembly GCA_039081455.1 of Macrobrachium rosenbergii. Taxonomy (NCBI): domain Eukaryota; kingdom Metazoa; phylum Arthropoda; class Malacostraca; order Decapoda; family Palaemonidae; genus Macrobrachium; species Macrobrachium rosenbergii. The sequence continues at coordinate 33,851,600 of JANJGK010000031.1, read as the reverse complement.
TTGAGTGCAATTTTGAAAGTTAGGTCGTGGAAGGTTAGGTGTGTAATGTGGTATTTTCTCTGGCTATTACAGCTTTAGGTGTTCGTGTTGTTAGGGAACCTATCAGTGAACCTGGAGAACTACGTACTGCCCATCTGCATATCCAGAACCAACCATTGATACTTTAATTAAGTGAAGATTGTATTTGTCTTATTATGAATTATGAGTGATAATAGCAGAATATATTGTTCATTTTAAATATAATTTTGATTAAAACCTTAATTGAAATCATTCGTTTTTATAAATGTTTTTTCAATATTCAATAAACCTTAGACCTACCATAAGCTTCCTAATAAGCATATATTCGGACAAATAACTATGACAGCTAGGACACTGGAAGCCACAATCCATGGCTTTTTGAGAGCACTTTGCAAAATATTCACTAATTGATTCCTCACGTCCTTGCCTATACACAAAAAACTCAGCCCAGTGCACGGCCTGGTTCGAAGCATGCAGAACCATGACCCCTATAGCATCCAGAGCCCCTTCTGGAGACAAATTAGCCCACTGTGCATCACTATACCTGGCATCCAGTGTACGTTGCAACTCTGGGGTGCAGTGAAGCCTAATGTGTTGAACTGCATCCGTTGGTTGAAGCTTATATAGCCTAAGCCACTGTGTCATGGACCGTTTCCAAGTCCCGAAGGAGGCCGAAGACATTTCCAAAGCACACTTCTCTGGTAGTGGTGAGGCTGGGGCCCTGGGACTGCTCTGTAGACACAAGCCACTCGCCATTGTAGCCAAGCGGTCATTAAGGGCTTGCAACGCATCTCGCCCTTTGGCAACTACATGCTGAAGAGCTGGTGATCTTGGCGCCGCTCCAACGGGAGTACTGTGGGCACCCCCGGAGGATCGTCATGCCCTCCTTGTCGTGAAAGACGGTCTCCTTGGTGTAGACATCCTTATCCTTTTACAGAATCCTACTCACTGCGCCATGTTAGAGGCAGAAGGAAACCAGTGGGACACTCCAGTGCTTTATTACACGTCCAATCAGTACAGAGGTGTGACTGCAAGTGAAGTGCAAGTGCGCGGGAAACATTGGCGCCAATTCCGCTCTCCTCCTGACAACATACATCAAACACAATCAACCATCCTACATTTACATTCTCTATTTTATCAGTAATGACATTTATTTAGCGTTTTTTTCCAAACTGCGAGGCCAGGGACATTAAAACTCTCTTATCCTATTCTATTAACAAAATTAATCCATAATCAAGGATATTATAAAAACTTAACAGAATTATTACATTTTTTTTATTAATCTGTATAATCTTTATAAGTAAAATTCTCAACGGGGTAGTTTTAGTCTCTATTCGTAGTTATAATATAAAACAATAATTTGTTGTATTGCACACTTGAGAAAATACGGTGGAATCTAAGTTCCATAACTTTCTAAAGTACATTGCAAATTATTAGCAATCATCTCCTGAATTCTAAATAATCGACAATAACACGAAAAATTGGTAGTAGAGTAAAATAAAAAAAATAAAGCTACTCAGGGATTCAGAGCCGATGAAACACGTTTTTTCGGCAACAGCATTTTACCAAAGCATCGGATAAAGGTGAAAGTTGGCAGGCATATATTTTATAACCCTGCCTAATTTTTGCTGGTAATATTTAGTGCCTATGTTCGATAGTTTTTTTATATTTATTGAGTAAGATGAAGTCGCCGATGCCAGAACCGAGAAAATCACAGACAAGGATCCTAAAACAATTCGTTACGTAAAAGTAATATGACGTCATGAGGCTCTGCCTAACCACCAGGTAGGCGGTGAAAGGATATGCTTACAGTCTAGGCTTCAACAAATTAGCTAATGACCAGCAGGATATGGAATTGTCCCTGTGGTTGCAAGACTTCATTTGTGCTACAACTTGCCACTTTGTATACAGACGAGAATATCCGTGGCAAGATTTACTATAGCGTGAATAGGTAATTATTTCTAAAGTGGGTAATAGTTACTTTGCCACCCAAGAAGTGTGGGCAGGAGCTGTTGTTAGACAATCCCGACCTCTTCCTCGAGAGTGACGACTAAGACCTTTTGTAAATAAATTATGTAGCATAGTGTTAGACGTTTTATTTGTATATCTAAACAGTGATTATAACAATATGTTCCTCATTCAAACTGATCCTATGTATTTTCCTTATCATGCATATCAATATAAATCGTGTTACATTTGATTGATATTAAGTACATAATTAATAGCTTGCCCTCAAAATCTTGACTCCTACCATTACCTCTTATTTGCAGCGAGTAGGCTATACGAGCGCTGTTTAGGGTGCTGTATGATATAAATAAAAAAAAAAAAACAAAGACAAATAGCAATGGCTTACATTAACTGAAATAAAACGATGGCGTTGACCTTTACACCTCTAACAATTGAGGGAAATGAGATATCATTGCTTTTCATTTGAATGCTACTTCTAGTGACAGCTTCTGACTTGCTGCAAATAGAAGAGTATAGTGTCGAAACCTGAGGTGAAATAAGACGGATGGTCTTTTTGTATTCCCGCCCTGAATAGATGTAGATCTAACAAATGAACTATAGACTGGTTCATTATGTGGATGAATTACATACTTTGAATTATTTGTAAAGTATAAACAATATGAATATCAAGAAAATGGAAGAATTCCAAGCTAACAACTTAGTCCCAACAACTGCTGTGGTAGTTGCGATGAAACCTCCACAAAATAATAATAATAATAATAATAATAATAATAATAATAATAATAATAATAATAATAATAATAATAATAAAATTGAGAATGCTCGCCATCACTGATATCGGTGAAATTTAGGATGGGTGCTAATGTTAATTAGTGAATATGTCATCAGCAAGTGGGCAGAGCCACTGTGAAGAGACGTTTTCCCCTTATGTAAACTTCTCTTCACTGTGGGTGGAGACTCGTGATGTCATAGGTTAACGTCGCTATCGTGTTCAAAACCCTTACCTGCCATTTTGATGGTTCTGGCATAGGAAACACACTTTTACTCTGATATGTACCAGAACTATTGAACTTAGGTATACTAAATAATACTTGCAAAAGTTAGGTAGGGTTATAAAATATACACTTGCCAACTTTCACCTTTGTGCGATGCTTTGATAAAAAGGTATTGCCGAAAAACCGTGTTTCATCGGCTCTGAATCCCCTAGTAGGCGAGGGGAACTCTCAAGGTACCGTTAGTTTAGGCCGAAAATATATCCTGCTTTTCGACCGGCTGCTAACAACTGCAGTTCGAATTGCGATTGATTGTTACGTAGGTCTTAACAAGACACCCTAATGTTTGCCCAGAGCACTGAACTACTGTATTTGTGACCAGTTTCGACAGTTTTCTTAGTCTTACAAGTGGAAAGGTAAATTATATAAATTATTGCTGATAAAGCTTGGAAGATAGTGAAGATTTGGCGAATATTTCATACGCGAGATAATATTCCGCTATTTCTTTGAATTACCAGTCACAACAGCAGTGAATAACATGAGGCAGGCAATAACCTGGTTTGTTTACCATAATCGTAAAATAAGATTAAGGCAACGTTGCTGATAATAATGATGATTTGTACGAACAAAATGAAAGACTTTACAAGAGAGCTGCCACTCTTTCCGTAACTTGAAGTAAAGTGTGTGAGAAGCAGACGACTCATACGCAGTATGGTAATACTTTCAAAATATTTTGTAGAAATGTCTTTTTTTTTACTTTTATTATAAAATTAACAAAACAATTGTTATTTACAGCCAGTAAAGTTGTTATAAATTTTTAACAACATGCATTCCTCTGTGTTTACATGCTATGCAGGAAATATGTAAAACAATCCACAAATAACTGAAAAAAACGAAATTTACACAGATACAAGAGCAACATACTTTAGGCAAGGATATTGCCATTTCTTAGACAAAGATACTGTAAACAATTTTGTGAGAACAAAATCAATGTATGTAAATTATATTAATGAAATCAACCAATCACAAACCAGGAAGGAATACCGTTCCACAATACAAAAATCTCAACCAACACTTACTTAAAAGGAAAACATAATCTAAAACACATGCTCCAGATACTACGCGTGAACATTTTTGACAAACTCCTTTTGTATACAGTTTTTATTAACCAGACTAATGATAACAACCTCTCTGATTCCAGACCCAAACTGCATAAAGATAACCCGCAACAAACACTAACATACAGTTCGTCACCTTTCGTGGTCTACCCGAAAAATTCAGCATTAAGATTTTATAAAACAACCTTTTGCCATGCACATGTTACAAGTGTCAGACAATACTTTTTGAAAATACCATAGAACAGGTGGTAAACGAACACAAAAGGAAAACACATTTAAGACATATTCTGTTTCTCCACATTTATCACACCAGTCATGATCTATAAGTTTTAAAATAATTAGTCGATGGTTAGTGGTAATAACACCATGTACATATTTATACAGAAATTCTCTCTCAACATTTCTATTTACTGTACTGTTAACTCTTCTCCATAATTATCACTTTCCAGTTATAGAGAGGAAACTGCTCTTCAATCTTCGGTGCAGCTCCTGGTTTTGAGTATGAGTAAATGTCACTCTTTGTCAGTACAGGAAAGCTCCTATGCTTACACACTATCCGAAACACCGAAATGGCAATAAAAAAAAAAAAAAAACTACGGGGACCAGTTCGAGTATCCTCTTTAAAAAGGAGTCTCAAATAAAGAGTGTATCCTCATTTCGCAATAACATACACTCAGTCCGTTATTATTTGTAACAGCTCGTAATGCCATACAGCTAAAAATCGACAGAGCTTTAGAATAAGTATCAATAATTTCTAGACCAGCTTCAAATTTACTTTAACACAGTGTCTCTCTTCGAACTGTGCGGTGCATACTTTTCCAAAGATAATTGAATATACATGAATTTATTTCAGAAACTCTCTTATAGGCGGAACAGTATGCGCAACATACCACACATTTGACAACACCAATGAATTGATAAGAACACCCGCTCTGAAAGAATGTTAAAGGTCGGACACACATCATATTTACTTTTACCTTTATTTAATTTACCAACAATTTCCAAGTTTCATCAGAAGTCTCCTCAAACACCGTATAATATACAGTACCGAGGATCTTTAGAGAGAATGTAGCTTGAAACCATGGTAGTAAAGGAAGGGCCTTGCCTTCGCAGATCCAAAAGCTTCACTTTTATATATTATTACCTTATAATATTCATAAACAGACAGCTCTGTAGACACAAAAGAATACAAGTCATCTGCAAAGTCCTGTAGTTTTACTTTTTTTCGTATTGGGAAGCCTCTAACCAGAGGCTCTTGAAACAGAAAATAAAGGGGCAAAGACAAGGACAGCCTTGTCTTACTGAGCGAGTTACACGAAAGGACCACTCAAAATACCATTTATGCATATATTGCTTTTGCAAGCATTATACAACATTTTTATGAGGTCAATAAATCTTTGAGGAAAACCAAATTTACACGTTCCCTGATATAAAAAGCTTGATTGTACCTTGTCAAAAGCATATCCGACCTTGTATCTTGTGCATAGAAAAACAAATTCCGAACGGTATTATTGCTGTATATTATTAACCTGCCTGGAACAGCTCAGTATTGTCCATCTGACAGAATCTCTGGCATCACATCAAGCACTCTATTTTCAACACCTTCGCAAACTTTATAGTCTGGATTCGGTAAGGTGTCCAGTTTTCTATATCAGGCCTATCTCCTTGTTTAGCAAGTAACATAATTATACTATTGCACTGACTTACTGACATGGTTCCAGCTACATTAACATACCTCAGCGTGTCAAAAACTCATCTTTTATGACTCCCCAGAACTATTTGATAAAATTCAATGGTAGCCCATCACAACCGGGAGATTTATTGTTGCGCATACTTTTAATCGCCCGCCACACTTCGTCTTCCTGAAGCGTGTCATCCCAACCTTCCATCACCGAAGGTTCAACAATCGGCTGACAGGAATTTAAAAAAATAATCCATCATAGATGTGTCACCCTGTACTGAAGTAAAAATTCTTCAAAATGTTTTTCTCCATTTTTCTCCTTGCCTAACAAGTATGTAGACTTTCTCACCCTTATCAAAATCGTCAACTCTCGCCCTTAACTTAATTCTCTCCAAATTCTCATCCTGAATCCTACTAATCATCTGCTTTATTAATTGTATACATTCGTATTTCGTACCGGTGCGATAGTGGATGTCGTGTAACTGCCTCAAACGCACCTGTAGTATTTTCAACAAACCTTGTTTCTCATTTGATAATTGTTTACTCAATGTAACAAAAAACCGCTTACTTTCCAGTAATGCCCAGTCCCACCAGAAAAGTATGTTTACAAAGCGACTTTTAGGTAATTTCAAATCCTCCTAAATCTCTTAAACATCTCAACAATGTTTTCAGTTTCTAACAATTGCACATTCAATTTCCAAATCCTTTTCCGTATTTCACTCTGATTAACCTTTACTTTTAAAACTCCCATAAGAGAAACTTAACGGTATAGTTTGAGAATCCGCAATACCTTTGAAAAGACCTACAGTGTATATAGATTCTGTCAAGTCGGGATCCATGTCCATTTCTGATACAGGTATGTTCAGGAACTCCACCCGAGAATTGATAATTATCTTTCAATTCCAATTGTTTAATGAGGGCAACTAAGGCCTTTAATATCAAATTATTGTTTGCACTGCTACATACTCTTGTGGTTATCACTCAATTAAAATCTCCACCCATGATCAGCGACGCTGAGTTGTGCCGTAAAAAGAAAAGTGCATCGTTTCGAAAACAAATTCTTTCTCTCTTTTACCTTTCGTTTCTGCAGGGGCATGCATAAACGTTAACGATAGGAATCATACAATCGTTACACAATATTTCCACACCCAAGATTCGCCCATTTTCATCCACTTCGTCCCTTAGAATTTTTATACCTTTTTTGCTTCGAAATCCAACTCAACGTTCCACACTTCAAGAGAACAGTGATATTAAAAGCAATATCAAAATAACTGATTATATAACTTCAGTTCTGGTAAACGTTATACGGTGTGTTCTTGCAATAACAAAATATCAATACCATAATATTTCATCACGTGAACAACTTTCATTTGTTTACCTACACCATGCAATCCATTGATATTCAAGATTGCAATTTTCAAGAACATATATGTTTAAAGATAATCAACATTTTCTTTTTTACAACACTGCTACCTACACATTCTCTGATTTCTGCATCTTCCTTTTCTCTTGAGATAAGGATTCCCTAGAAAATTTTAATTTTCCTACTTTTTCTAGGTTTAATTTCCATTTTTCTTCAGGAATAACTTCTGGTGTTTGAGCATCCATACTAATAGAAAAATTTTCATCTCCACTTTCCAAAAGTACATCCACTGACTCATCCTCACGGTGTACCGATGATTCCACCACCATCTCTTGTAGACCTTCACATTCTTGTGTACTCTTGCCACTGCCGCCTTCATTAGTTGCTGAAAACAAACCATTTTTCCTCTACTTGACGGACCTCTTGTGTTTCATGCAACGACTCTTCAAACACCTCTTGTTCTACCTGCACATGATCTACATGGTGGCTTTTTTTTAACAGCAGTTACCACACTACTTATGTTATCTAACTCCATACTGGAGTTCATACTCTCCCCATTGGCTATCGTATCGTCTTCGATTACCGAGTTTGACTGCACCTGTTGTGTGATTTCTCCGGCGATTTCTTCACTATTTACGTCTCTTTTCTGTGCCCCCTCCTTCGATATTGGTCCCTCGGTGGATAAACACGGGAAATCGGTGATGTCGAAAAAGTTTAGTCTGCCCTCCCTGTCGGTTATGCAATTCACAGAAATATGACCTACTATTCCACATTTATAGCATGTTTGCACTCAGCCCTGACACAAAAAGGCAATCGTCTGTCCACAAATACTCGCTAAAGATGGAAAGTTACTTTTCACGACCATCTTAACTGTACAAATACAATTCAACAAACCTTTTGCTTTTCCATACGAAAAACGATTGTGTCTAATAAAATACACTTTTCCATATCGGCTCAAAACCCCAAGTAAGTGCTCATCTTTCATATCAAATGGAGTATAGCGAATGGAAACGTGCATACACTGCTCAAGTTTACTACTCTTACCGTTTCACCACTGTCAAACTCAATAAGCTTTTCATCAGACTTAGAGATGAATTCTTCAAAAAGCAGGTGATCTCGAAATTTCACTATAACCGTGTTGTTGGCCATTTGCTGGAAACCCGCTATGACGATCTCCTTCAAACCTATTTTGTCAAAAATTACGAAGCACTCCATGTCATAATATGGGCAAACAGAAAATTGTAGCCGATGGAATCATTCCGCTTCGGGTGTTCTAAAGTCGCACTGTAGTGATCGACTAACCGGAACAGAATATTTACCATTTAAACGATATAGTGAGTTCTCCTCATTTTATGCGTTGCCTTTTGGGATTAAATGGAAGGAAATATTAAATTTGCTACCTATTTTTGGTGTTATCTCGTTTATTTCTAGTCGAAAGGCCTAGTAACAGTAATCCACAACGCCAATAAGAATAGTAAGGCCTTTGCAGAAACTTGTTACAGAGATTTCATATAAATGAAATTACAAGGATTCGGTTAAATACTGCAGTTTCCCTATTAATATATATATATATATATATATATATATATATATATATATATATATATATATATATATATATATATATATATATATATATATATATATATATATATATATATATATATATATATATATATATATATATATATATTACCATGAAATGGATACAATCGGGCATCTGCCACTCTCCTAGCACTTGTTAACCTGAGTTTCATGACCATTTCATGCAGAATTTTTTTTTCTATTTATGTGACTGTAGAGGGGATCCATAGTTTACACCTCCTTGTTAAAAGAGACCTTCACTCAAATAGAAAAAAAAATACTGAAGATGACAGTTACAAAAATGTGTTAACAAGAGCTCAGAAGTTTAAAAAATGAGAATGTCGACCAAGAATTGAGATATGTTTAAATTTTAAGCTTTGCATGACGATAAGTTTTACCATTTAAAAAGATTTCCAAGCCCTCTCAGTATTTTTTAACAATTTGTTTATCCGAGTTAGAGACATTAGAAAGTTTGAAATTTAATTCAAACGGAGTGATATTCAGGGTAATTTAAAATAATGATGTATTGAAACCCAATAATACATATTTATTTGCTTCATGTGATATCTAGATTATGTACAAAAGTTGTTGGTAATATGCACTCCTAACATTTCTGCAATTTTTTTTTACAACGCAGTATTACCATAAAGTAACTGCACTGAAATGTAAAGTTAATTCATTATCCCTTCGTTCACTAATTACTGAACAAGTAATCTAAGTTTCTTTTCCAAACAGTGAGAGGAAACATATCTGTAATATATATA
>JANJGK010000031.1:33787990-33842012 GCA_039081455.1 Macrobrachium rosenbergii | reverse complement strand
GAGATATTCTATGTAAATAATATTGCATTGTCCTTAGTGCAGATGTCCATGTTAAACAATTATATACTAGCGTGTTATTGTTTCTATAATAATGGAAGTAAAGAATGGTTACGTCAGACAACGCACATGTGCCAACTGCCAGCCTTTGAACACGTATAGGGTTTAGCTCTAGTTGAAGGCTTTGTCACATATGCACTTACGAGACGATTTGAGGTAAAAATTTTAAAACCATGCTATTCTTTTGTGAGTTTTTGTGATTTAGTGATTGATAGACCGGTCACGTAAAGGTGAAAAGTTTTGATGCCACGTTGATGATTTTGATATATTCGCATTTTTCATATTTTGTGTATTTGTATATTTGCCATAGTACTGTTCAGATTGTTTGTTTGTTGAATTTAATTTTCTTTCAAAACTTAATAATTTTTCTTTGATAATTTAACTTTTTATTTCATAACTAAATTCAAAAATTAATTAAAATTTCCAAAAATTATTGAAATTTAATATCCGAGTACTAGTAAAGTTTGACTTATTAACCCTTTGATTACGGCCGAGATGAGACCTCACACTTACCACAATCCGGAGGGTTTTCAGACGCATGCTACCAGACGCACGAAATCGTAAACAATCATTGTAATAGCGTTTGTATTTGTTGTTTTGCTGCAAATTAACCTGTTTTATTTATATGATAATATTGTGATAGTAGCGATCCGTGATATAGATATTATGTAATTAATGTAACAACACAAATAAATAAACATAGGATAAGTACTATATATCGGGGTTTAGTGTTGCCAGAGGTATAAGCACTGCACTGATTGAGGATGACAGTCTTCTTTTTTTTTTGTCATTTTCTCTAATTCTGTTTGAATCCGTAAAGGACAGCTACATCACAGTTGTGTATTATAGTTAAAAATTATTTGTATATTCGTCAGAAAACTAATCATAAAGAATGTTCATCATTTTTATGGTTCCGCTTACTATTCCACTAGCTGGGCAAAAAAAAAAATGAGAGAGAGAGAGAGAGAGAGAGAGAGAGAGAGAGAGAGAGAGAGAGAGAGAGAGAGAGAGAGAGAGAGGCGTGACAGAATAAAAATTTTTACCTATGATTTATTCCTTCTAATTGTACATCAATAACATTGGAGAGTAAGTAGACACAATCACAATATTGGTTGCAATATTAACCACATTTCTGGGTAATATTTTTATCAATGATCAAGCACCCAGCTGACAAGGGATACGCAATCTAGAAATTCAGATGAATTCTGCAGTGTTTGAAAAATGGTTTAAAACCCAGCTTCTTCCCAATATAGGGCCATCTGCCATCATAGTGTTGGATAACGCTTCTTATCATTCAGTTCGAATTAATAAACCTCCGACAATGTCTGCCAAAAAGGATGAAGTTAAAGACTGGCTAATAAAAAATTAGTAAAGTTGCAAAGACATTCATGTAAAGAAAATGATTACGTGATTGACAGACTGGCAAGAGATCATGGACATAGTGGTTAGGCTGCCTACATATCACTGCCAGTATAATGCAACAGAACTGATATGGGCGCAGGTGAAATCATACGTGGCAAAGAAGAATCATTTTAAAAAATCAGACCTGCTTCCTTTGGTCAAAGAAGCAATTGAATCCATATCTTCTGACAACTGGGCTAATGATGTGAGACATGCCGAAGATATAAAAAGAGATGACGCTTCAAGAGATGTTTGCATTGATAAATATATAGATTCTTTTGTTATCGATGTAGCATCCTCTGACGAGGATTCTTCATAAGTAATGTCTCCTCATACTTCGATTGTAAATAAATTTATTGCTTTCCCTTGTTGTGTGATATCCTGTTGAACACTGAAATTGAAATAAATTGAAATATAGATCTGTTTTTTCGACAGAAAGTGGCAGAAATATCTTTAAAAATCTACATATAACAGAAATGCCACAGCAGTGATGAGTATCATATGACAGTGCTTTAAAAGCACAGGTAAATCTAATACTGTATAAATGTGTAATATATATATATATATATATATATATATATATATATATATATATATATATATATATAATTGTGATATAGTTTTGAGCTTTTGAATTGCTTTCTTTCGTGCATGCCGTAATCCGTCTTTACCTCCTTGCTGTATCAAGGTTGAATTTTCACTGTACAGCTATAAAATAGCTCATAATAAACATTCTTTAAATATTGTTACACCCTATATACATATATATATATAATATATATATATATATATATATATATATATATATATATATATATATATATATGGGTGTAACAATATTTAAAGAATATTTATTATGAGCTATTTTATAGCTGCACAGTGAAAATTCAACCTTGATACAGCAAGGAGGTAAAGACGGATCACGGCATACACGAAAGAAAACAATTCAAAAGCTCAAAACTATATCACAATTATATGACTTCGATAACAGCAAAGGAACAGTAATAAAAAACTATAGTAGATGACGTAACTCAAGAACATTGCTCAGTACAGCATCCAAATAAACAAAACTGAAAATGAAAGCACATCTAGGTTTCCAAATTTCTTGCATCTATCATTTTCATATATTGAATTTTTTTTTTTTTATCTAAAATTTAAGTGGGACAACAAAACTTCATTCAGAACTTTCTATTATAGTACACGTGCTTGATAACAGGCGCAAACAATGAGAGCTTGAAGTCAGAAGGTTAATGGTCAGTTTAAGAGGGGCAAAGTCTCTTCCTAAAACGGTCGTACTATAGTAACCCCCCCCCCCGGCCTTTCTTGTTTACTTGCTAACCTTGTTTACTCTTATTCAGTTTTCATCCTCTGGACTTTACTACTGAAGGTAATCTATTTCTTGTTTTGTCATTGTCATTTTTCAATCTTTAAAGCATTTTAATTTTGTAAGCTCTGTTGTCAGTTTTAATTAGTGTTTTTGTATCTTTTTAGCCAGAAAAGATGGGATATGGGTGATCCCGAAGCGCACCTATTAATAAATATATCAATGATGAGCTGACTGTTCTTCCTATCCGTACTCCCTACTATATATATGCATATATGTATATATGTATATATATATGTATATATATATATATATATATATATATATATATATATGTATTTATATGTATATATATGTATATATATATATATATATATATATATATAAATAAATATATATCTTTCTATCTATGCATCTATCTCTGTGTCTAACTATCTGTTAATACACACACTAACACACACATATATGTATACATACGTATATATTAACTTTTTCACATACACAATTGTTCTGTGCATTAACTAAATTACTAAAAGGACCTCATTCAAACTGGATGGTATCTATAGATACCATGCAGTTTGAATGAGGTCCTTTTAGTAATATATATATATATATATATATATATATATATATATATATATATATATATATATTATATATATATATATATATATATATTATATATATATATATATATATATATATATTATATATATATATATATATATATATATATTATATATATATATATATATATATATATATATATATATATATATATATATATATATATATATATATACATCACGAAGGCATCATCTACAGTTTATTTTCAATGCCGACGTTCCGCGACGAATTCCAAGTCGCATTTTCAAGGCTATAAAATATAATATAATTTGCGAACATCAATAACAAATTAATGCAATGGCAACAGCTCTTTATGTAGTAAAAATATTTAAAACAAAACACCTCTTTCCAAGACAAGTCAATAATGAGTAAAAGGAGTTCACTAAAATCTTAAAACAACCTACCTATATGAAAGAAAGAACAAGACTAACATAAATAAGTACAAACAGAGTGAGGAAAACCAGTTGCCCAAACTAGGCTATAAACAATTTCACTGAGGACGATTGAGTATTTAACGACGGCACAGTCTTCCTGATAATTATGGATTCTAGGATGGTTAAGTCGTTGTTGTTCTGCACTCGGCCTAGGATGGAAAAATCCTTGCTGTCAATATAAGTTTTACATAATTTTGAATGATTTCGTATATTTGATTGCTCAGGATTAGATAACCTGCTACCTGTTCTATGACTTATGCCCCTGTGGGAATCTATGCGGACCTTCAACAGCCTCCTCGTGCATCCCACATATGTATATCCCGTGATCACATCCCGGGCAAGTGTACCTGTAAACAACGCTGGACGAAAACAGAGGACTGAGCCGGTCTTTGACTCTGAACAGAGACCCTATTGTAAAGGGATTTTTCGGGATGATTTTCAGATTTAAAGCTGGAAAACTCTTTTGAATAATGGCTGTGCATTTTCTCCTAAAAGTATCATCATGCACGAAAGGGAAACTTGCATACATCTTTAGTTTCGGCACAGTCGATTCAGGTGTTGCCGGAGTCATTTTCTGTAGTAGCAGTTTATTTAGGGATCTGAAAAAAAGTCGTGATGGAAAACAATTATTATTGAAATATTTCACTAAAAAGGATATCTCATCGTGGAAACTCTTCCAGTTTGACGAGTGGGTGTAAGCCCTATGGAGGAGGGTTAAAATAGAGTTCAGTTTCAAATGAAAGAAACACGAACTATAAAAATTCATTCCCAAACCAGTAAATGTATTTTTTCTATACACACCTGTGTAAAAACCTGAGTCACCTCTGGAAATAATAAGATCAAGGAAGGGGAGTTTGTTATTTACCTCCTTCTCCATAGCGAACCTTATGTTTGGATGTTGTCGGATGACGAACTCCAGAAAGGACTCTGCATGACATTCATGACGAAATAGGGAGAACGTGTCGTCAACATATCTTCGATAAAATAGATGGCGGAACCTAATGGGACATTCTTCTATTATGCGCTCCTCCAGGGAGCACATGAAGATGTTAGCAAAAATTGGACCAAGTGGTGATCCCATGGCCATCCCTTCAGTTTGTTTATACAAACTGAAGGCAAAGGTCGTGTCCAGCACGGCCAGCTCTAAAAGTTGTTTAAAAAATGTCCTACTAAAATTATTAAAAATTGCATCTTCATCAGTAAAAAGTTTGCTTAATATTATCTCAGTATTATTATTATTATTATTATTATTATTATTATTATTATTATTATTATTATTATTATTATTATTATTATTATTATTATTATTATTATTATTATTGGAGAAGCAATTCCACAGTTATGTATATGTACATATATTTAAAGATAAATATACAACTGTGGATTTGCTACTTCATTTTAAGACTCATGCTACTATGAGTATTTTTTTTATTACTATTATTTTTTTTTTTTTTAGAATATGAATCCAATTCATACGGGACAAGCATACAGGGACCATTGACTTGAAATACAAGCCTCCAAAGTATATGGTAGACAGGTTTTCCAGGAATATTGGAAAAGTTTTCCGTGCGTCTTTAATAGTGTTCTTGAAGACTCTAAAACTTATTTCTTTTCCGAAGCAGAATTTTTATTTAAATAAGACAAGCGATTTAAACTACTCTGTATCCTTCAAAAAATCTACTATTATAATTTGATGCTGGTACCATAAAAAAACTATATATTTATAACTTACTCTGCTATGCGAAAAAACTTAATCATTCCTTGCTGGAGGCAGCCATCTCTCTCTCTCTCTCTCTCTCTCTCCCCCTTAATAAGGTGATCAATGGCAATGGAGAAGCCTTGTTAAAACAAAAAAGGTCACTTTTCTCTTGAAGCTGACTGGATTACTGGGCGCTAGTGATGACCATTTCAGGAAACAGAAATTCTTGAGACCACCTTATTTTTAACTATTGGGAAAAATTAACGCACACAGACGCACAAACCAGTGTATACACACACACACACACACACATATGTATATATATATAAAATATATGTATATATACTTATATATACATATATTTATGTATATGTATCTATCTATAATAATAATTTCCAAGTTGATCTTGTCCTCCCCGGGGTGAAATTTTCTAGAAAGCTTTATTGCCACGAAAATAGCATTTTTTTTAAAGAAATAAACGTAAATGTAGCGAAAAATCATCATCATCGTATCCTTTTCCCTCGTCGTCGGGAGGAGATATCTATCTATCTATCTATCTATCTATCTATCTATCTATATGTATATATATACATATATATAGATATATAAATATATGTAGATATACATATATATATACATATATATATATATATATATATATATATATATATATATATATATATATATATATATGCATACATGTATATAATATATATATATATATATATATATATATATATATATATATATATATATATATATATATATATATATATATATATATATATATATATATATATATATATATATATATATATATATATAAATATACATATATATATATATATATATATATATATATATATATATATATATATATATATATATATATATATATATATATATATATATATATATATATATATATATATATATATATATATATATATATATATATATATATATATATATATATATATACATATATATATATATATAAATATATATATATATATATATATATATAAATATATATATATATATATATATATATATATATATAAATATATATATATATATATATATATATATATATATATATATATATATATATATATATTTCTCCCGGCGACGAGAGAAAAGGATACGATGATGATTTTTCACTAAATTTTTAATTTCTTTCTTTTTTTTTAAATATTGATGTTTTCGTGGCAATAAAGCTTTCAAGAAAATTTCATACCTTCTGCTGCAAGAAAGAATCATTGTCGCCTGGCGCCGTAATATCTTCGTGTTTTTCCTGCAGTCGTTTTAGAATTCTTCAGCTCATGCGTATAGTGCCATCACTCAATAGGTGCACTGACACCAAGGACTACAGTGGCCATCTCAGGGATCCTCCAGGAAGACGTCTTGAAGCCTTCAGAGACAGCATGTGAGCAAAGAAGGCGAAGTTTATGGTTAAAATGAACTGGATGACGAAGCAGATCGACTAAAAGAGATTTTCAAGAGGGAAAAGTACATCACGAGAATGGCAGATAGCTTCAGTCTGTAATTGTTTACTGCTGAAAATATGGACTACTTCGCGGAGCAGTATGAAGTCGAGGTTCCCGCCTTCTGCGATTATTCGGCACCTCTACAGTCGTATTGTCACTCACGGACGCAAGCTCTTCATTCGAAATAAGGAAGGAAATAATCAAGAAGAGAGGAAGACAGTGGAACGGAGGAACTGAAGAATTTATACGAAATAAAAGGTAGAGAACTTGAGGTGTTTTCTAAGCTGATTGAGAGGGGATTTTGGATGCCCAAAATTACCGCTTGGAGCAGTTCTTCGCTCGAAATAAGAAAGAGAAGGAACAAAAAAGAGACGACATCGGCGTGGAGGTATACTGAAGAATGCTGACGAAGAATAAAGTAGATAACCTGAGGTGTTAGAAACTACTTCAAAGATTTTGGATTCACAGAATTACTTTTCGGAGAAGCAAGGAAGAATCGAAGGGATGATCAATATCGTCAGTAAGAGGGAATCTCATAAGTTTATAGAAGACGACTCCTTAAAGCAAAGAAGCTGTTTATGTGCCAGAAAAAGAACTCCAAGTAATGGTTATCGCGATGTTGAAATGATCTAAAACCTTCGAGATTTTCCTTGAAGACATTTTGGAATCCTTCAGTCCTCCGGCTCCTGGAAGGACGAGAGAAATGCCATTCGCGCATGCGCCGAGCTTCAAAGTGTCCAAGAACAATCTCCGAGATGCTTCAAATCGTCTGGAAGCCTTCGGAGACAGAAAGTGTCAGTTTTGAAAAGTAGGGTAAGAGAAAGCAAAGAGTATTGGTGAGGGGAAGGGTCCGACCCAGAGGCCGCTTCCTTCCTCCAAGGAAGCAGCCTATGGGTCTGACCCTTCCCATGGAAAGGGCCCAAGCCCTTTAAGGATTGGCCCCAAAAGCCTACAAGGCTTGCCAGTCTTTTGAGGGTAGCCTTGAAGGGAAGGGTCCGACCCAGAGGCTGCTTCCTCGGAGGAAGGCAGGTATCCTGTCAGGCTGGGGAAGCAGGCCTGGAGAGGGCCCAAGAACTTCAAGGATGAGGCCCAAAGTCCTCCTAGGCTGGCCAGTCTCTTGAGGGCAGCCTTGAAGGGAAGGGTCTGACCCAGAGGCTGCTTCCTCGGAGGAAGGCAGGTATCCTGCCAGGCTGGGGAAGCAGGCCTGGAGAGGGCCCAAGAACTTCAAGGATGAGGCCCAAAGTCCTCCAAGGATGGCCAGTCTCTTGAGGGCAGCCTTGAAGGGAAGGGTCCGACCCAGAGGCTGCTTCCTCGGAAGAAGGCAGGTATCCTGCCAGGCTGGGGAAGTAGGCCTGGAGAGGGCCCAAGAACTTCAAGGATGAGGCCCAAAGTCCTCCAAGGATGGCCAGTCTCTTAAGGGCAGCCTTGAAGGGAAGGGTCTGACCCAGAGGCTGCTTCCTCGGAGGAAGGCAGGTATCCTGCCAGGCTGGGGAAGCGGGCCTGGAGAGGGCCCAAGAACTTCAAGGATGAGACCCAAAGTCCTCCAAGGATGGCCAGTCTTTTGAGGGCAGCCTTGAAGGGAAGGGTCCGACCCAGAGGCTGCTTCCTCGGAGGAAGGCAGGTATCCTGCCAGGCTGGGGAAGCAGGCCTGGAGAGGGCCCAAGAACTTCAAAGATGAGGACCAAAGTCCTCCAAGGACTGCCAGTCTCTTAAGGGCAGCCTTGAAGGGAAGGGTCTGACCCAGAGGCTGCTTCCTTGGAGGAAGGCAGGTATCCTGCCAGGCTGGGGAAGCGGGCCTGGAGAGGGCCCAAGAACTTCAAGGATGAGACCCAAAGTCCTCCAAGGATGGCCAGTCTCTTGAGGGCAGCCTTGAAGGGAAGGGTCCGACCCAGAGGCTGCTTCCTCGGAGGAAGGCAGGTATCCTGCCAGGCTGGGGAAGCAGGCCTGGAGAGGGTCCAAGAACTTCAAGGATGAGGCCCAAAGTCCTCCTAGGCTGGCCAGTCTCTTAAGGATAGCCTTGAAGGGAAGGGTCTGACCCAGAGGTTGCTTCCTCGGAGGAAGGCAGGTATCCTGCCAGGCTGGGGAAGCGGGCCTGGAGAGGGACCAAGAACTTCAAGGATGAGACCCAAAGTCCTCCAAGGCTGGCCAGTCTCTTGAGGGCAGCCTTGAAGGGATGGGTGGGCAGCCTTGAAGGGATGGGTCCGACCCAGAGGCTGCTTCCTCGGAGGAAGGCAGGTATCCTGCCAGGCTGGGGAAGCAGGCCTGGAGAGGGCCCAAGAACTTCAAGGATGAGGCCCAAAGTCCTCCAAGGATGGCCAGTCTCTTAAGGGCAGCCTTGAAGGGAAGGGTCTGACCCAGAGGCTGCTTCCTCGGAGGAAGGCAGGTATCCTGCCAGGCTGGGGAAGCAGGCCTGGAGAGGGCCCAAGAACTTCAAGGATGAGACCCAAAGTCCTCCAAGGCTGGCCAGTCTCTTGAGGGCAGCCTTGAAGGGAAGGGTCCGACCCAGAGGCTGCTTCCTCAGAGGAAGGCAGGTATCCTGCCAGGCTGGGGAAGCAGGCCTGGAGAGGGCCCAAGAACTTCAAGGATGAGGCCCAAAGGCCTCCAAGACTGGCCAGTCTCTTAACCCTATCTGGTGCAAGTTGGGTCTGGGCAGACCCACCCTACGGGATTTTTTTCATTTTTAGATAATTTTATTTAATAATCGTTTTTAGTTCATTCTATGATTACCAAAATATGGGAAATTATTAATTATTTTAATTTTCATTAGCCCTTTGATTACGGCCGAGATGAGACCTCACACTTACCACAATCCGGAGGGTTTTCAGACGGTAGTCACCCGTAGCATGCTACCAGACGCACGAAATCGTAAACAATCATTGTAATAGCGTTTGTATTTGTTGTTTTGCTGCAAATTAACCTGTTTTATTTATATGATAATATTGTGATAGTAGCGATCCGTGATATAGATATTATGCAATTAATGTAACAACACAAATAAATAAGCTGCCAGTAATAAAGGAATATTCCAAAATCGGCAATTATTCCAACGGTCACGCCAACCAAATTCGACAAAGTGGAAGGTACAGCGAGCTGAAAACAAAGCGGGTCATTTCTGTCAAAGCACACGTGCATCTCAATATCACCTACATACATACATACAGTATATGTACAAACACACACATTACTGCATCTATATATATATATATATATATATATATATATATATATATATATATATATATATATATATATATATATATATATATATGAATCCATGACAACGGCAACAATGATTACACGACACAACAATACATTTTGGACACTAGCGAATATGGACATTTGGAAGGTGACAATCGTATTTCCATGGCTGAGACGTGGGTGGTACGTGAGATGCCGGAATCCTTTTGATGGAAATGACCGGTCGTTGTTTTCTGCTCTTGCTTACCTTCCACCTGTGTTGAGTTTGGTGGCCCTGAACGCTGGAATACTACCTTGGGAATAGGGCCTGGGATTATCCCTTGTCCTTCGGACAGATTCCAATTCAATGTTTGATTGACGATGGCGGTCAAAAGTCAGGGGGAAAGTGGAAACAACCTCCTTGAATGGAAATCGTATTAGCCGCAAGTAAAAAGGGAGGTTCCAGAATCCGCATTTGTCAATGAAACAAGGAATTGGAGACTGCCAGGGCTTGGGATAATCCCGGGGGCCCATTTTCAAGCTAATATTCCAAAGGTCACGCCCACCAAATTCGACAAAGGTGGAGGGTACAGCGGCTGAAAACAAAGCAGTTCATTTCTGTCAACAGGATACGTGCATCTGAAATGCCACCTACGCGCGTCGTCTGTCACACTTGCATGTGACATGTAAACACAATTGCCACCTCGCCACATTCACTAGGGATCAATATTATAAATCACATTGCTGATCAAAATGTGTAATTGTGTGGTGTGTGTATGTGTATGTATATATATACTATAGGCTATATGTATGTATGTATGTATATATATATACTATATATATATATATATATATATATATATATATATATATATATATATACATATATATATATATAATTGACTATATATACATGTGTGAGTACTTATATATATATATATATATATATATATATATATATATATATATATATATATATATATATATATATATATATATATATGTATATATATATATATATATATATATATATATATATATATATATATATATATATATATATATATATATATATATGAAGGCAATGCCCCGAAGGAAAGAGAAACGAGTCTGCTAAGTAAAGGACAATACGTCGAAAAGCCTTGCAATACTCTGTTGCTTCTCTTTCCTTCGTGGAATTGTCTTTATTTATATATTCATCACGTTCCATATTCTCGTGATTCAGTTATATATATATATATATATATATATATATATATATATATATATATATATATATATATATATATATATGTGTGTAATATATATACAATTAATTACATATATATGAGTGTATATATATATGTATATATGTTTGTGTGTGTGTGTATGTAAAATACAAACACATACTCACACCTATCCCTATAAAAAATAAAAAATTGGATAAATTCCTGTTACAAAAAAGGATTAGCCACATATGAACCGTATATATATATATATATATATATATATATATACTCGTATATATATATATATATATATATATAAGGAATAGGTAGACCAGTACTTGAGGAAACATTCTTTATTGCGACTAGTTTCGAGGTTCTAACACACCTCATCATCAGGCATCTAAAATAACAAATAAATACAATGAAAGAAAAAAACACTCATTAAAATGAAATAAAATTAAACATCAGAACTAACTACCAAGAATTAAAATTGAACAGTACCGTTTAACCTATAGCAAGAGGCAAGAGAGGAATACAAGGCAAATACAAAGATAGTTACAGAAGATAGACACAGAATTAAAAACAAAGCAACTCAACTGACCGTTCATTATTACAGAGTGATGGTTTTTCTTTGATGGTATATAATGTTTCAATTGTGGTTAGCTCCACATCACTAGACCGACTGGCTAATATAGAAAAAGAATCTATACTCAGAGGATGGTCATGCTGATGGCAGTGCTCACGAATGGCACTAAATGCTTGTTTGTTAAGTGGCCTGTTTGTTCTAATTGATCGGCCTAGGTGTTCAAAGGCACGGACCCGAAACTGGCGCTTTGATTTACCAATATAAGTTGCATTACAGCAACTACATGTATACTTATAGACTACAGATGACTGTAGGTCTTTGGGCACCGTGTCTTTGAACTTGAAAAACTTTTGTATTACATTTTTAGGCCTGAATATGACTCTGAGACTAACTTGAGGGTAAAATTCCAATAGTAATTTAGATAAACGGTTTCTCAAGGAAAAACTGCTTTTACCCATGTAGGGCAAGGAAAAATAAATTGTAGCTTTGTTTACTGTCACTTTTGGGGGACGTGGATCCATTAGTTTTTGGAGTTGTTTGCCAATGTATGTGTCAATAAATTTAGCACCGAATCCATTATGAAAAAGAATATCTTTGATACAAGAAAATTCAAAATGTAAGCTAAAATAATTGGAACAAATCTGGAATGCCCTAGTCACTAAAGTTTTCACTAAGTTCCTCTTAAAATTAATAGGTATAAAAGATGAAAATTTGGTTGAGAGTCCGGTGAAAGTTGGTTTTCTATACACCTCTGTATGAAACTCACTATCTTTGCGGCTTACGAGAACATCTAGAAAGGCCAGCTTTCCATCAGTCTCTATTTCTGACGTAAATGTGATATTTTCATGCTTCGAGTTTAAATACTCTAGAAACAAAGGAATGTGCGTGGGAGATCTGAAAATTAAAAAAGTGTCATCTACATAGCGTCTATATAGAAGTGGTTTGTATCAAAGATATTCTTTTTCATAATGGATTCGGTGCTAAATTTATTGACACATACATTGGCAAACAACTCCAAAAACTAATGGATCCACGTCCCCCAAAAGTGACAGTAAACAAAGCTACAATTTATTTTTCCTTGCCCTACATGGGTAAAAGCAGTTTTTCCTTGAGAAACCGTTTATCTAAATTACTATTGGAATTTTACCCTCAAGTTAGTCTCAGAGTCATATTCAGGCCTAAAAATGTAATACAAAAGTTTTTCAAGTTCAAAGACACGGTGCCCAAAGACCTACAGTCATCTGTAGTCTATAAGTATACATGTAGTTGCTGTAATGCAACTTATATTGGTAAATCAAAGCGCCAGTTTCGGGTCCGTGCCTTTGAACACCTAGGCCGATCAATTAGAACAAACAGGCCACTTAACAAACAAGCATTTAGTGCCATTCGTGAGCACTGCCATCAGCATGACCATCCTCTGAGTATAGATTCTTTTTCTATATTAGCCAGTCGGTCTAGTGATGTGGAGCTAACCACAATTGAAACATTATATAACAGATTCTTGAGAAAACTGAAATCAGAAAATTCCATTGATGATGGTGTTTATTCAGATCTTTATACAACAGGTTCCAGACCAGGAATATTATATGGTTTGCCAAAGGTGCATAAAACTGGGTGTCCCATACGACCCATCATGTCAGCTATAGGTACCTTCAACTACAAACTTTCCAAGTACCTGGTGCCCATTCTTGCTCCTATAACAATTAATGAGTACACGGTTAAAGATACGTTTACTTTTGTTAAAGAGATAGGGAGTAGAAGTTTCGATAATTGTGTTATGGCAAGCTTTGATGTGAAGTCACTGTTCACGAATATACCTTTAGTTGAAACCATTGACATTTGCATTAATAATTTATACAGTGATTCTGATAAAATTCTATATTTTACAAAAACTCAACTTCATAAACTTTTATCTCTAGCAGCAACCGATTGCTTTTTCATCTTCAATGAAAAGGTTTATAAGCAGAAGGATGGGGTTGCCATGGGAAATCCACTGGGTCCAACGTTAGCTAATGCCTTTCTTGCATATCATGAGGTTAGGTGGTTGAACGAATGTCCGGCATCTTTCAAACCACTTCTATATAGACGCTATGTAGATGACACTTTTTTAATTTTCAGATCTCCCACGCACATTCCTTTGTTTCTAGAGTATTTAAACTCGAAGCATGAAAATATCACATTTACGTCAGAAATAGAGACTGATGGAAAGCTGGCCTTTCTAGATGTTCTCGTAAGCCGCAAAGATAGTGAGTTTCATACAGAGGTGTATAGAAAACCAACTTTCACCGGACTCTCAACCAAATTTTCATCTTTTATACCTATTAATTTTAAGAGGAACTTAGTGAAAACTTTAGTGACTAGGGCATTCCAGATTTGTTCCAATTATTTTAGCTTACATTTTGAATTTTCTTGTATCAAAGATATTCTTTTTCATAATGGATTCGGTGCTAAATTTATTGACACATACATTGGCAAACAACTCCAAAAACTAATGGATCCACGTCCCCCAAAAGTGACAGTAAACAAAGCTACAATTTATTTTTCCTTGCCCTACATGGGTAAAAGCAGTTTTTCCTTGAGAAACCGTTTATCTAAATTACTATTGGAATTTTACCCTCAAGTTAGTCTCAGAGTCATATTCAGGCCTAAAAATGTAATACAAAAGTTTTTCAAGTTCAAAGACACGGTGCCCAAAGACCTACAGTCATCTGTAGTCTATAAGTATACATGTAGTTGCTGTAATGCAACTTATATTGGTAAATCAAAGCGCCAGTTTCGGGTCCGTGCCTTTGAACACCTAGGCCGATCAATTAGAACAAACAGGCCACTTAACAAACAAGCATTTAGTGCCATTCGTGAGCACTGCCATCAGCATGACCATCCTCTGAGTATAGATTCTTTTTCTATATTAGCCAGTCGGTCTAGTGATGTGGAGCTAACCACAATTGAAACATTATATACCATCAAAGAAAAACCATCACTCTGTAATAATGAACGGTCAGTTGAGTTGCTTTGTTTTTAATTCTGTGTCTATCTTCTGTAACTATCTTTGTATTTGCCTTGTATTCCTCTCTTGCCTCTTGCTATAGGTTAAACGGTACTGTTCAATTTTAATTCTTGGTAGTTAGTTCTGATGTTTAATTTTATTTCATTTTAATGAGTGTTTTTTTCTTTCATTGTATTTATTTGTTATTTTAGATGCCTGATGATGAGGTGTGTTAGAACCTCGAAACTAGTCGCAATAAAGAATGTTTCCTCAAGTACTGGTCTACCTATTCCTTATTCGACTCCGCTTTCCACGGAATTCTTCTGTTGCATCTATATATATATATATATATATATATATATATATATATATATATATATATATATATATATATATATATATATATATATATAATATACATATATATATATATATATATATATATATATATATATATATATATATATATATATATATATATATATATATACTCGTATATATATATATATATAATATATATATATATATATATATATATATATATATATATATGAAAATAAAAAGGCCCATAAAAACACTATTTAAACGTTGAAACCATATATTTCGGGCACTTGTTTCTGTGCCCCTGTTCACTGGTAGAATATGGACAGGTGGTAACGGTTATTATATTGTTATTATTATTCTCATATATCATAAATCATCAATACCATGATTATCAGATTTACATTACATCCGACTCATTTTATATTTTATGATATCCAGTCTTCAAAGGACAGAAAAGGAACATTAAACGCAAAATAGTAATTTACTCTCTCTCTCTCTCTCTCTCTCTCTCTCTCTCTCTCTCTCTCTCTCTCTCTCTCTCTCTCTCTCTCTCTCACTAAAGACTAAAGCCATAATTTGATGAAGAAAATTATAATACGGATGAATTTCAACATTTATTTTTACAAAAATCTTTTTGCTGTAGATAAAAAAACAAAATCAGAAAATGTATAAACACATAAGACTCAATATGATTGGAAGAAGCTTTTATGACATAAGTTGAATGAAATCAAACAATGTGAATAACAAATGGTTATGAATCTGAATATTTAATAAGCTGAACATAATAATCTTGACAAAACTTTTACGACAGAATTCTAGTAATTCAGAAGTGTGTGGTATTCTCTGAAACAAGGAGCAACACATAGTCCTACATTGCAGTCTTTACACATGAAATATGTCTGCTGGCCTTTCTTGGGCCTACGGGATGTATGCGAGCACACACGACATCTTAGTCTAGGTCGCAGTTGTTTTTCTGTTGAGGGAACTGGATCAGGAAAGTGTCTTTCTGTTAGCCGCCTTGGCTGCGTTATTACGGTGCGGGTAATTATCTTGTTAGGTGCTGGAGGGTACCTTTCAATCAACTGCAGAACGACTGACTTAGAAAACTGTAAATATGACCCTTTCTTGCCAGTAACAAATCCATGCAAGTGATGACAGTTTACTAGTATCATATCAAGCAGACGGAAAAATAGTTTTATGTACCATCTCGTGGTTTTACGGATACACTTCACAGAACTAATAAGCATGTCGTTCTTGTCCACAATCCGCATTTTCTTATTATAGTCAACAACGCATGCAGGTTTTTGCACAAATTCCCCTGGTCGACACCTTTTTTCACAGTCTACCATTATATTTTCATGTACTGAAGATAACATATACACTGTCCTGTTATCCTGCCATTTTAAACCTAATATTCCATTGCAGTTTTGAGACGAAATCTCATATTTGTTCACATCAGGAAATTTAGGCATAAATTTCCTATTTTTCCGGACTGTTCCACATGCTCCTGTTTCGTTGTCGCCCAAATACTTGAGCAGTTTTGGGCTGCAATACCAATTATCGAAATACAGGATGTGATGTTTTCCGAGATGCGAGGCCATAAATGTTTTTACCACAGAACCAGATACCCCTAGATCCTCATCTACCAATATCTCTGTATCTTTTCCAGTATAGATTATAAAATCGACAATATAATCCGTTTTGGCATCACAAAGTTCAAATATTTTCACTCCAAATCGACTTCTTTTATCTGGAATGTACTGCTTGAAACTTAGCCTTCCCTTCCATAACATTAAACTTTCATCAGTGCATAAATCCTGGAAAGGTTGAAATTTTTCCCGGAATTTTCTACGCACACTGTCGAGCACGGGTTTAATTTTTTTTAGTTTATTATCTGGGCTTGTTTCCTGTGAATTATCAACGAAATGTAGAACCCGTAGAATTTGAAGAAATCTGTCCCTTGCCATCAGCCTTCTCACTCCTTTTGTCTCGAATGTCTCAAGCGTAGTCCAGTAATCTACGATGCGATGTTTACTTATATGCGACATGATCATAATCACACAAAGGAACCGTATCATTTCCTCCACAGTAACCTGAGCAAATTTTCGCAAATACTTTGGCACTGCATCTCCTAGCGTATCAACAAGGAATCTCTGATAACGGTTTGTCTCTTCAGCAATCAGCCCCATAAATTCGTTGTCGAAAAATTCAAAAAAATAGTCTACTTCCTTTGAATTTTCATTCACATTACATTTCGACGTAATGCCACTGCCACTGCTGTCAAATATGAAATCTCTGGGCTGGAAATTGCTGGCAGCCCACTCCCACTCATCACCTGGGTCACTTCGCTGTCTCCGCCTTCTTTTGACACCTTGGCTTTCATTTGTAGGTGGCAGATTTTCGTCATTTTCACTGTCGGTTGATATTTCATCACTGTCTCTTGTACCAGGACCATAATTATCCATTTCATTTCCTTCTAAATCCGATTCATTTTCATATCCAGAAAATGAGTCGAGAAGGTCTATAAAATAGTTATCCTCGTCGAGAGCTCTTCTCTCGATCTGCCGGCGGTCAACTCGAGGATGTCGTACCCTTGACCCGTCCTCCTGTGACATCTTGATGAAGACTAATGAATTTTAGGGAAACACGTGAATTTATATGAATTCACTGTATGGCAACTGACAGACTGTTACCATATCAAGAAAAAGAGGCCAGTATTTCAATCATCAGTCCTTCACATAAAAGGAAATTACCGGTGCTCGTATACGACACAACAGTGTTCCGGGCCAGTTTATTAAATGCGTCGTATACGTTACAACCGAAATCAAAGGGTTAAGCTTTGTCGTCTAACCAGAAACACAAAGAAAAGTAAACAATAAATATATTTAGTATAAGAATCCTGTGTAATAATTCAGATCGTCAGATATTTTCAGTAGGCATGGCCAAATTTAGTTCGTCTGTCGCCGATTTACAGGACAACCAAGAACTTTCGAGGGAAAGCAGGCCTTAGCCAAGGTCAGAAAATATTCCGTTAGTGTTGGTTGTTGTTGGGAACAATGCTGTCTATCATGTAGCTCCAAGGCGTCATCAATATAAAGGTAAGTCATACACAGGATACCCTAATATATCCGCTTTGATACAGCGGGCGGACGGAATAGTAGTGTGTCAGACCACGTAGGTCTACCGGTGACGCACGAGCAGATGGTAGAGGGATGCTCCGTGACCTTGTTGGTTCAACTCGGGCGTGGCTACCAGAGCGAGGGACACAACACCTCCGCCATGAAGATTGGTATAATTCTTTTATACCATTTTATACCAATTATACTTGTCATTTCCCACTGATCTTTCGGTCACCTCGTCCGTTCTAGAGTCCTTTGCAGTGATTTTGGTCTTTGGCTTTACAGATCAGTGAACAATTATTTTTTAAGGTACACCGCCCAGTTTCATAAAAAAAAGTGGTTGTGTACTTATACAGTAGAAAGTCTTTAATCCAGATTTTTTGTTTACGCAAAAACGCCATGCGAATTTCTGTCAAATAACTCTCGCAATATGAAGTTCTTTAGAAAAAAAGCAGTTCGTTTGCTGACTTAAATTTATTGGCGATGCCACACTCATAGCTCAACTTCAAGAGCTCAGGTAAGTCTTTCAGTTAATATTGTTTCTCTTTTATCAGTAAAGACAGAGAGAGAGAGAGAGAGAGAGAATGTTTTACCGAGATAATTCCGCTAGGTCCTCTCATTGTTCATGCAATCAGAGATAATGACCTCAAAAGAGTGGAAATATATGAAAAGGAGTGAAAGTTTTTCCCCTTTTCCGAAGATAGGAATTATAGTTACAAAGGGTTTCAACTTTAAGCAATATTTAACAAGGTCAATATTCCGTTCTTTAAATTTCTCCGATTGCTTCATTTTTCACTCTCTTCTTCACCTGTTGTTTCTCCTCATGCCATATTATCCAGTAATTGCATAATCAATTATAACCAATAATTACGTAATGTTTATAAGCATCCATTTGCAGCCTTCAGAGTTTTGCTAGGGGAAACTTTTTTTTTTTTTTCTTTTTGCTGTAGGGCGATATTTTAAAAGATGAATTAGTGAGACCGACCGTCCGCCATATACAATTTCCTCTTCTACATCTTGATAATAAGAAACTGTGTGAACTGTTAATGCATGCTTAAATACACAGAACAGCCAAAGCTAAATAAAAGCAGTTAATATGAAATAAAACTGGGGAGTCTAATTTGCTCGGAGTAAATTAGATTCCCAATCAAATAAGATCTTTACTGAACTTCCCAGACTGCTCAAACTTTTCTTCTTCTAAATCTAGCTTTCTTCCTTACATGTTCTCCTTCCGAGTTTTCGGAAGCGTTCCCACCGACTTACTGAAATTCACACGATGAAATTGTTATAAATTACTTGCGGTGGTTATAAAAATATAAAAAAAAAGTTTTATTGGGATATCTTTCAAAACGTCTAAAAATTAAACCATTTAACTGCTCATGACACTTCGTGTGATTAACTTATATATTTTGCTATTGTGAAAATCAGAGTAACAAATATATAGATAGTTAATAAAGTCTCCTAAGACATATAAATTGATCAGATTATCTTAAGAAAGTAAGTAATAAATAACAAGTAAAAAATGCGCCGAAGATTCTTCGGCGCAATCGAGTTTTCTGTACAGCATATAATGCTGTATGAGCTGCGGCCCTTGAAACTTTCAGCCATGGCCCGGTGGTGGACTGTCCTATAGCGTTGCCAGACACACGATCATGGCTATCTTTAACCTTAAATAAAATAAAACTACTCAGACTAGAGTACAATGTTTGATGATTGGAGGGTGGATGGTCAACATACCAATTTGCAGCCCTCTAGCCTCAGCAGTTTTTAGGATCCGAGGGCGGACAGAAAAAGGTCGGACAAACAGACAAAGCCATCTCAATAGTTTTCTTCTACAGAAAACTAAAAATAGTGACGATTGTAATTCTGATATGAGAGAGAGAGAGAGAGAGAGAGAGAGAGAGAGAGAGAGAGAGAGAGAGAGAGAGAGAGAGAGAGCGATGAATACAGAAGAATCCTCTTACACACCCATTAATCCCTATTGGGTTTCATGATTAACTTAAATTTCTAGGTTAAAGCTATATAACTGAATGTGTCTTTTATCTTATTCTTTGGCCTACTGTTAGAATTAAGAAATATTTTGAAATTATTAATATTTGTACCAAATGATATACGTGGTATCTACCAAGACATTATTAAGCCTGACTATAAAAGATTCTTTAATATTTTTTTCTTGTCATATAATCCCAGTAGAAACATCGAAAATACTTCATTATATTTCTAAGGGACATTCGCGCCACAGTCTTATCAAAAAGATATAAAATCCTGGAAGATATCTCAGAATCAAGGCTTCCTGACAGAAGATGAGATACAGATATTGACGTTACTGAGTAACCAGTGGGTTATTTCCCTGATGAACTGTAACTTTCGAAATGGAAATGTCATTTTATCTTAGTTTTACCAGTATTCATCTAACTGATTCCCCAGCTAAAAAAAAAAAAAAAAAAAAAAAAAACTTTTATTCACTTTTGACTTTACACCATGGTATTTATGTATGCTACATTCAAGGTAGATGCCAGAATGTTTGGGGTTATATGTATAACAACAGTCAAATTTAAATACATGTTATTTTTTATTTTCCATTTATTACTTAAAATTCAATTAGTCCTAATTTGTATGCCACACATGCAAACCCGCTTCACTGATTGAGATAACCCGGTAAAAAGTAGCTGGATAGTCAAGAAAATAAGTTTAATTAGGATTGTATACTCAGTATGGCGCCCATATCGCCATACGCTCTTGAAAAGCAATAACAACAATATGATCGTATTTGGTGCTCTCTCTCTCTCTCTCTCTCTCTCTCTCTCTCTCTCTCTCTCTCTCTCTCTCTCTCTCTCTCTCTCTCTCTCTCTTCTCTCTCTCTTGAGAGAGGAGAGAGAGATAGAGTCTATGACATCTGTTTATGGATGAAACTTATGGTAAGAATTCCTTTAAAGAGCATATATGTTTTTGCAGAGGGACAGACTTATGAAACTCAGCTGAAAAGCAAAGAAAAAGAAGTTCCTCTGGGATAGTACAGTAGAATCAATATCAAGGTACTCCTTTCCCAAAGCAATAACAAGAATATGATCGTATTTGGTGCTTTCGTAAGGGCTCAAATATTTAACAGTAATGAAGCTTTGTACCCCTTTCAATGACAAGGTTTGGGAAAGGAGTATCTTGATATTGATTCTACTGGACTATCCCAGATGAACTTCTTTTTCTTTGCTTTTCAGCCGAGTTTCATAAATCTGTCCCTCTGCAAAAACATATATGCTGTTAAAAGGAATTCTTACCATAAGTTTCATCCATAAACAGATGTCATAGACTCTACCCCTCTCTCTTGAGAGAGAGAGAGAGAGAGAGAGAGAGAGAGAGAGAGAGAGAGAGAGAGAGAGAGAGAGAGAGAGAGAGTCTGGTGCACGGGTAATATTGAATAAATGTGACTAAAAAAATCAACAAATTTTAAATAACAATAATATACGAAATTAAAAACAGATATACGAACATAAATCCCATGAACATTAGGAATATCAATAGCGGATGTGACAGAATCAATAAAGAAAACTAAAGTTAGTTTAAAAAGTTTTGTTCGTCTTTTCAAACTTTAATATAAATTTAAACATAAGACAAAGGTTCCCACTCTGCAAAGAATTAGATATATTGCTTCTGTTTCATAAATTTTTCAAAGAATAATGTATTTATTCTTCAGTGGTGGGTACATTTCTAGTTTCCGATGTAAGTTACAATGAGTACACCGTAAGTGAAATGGATAATAAACACTTCCATGATGATTCCAGGCTTGTGAGTTTCTATGTAGCAAATATTAGAGGACTAATTAAATCAGTTAACACAACTAGTAGATAAGTAAAGTAAGTCTGGCTTAAGATTCAGTCCAGAGAAGAACTTCCAATGTACGAACGGACAAGGAAATTTGACAATTTTCTATTGTGTTTTGAAACGCCTGCTTGTAAGAAACAAATTCGCTGATATTTTCAGGTGTTTGTCTCTCAAGCAACAATGAAGACCTTCTCGACTCCAAAAACGAAACTACTCGGGGAGCCGCTACTAAAAAGAGCACTCTGGCCTTTTCCGAAGGTATAAAGGATGAAACAAGATCTACCTGTCCAGCAGAGTAACAAGACTCCCCTTTATGGACTTCAAAGATTATATCAAATTATAATCCTTTTCAAGGGAACTGAGAGGTCGCAGGGCATATTTCTAAAAGCATCGATATCTTTAAAAAAAAAAATAAATCACCATCTGTACAACGTAAAGTTTCTCAGATAATGTAACTTTTGCATTATCAATAAGCAAGTCACTTGAAAAGTAAACGGACCAGTGAGGGAATTTCCCATCAAATGTCGGTTCTATATATTTCTTGTGATAAGTGGTGCATAAAGCAGCGCACTGAACCATAGTTTTCAGAAAGTGGTGGCGTTTTTTATTCTGAAAGATTCTTGGCAATTAATCTTCATTAAGAAAAATGACCATAATGACAGACCTAGAGTCACATTTTTCTTTAAAATACCATGGTTGTATATCCTTTCAAGACTAGTGTACATTATCATTTTTATTTAATTGTAAAATTCATGCATGCTATGTAGATTTTTTTTGTCAAGCGTAATGTAAAGGTTAAGGGTCAGGCATTCTATTATGTTATGTAGTTCATGCATATTAAAACAAAAATCCTTGAATAACCTGAAGTACAATGATTATGATAAGAGTCTTGTATATTACATTTCGCTCTTTATCTTCAGATAAAGTCAAGTGAGTAAGAGGAATAGAGCAGTTCGGTGAGATTTGTATTTCTAGTTTCTTTTCTTTTATACTTTATTTTTATTAATGGGTTACTATATGCCTAGTAGTAATAATGGGTCTCAGTATATGTATATTATATATACATATAGTATATATATATATATATATATATATATATATATATATATATATATATATATATATTTTATATATATATATATATATATATATATATATATATATATATATATTTATATATATATATATATATATATATATATATATATATATATATAGTATATACTGTATATTGTGTATGTGTGTATTGTTTTGATGTAATCAGCTATCTATCTATCTACCTATATATATACATATATATATATATATATATATATATATATATATATATATATATACATATTCAGTATATAGTATATATATTGTGTATTGTTTTAATGTAATCAGCTATCACTGAGGAGATCTGCTGATATTGTCCTAAATACAAAACCTGAATTCGACGTAATATAAACAGCCGAGTCGATACTCAACTTATAACTCTCTTGACAGCCGAGTGGTCAAGTCAGTTGTGCATAATCCTGTCTATCGCTGTTTCTAAACCAAATCCCTAGGCTCGATACCTGGCCTGGGACAAAACACTTATAAATTACAATTCTATTTAGTAGTAAGTTATTCAGGTTATGGTGAGTTTGAAATTAATCAGTTTTTGTGGCTTGGTATTTTTGAATAATAAAATATGTCACGAGTGCTAAGTTTATAATGAAATCGTTAGGCATACAACTTTTTGAGCTTTTTGGAAAGACAATAATATTTCCACAATAATAAAAAAAAAAGTATAATAAAATAAAAATAACGTTCTCATAAAACTGATAATTAGTCGCTATTTTTAGCCTTAAGAAAATAGATTTTACTGGGAGAGAAATGGAGGAGAGAAATTTGATCACATTTATTATTAAATAAATAAAAAAAAGAAATATTGTGTATTATGATGTAAAAGAAATTCCTCTAGAAAATCGGTTGCCAATACCCAATAACACAAAAAGTGTTCAAATCTTAGGAAATAAGAGGCGTCTTTTGTTGTTGTTTTCAATTTCCAAGCGGGTGGAACCCACTCCTGTTTGTCGTTGTTTTTTGAGCTGAGGTTTCTGGCAGTTTTCTGTGTAAAATTCTTTTTTTTTTTTTTTCTTTCCTTTCTAAATTTCCGCAGAGAAGTTAATGGAAAGGAGACATTTTATGCGCTTTCAATGGCTTACAGTTTCTGCCAGTCTTCTTAGTTCAGGAATGACAAAATGATTTTTACAAAGTTTTATTCTTTCCAGCTATTCAAATTACACGTCAACGAATTTATGGGTGAATGTTAGAATGCCAAATCAATAAATTGAAAGTGAAACCTGAGACATCGTATTTAAAGTTATACTTGCTTCATTTATGATGTATTTAGGCTGCAGTATCCCTGTTGCATCATGAAATTGCAAAACATTAATATAATTGCGTGTCTGCATTTCAGAATATCAGAATGTTTTTGGTTCAGAGTCAAATGTGTGCCCTTTTGGTCTACACACTCTGCTTGAATGGGAGAGTGAAATGTTAAAACAAATAAAAAAAAATGCATTTACTTTTTTCTGTTTTAATACATAAATCATACATAATTAGCTCCGTTATTCTACTGAAAATACTTCTAATTGAATATAAAAATAACAAGAGGACAGACTGACTACTAAAGAACCACTGAGATGTAATAGTGCGCCTAAAAATCTTACCAAATAATGAGAAGGTAGAAATTCAATTAAATCATGGTAACACTGGAAATAATAAAGAGAATAAGAAAATAAATAAAAAAATATAATTCTTGTATATGAAATCTACATGTATTCAATATTCACTTTCTTAACCACATGGAATATGGTAATGTTCTTTTCAAGCACCCGTTTTGTCTTAGTGAATCACATCTATTTATCACCCCTTGAAACTTTAGAGAATTCTACACTATTGCTATTGATAGCTCTCGTGCGTCTGACGAGATCTGGTATGAGGACTAGATAGATAGGTGATCTCTGTCTGTTACAGGGTACTTTTTTACATACGACCTTTCCGTTCTTCGAGAGATGCTCTTCAGGGACTGCAGAGATCGTTTCTCTCCTGCTGCTTTTTTTTTTTTTTCGCTCTCTCGACCGAAGATCTTTTTCTAAGTCCCTTTATCCTTTCAATTCTTACGAGAATAAACTGTTCCTCGTAAATCGTTTATTTTTTTCCTTTGAGCCCTCTCTGGAAGACTGTTCAAATCTCACCCTCCCTTGTGTAAGCCTAGCAGTATGGAAGTCAATAGTATCTCTAGGATCGGCAGAGGAAATTTGCTTTGTTTTCGTGCTCCTGAAAATTTTTTACATTTTTTCTCAGGCAAACTCTCTCTGCCTTTAAGAAAATATTCCATGATTGAAAACTTAACTTCTCCTATGTACCAACGCCTTGTGCTTTAAACAAATGGCTTTTTGTGCTATAAGCCATTCTCATCTTCTTTTTAAGATACTAGGCTAGTGTTTTTAGGGTGGCTACATGTACTTACACTCTAAGCAGCTCCTCCAGATTCACGTGGGACTTCTCTGTTCTGATCTCGTATAGATTTCTCCTAAACAATGAAGCTCCTCACTCACCAATCCTCTGTTAACTTGGAATCACCACACTCTCATTGGATTTTTATTACATGCTTTTATTTAACTCGACTTCTGCATCTGTCTGTCTGTCTGTCTGCCTGTCCTCAAATCTTGTAACTCAATTGTCGACCTGTTCCCTTTGTCCAATGGACTTGAAATTTTTCATGGTGACTCAGTCCCGGTGACAATACATCCTTACGTGATCAGTAGGTCATCAGTGACCTCTAGTGACCCTACAGTGACCTCTCCCAGTATCTCAGGATTTGTATGAAACTCTTATGATTTTTCACAACTTCTTTGACCTGGTAGAATCTATCATCTATATAACCCCTTCCCCTCCCCCTTCCGGAGCACACAACCAAGTGTTAATTTAGCTGTGTCCTCCCCCTCCCCTTCCCTCCCTTCCCGTGTTAGTCCTGGAAAGCTTGTAACTTTTATTGAATAAATATCTCCGCTAGATACCATCCAGTTTCAGTGAGGTCCTCTTAGTAATTGTATTAATG
Organism: Macrobrachium rosenbergii; assembly: GCA_039081455.1. Taxonomy (NCBI): domain Eukaryota; kingdom Metazoa; phylum Arthropoda; class Malacostraca; order Decapoda; family Palaemonidae; genus Macrobrachium; species Macrobrachium rosenbergii. The sequence continues at coordinate 33,815,668 of JANJGK010000031.1, read as the reverse complement.
CACAGATAAGTGTGTAAGTGATAAAGTTAATATATATATATATATATATATATATATATATATATATATATATATATATATATATATATATATATATATATATATATATATATATATATTTATATATATATATATATATATATATATATATATATATATATATATATATATATGTGTGTGTGTGTGTGTGTGTGTGTGTGTGTGTGTGTGTGTGTGTGTGTGTACAAGAAAGATGTCACTAGTACACAGGTGACTTTTACATAGTCATTGGTATAGAGACGCAAATACCACATTATGAACTTAGACCTAAAAGGAATTATACATAACACGATATGTTCGCGATTCTAGCCTATGTGTCCAGTTAGTCTGTATGAAATCCAGATGGCGTAGGAATCCCGGCCGGAGTAGAAGCACTAGCCACATATAAATCCCTCTGTGCAAGTTAATCTTACTTCTAAATAAAAAATGCTTTTAATGACGTAAGAGCAGAAACTTAGTATCAAGGGACAAATCAATAAAAGGTAGAATCTTTAAAAAAAATTGTTTGCTTTTTGTTTGGAGAGAAAATTTCCTTCGATTTTCATGTCCAGAGATTCGTAATTCTACCTGCTTTCCCAACCCATTCATTTAAGATCCTGCCATTTCCTATCTCCTTTCCTCAAAATTTCTTTTAGTGTTATGTCTTCGACAAAGAGCTTTGCTTTCCATAATCTTTTTCGGAGAATATTTTTGAAGCAAGAATGTTAGTTCTGTGCAACATTAGCCACCATTTATTGAAGGCAGTTTCTGTGGAAGAAGATAGAAAAAGAAGCAAGCAGAAAGAAACAAAGAGGAATCACTGCTATGACAAGCGAGGCAGAATCCGGCTGAGATGCAACAAAGGAAAAGATAAGGTATTTCTCCCCAATACATTTAGACACTGACTGACACTGAAACCCCACGAGTAAGCCTGACGATTTATTCCGCGTCAGTTAAGGAACACGATCTATTCCTTTCCTCAATCGGCTTTGCTTTGGTGTTTGTTTCCTGAAGGAATATATATATATATATATATATATATATATATATATATATATATATATATATATATATATATGTGTATATATATATATATATGGATATATATATATATATATATATATATATATATATATATATATATATATATATATATATATATATATATATTAACCTGAGTACAATAAACTGGAAATATCATATTAGGTCACATTAGAGAGAGAGAGAGAGAGGGAGAGGGAGAGGGAATTACCTCATCGAGGCCCTCCATTTACTATGCTATATATCTTGAGCGAACAATAAGAAATCATGCCTTGTTTTTTCCTTCCGTCTTACTACCGTAGATGCTTTCGCCAACGGTACTCTAACAGTTAGGTACCGAATTCACTGCATTTTAACTTGGCATACCGGATTTTCAGAGAATATATATACCCAGCTGTTTCTCCTAGCCCAGTTCAATACTTGGACGCGGGTGAAGGATCGTCCAGTTGTGAGCCAGACGCGCTGCCACCAAGCTACCAGGTCAGACGGACGAGAGAGAGAGAGAGAGAGAGAGAGAGAGAGAGAGAGAGAGAGAGAGAGAGAGAGAAAATAAAAAAATGTAATGGTAAATCCAGATTCTTATTTGTAATTTATAAAAATTATATTACCTTCATACAAAGGAAAAATGGAAGGAATTGAGTTTAGTGGAAGAATAAACGAAAAATGAGGTTATGTTTCCAAGTCTTTTAGGAAAATGTTGGCCTTACAAAAGGATCCTCATTTTGGCAGAAAAGAGGAAGAGTGAATCTCATGAGGTAAAGAATTCATTTAGGCGCTTATCTTTTTACTCTTCACATCATATTCTATTTCAGTCCAAAAAAATGTAGTGTTCTTCGTCTAGATTTGCTTAAACTATTGGTCTTTTTCAGCATTTTATGACACTCATTACATCAAGTGTTTCACAGGAATGAATACAAAATAATATAATTAACAAATAAGCATATATCACAGAATACTAAATAGGTTTTTCCAAAGGTTAATTAGAAGTGCTCCAGTAATAATTTCAATGTTTTTTCCCCTATATTTAACTTCTATATTTTCTTTTTTTATTTTTAGATAAATATTAAAATGACGTAATACACACACACATACACACAGCCACACGCACACACACGCACATTATATATATCTATATATATATATATATATATATATATATATATATATATATCTATATATATATATATAGATATATATATATATATATATATATATATATATAGATATATATATATATATATATATATCTATATATATATATATATATATAGAAGGAAATGGCACTCTGTCTGAGGCAGAATGTGAGTAAGGAGTAAAAGGGAAAGTGGAAAGGTAAGCGCTTCAGTAACTTAAGTCTTTGGCAGTGTCTCAGATTAGGGGCACTGTAGAAGGGGAAACCCTTGGGCTTGCACTCATGGGTGGCTAGTTCTAAGAACTAGTGGTTGCTTCCTCACATGAGGAAAGGAAGCCTTCTACCTGACATGAGGAAAGGAAGGTTTGGGGTTGCACTCAATATGCGATTTGGTGTTTGCGGTATACGCAAGTCTTGGATAATGGACACACACTCGTGAGCGACAGTTGATAACTGTTATTAAATGGTTGTACGTACGTTCTGTGAAACGCACAAGAGTTCACTCCGCGGGCCGATGCACTTAACGTGAAAATAGATATGGGAGACAATTCAATGAACATGGACGTGTATTTAAATTCGCGCATTGTGTGTGAATGAGTAAAATGGGGATCTTAAAAGATCAAAGTTTGATGTAAAAATGGAAAGTGAAAAAAATATTGTACTTGGGTTTAAGAATTAGTGGGTTTATTTTCCAATACTCATTTATTTGATTTTAGTATTCCCTTTGTTATGATGGAGGAATATTAGAGTTCTCTCTCTCTCTCTCTCTCTCTCTCTCTCTCTCTCTCTCTCTCTCTCTCTCTCTCTCTGAAAGCGTATTTGTAATGGAAAGTATTCGTTGTGTGATTTAATTTACTCTAATTTCTTATGATAAATTACGTTATGCAAAATTACGCTGTTACTTTTTTTCTAAAAATGTACTTTTGGTATTTATGTAATTTAATAGCCAGCCCCCGTCATGACAAGTTATATGGTGGAAAGGGTTTTCAAATTATTATCAAAATTGTCAAGATATTTCGTTTGTGTACGTCAGGGGGCGAAAAGAAATGGAATTTCGTTCGGCGAGTGAACGATGGGAAGTGGAACAGGGTGCCCTAGAGAGAATAGCTGGTGGCTGCTGGTTGTCGTGGGTCGAGTGATATAACAACGATGATTTAAAATTTAAGAAAAGAACTCTCAACTTTCTGACTGAATTCTTGGTGCTGATATGCAAAATTAAATTATTTAACTTAAAACATAAGTAATGCCCTTACTTTACTTAAAACATGAAATGTAAATTAAAACTGAATATGAAGGTCTTCAAATCGTGGGAGTGGAACTAGGGAAGGCGCATGCGCCGAGCTGGTACAGCCGAACTGGTACAGCGCCGAATTGCCAGAGGTCGTCACACGTATTTTAACAACACGAATTTTCGAACTACACTCCACTAACGCAGGAATTGTACGCTTCCTCTGCCGTAACTGTTTTTGAACAACACCATTACCTAACGGTTCACGACTAACACGTGTAATAAATCCCTGGCAAGCACTTCCTAATTCCTAACAATCAGTCTTCTGGCACAGATGCTATTCTGACGACACGAAATTTCGCAGGCAGTTATTCTGCATCGCTAACTTAAGAACTTTTTTTGCTCTCTCGCCTGTATGTTATGAAATATTCTAAGAGATTTGCTGCTAAGCACTTCTTTTTTTTAACACTTTTCCCTATTTGTTTTTAATGCATCCTTAATTTTACAAAAATTATAATAATAACTCTTACCTTGTTATCCTTAGCCTCGGTTTCGGTCACCCATATATTTTTTTCCTTCGTAAATAATGGAATTATACTATTTATGAATTATATATCATTCCTCAGTTTTTTCTCTTCCTAGTCTAATGATAGCGAAGCTAATTCTTGTTACTAATTGACTAGGATCCTGGAGAGACCGACACTGTTACATTCTGAGGCCGGTTGGAAGATTGTATTTGGGATTTTAATTAACTGCCTTGAAAGCCAACACAAAGCACTCAGAATGTAAGCGATAAATGGAAGGAATAAACTGACTTACTTTGATATCACATCCAAGTAAACAGAGAATTGGAGGTCGCCATGGGGAAAATTTAACCAACTATTTCATTTAAACCGAATTTATTTATAAATGAAGCAATCAGGAAATTAATACCAAGGGGCTCACTGAGCAGCAAGCAAGCACATACAATGTGCAATAAAATTAGACAGTACGTAGCAAATGGCTGAATCTGAAAAGACTACGGCCCTGAAATGAACGTGAAGGTTGCTACTGGTTAAATGATTTTTAGTTGTTAATGTAACTTGATTTATCAAGAGGGGAACCGTCTAGGGCACCGGGACTGCGTGATCAGAAGACTCTTGTACGTAGCAGGATGGTAGTTAAACGTCTACGCTATGTTTTGTTCACGAGGTAAGGAAACAGACCGCCCGAGGTGCTGGATAACAGGTTCTGGAAGAGAATTCCAGGCTAGCATTCAAACCCAATGATTTTCTCTTACATGAACTTAATTATGCACGATGGAGGAATTGATCAATTAGATTTAATTAGCACAGGTAACACTACGGAGGGAATGATCTAATTATGATCACTGAACTAATTTAATTTGAGCTTGGGGCAAGTCATGAGGGCAAATTGGCTGTTAGGTTTGAATGAACGAAGGGGCTTGGTTTAGGAGAATAAAAAGTTGGAAATTTGGAAAATGGAGAGAAATTCACGAGAAAAAACAGAAACTGGCTTGAGTTGCACTTCAAGGCGTACCTCATGCAGTGCATGGAGCTCGCTTGCAAAAGACGAATTTCGGCCGTAGAAGTTCACAACGCCAACATACAAAGGAAGAAGGACCGCACCAACTGGATGCGGCCGCGTTCTCTGTTGGAGTCTCTGGGTGCGTCTGAGATCTGCGTGGGCGCGAAGTGTCCCATACGATTTTGTTTTTGGCGTCGGGCACAAGACTCTGGGTGGCCTGAAATGCAATTTCCACCGTTACACAGTTCGAAAGGGAATAGATCACATGGCTAAGACTCTTAAAGGTAAGGAGATCCGCCCACTTACAACCCGGATTCGCCCTTGTGTCCCTAAAGGCTATCTGACCCCCAAATCACCCGATGTTGGGGCTTAGAGGCCGTTATTACCCCCCCCCCCCCAAGTCAGGTGATATTGGGGGTTTTATATATAAGATCACCCCCCCCCCCCTTCATGGCGTCTCCTCCAAAACCACCATTGAATTTGAATCTCTAGCTAACAGGCTGAAAGGGACGAATGGAATATACGTATATATATATATATATATATATATATATATATATATATATATATATATATATATATGTGTGTGTGTGTGTGTGTGTGTGTGTGTGTGTGTGTGTGTGTGTGTGTGTGTGTTTTATATCCGAACGACTCTGAAAGAAAATTGCATCAGAAAACTGGATATAAAAGAAAAGCATCATTCTTTTTTTAACCATATCAATAATACTTTTAATTAAGGATGAAACTCCATTTGCAATGACATTTTCTTTATTTTTCCTTCAATGACAAGTGTCATAGATATTTGCTTGTTGCAGGTCTCTAAAATATACTGGTTTCTTTTTGTCTACTATGACTTTCATTCCAATAAGAGATATTTTATGCAAGCCCTTGATAGTAATATTATATTTTTAAAAACTAATAATGCAAATATGTGTACCCTATAACAAGTACAAGATCCAGTTACCGTTATTCAGAATTAAACTAACCTGGCATATTCTTGATCTTTTAACACGTATAGACTTGATGGCTAATGATTACACTTGTGTAGGTCAAATCCCATCCTGTTCTATTTGTGCTACCAACGAAACGCACGCTTCCAAACTAACATTTACATACTAAGACGAGTATGATAATAAAAATTATGATGATATTACTTTGACATTTTTATAGGATTTGTAACAGAAATGTCATCAGTAAATCAAAAGCCTTCTTTCCCGTTTTTGTAATCAAATTTCCACCTGGGAATCTTTTCCCATCAATTAGAATATTTTCCTAAGTAAACTGCATATGACTATAGTATGTTATGCATTCTTTAAATCCCTAGCAGAGAGAGAGAGAGAGAGAGAATTTCTATGAAATTAGTATATGCACTGAAAAAAGAAAGAAAGCAGGTGATGGCGCTCTAACTGTATAAACTACATACCAGTAACTAAATCAATTATTGCTGCATCATTTACACAAGAGCAGTCTAAGGCTAAGCAAAATCTTGGACTTGCTGTAAACCCCAAAACCATCATGATAATAAAAGACCAACTGTCAAGTCTAGAACATTTAAAACAAACTAAGCAATTCTTTCCCAGAAAAGCTCCTTCCCGGAAATGTTGAATGATTCCAATCGCTCCTAAGATCTGATCACTGTTGTCGGTTAGGGGATCCACCTTTTGTTCAAATATTCGGAAAATTCCCTATATGACATTGCTAACCGTCGTGGTAAAGAGACAAACAGGAATACAAAGTGCAATAAATATTAATTTTCTAAGCTGAGGTAATATCTTTAATTGCTAAATGGAATGGAAGGAAATGGAAAATATAAATTAGACTTAGGCCAAGCGCCAGGACCTGTGAGGTCATTCAACCATCATAAGGAAGTTGAGATTAAAAGGGTTTTTAAAGGCGTAACAAGAGGAAAACTTTGCAGTTAGACTACGAAGTAATTATTAGGAAAAGGTGGGAAGTAAGAGGTAAGACAGAGAATATGAGCAGAGGCACACTAATTCGGGTGAAAGGCACGATCCCCATTTCCCGATTAATAGGTAATAAAAGGATATATTTTCCTTTTTTTGTGATAAATTCATATACTGAGCAACCGGATAAAAATAATCTTATGTGATTCACAATAATAAATTGAAAGGTTATGGAAGAATGACTATATTTTTCTTTTAATTTAAACAATACGCAACTTAACTGTGATACAACTATACTCATATCGATCTCATAAGTCTCAGCTAATGCAGATTATAATAAAAAAAATCCCGCTTAAATCAGCTAATCTCTAAAAAGCGTTTTCTTTTCAACACTGAACTAAGTAGAAGCAAATTACAACACGTAGCGTTTCCACGAAGCAAGTTTCGGAATCATATAGAGTAGGTATACTTTTTCAGCCTTGAATATTCCTGAATAGACGGAAAACTCCAGTCACATTGTCACATTTCAAATTCATCACAGCCTGCAAAAGTTTTTTCACGTTAATTTACATCCCGAATCGGAACATGGGTAAATCGCCATTTCAGCCATCAATATCGACATTGGAAACGATGAGATTAACATCATCTCAATGGCCGCTATTCAAGGCGATTGAATGGAAATTCACTTTATTAGTGCGAAGTCCAAATGAAAGCTATAAAAGAGGAGATAAGGAGAATTAGAATATTGATTACTTGTGATTTAGGAGGTCTCCTTGATCACATTATTTCAGTTGTGGTTTTTCAACACTAGTTGGAGATTATGTGCAGCTCATTGTGATTCGACAGTTGGCCACAAAAAAAGAATTGAAGGACCTACAATTAAGATTATTTCCGTAGGATAAGATCTTCTCCCTGTCAAATTTCCTTATAATTTCATTGTAATTTTTTTTTTACGTGAAAATATTTTGAAATAAGAATAATAACCAAAATCATTCCACGCAAGATAATAAGGTTAAGAAATTTTGAAGATATAATTTGTATTTGGACACAGGGCGAAAATAAAAATAGCTTCTTGGTAAGTTGCATGAATTGGTCCCATCAATAAACTTTACTATACAGATGGAAAATATTGGTAGCCTACCCCTATATGAATTGCCTAAACACAGAAACTCTCCAATATTTCTGCTTACGTTTTTATTCTGGCGGAAGGAATTATGTGAAGAAATCAGTTTTCACATCCACGTTTCTAACGGCATAATTGATGATGAAATAGATATAATTAGGAACACAGGCAAGAGTTAAAAATATTCATATTCTATATTAGACAATGCACTAACATCAGCAAAAAAGAAGACTTTCTTAATATAACAAAATATTACAACACAAAAAAATGAACGTACTACCAAACATGACTTGAAAAGTAAGAAGTATTTCGTAGAATGTGTCGGGTTCAGAATTGTAATCTTAGCTGCTTTTGCTTTTCCCACTATTCGTTAATTTATTGTGTCTTTAATTTGTAACTCGTACTATACGTCACCTTTCCAACATTAATTATAACCTTTCAGATATCCACACAGACATTATCCAAAACTTGAACGGGAGAGAAGAACGAACAACAAAGTGTCTGTAAAAACAGATGAAATGATGGCGGGAATAGATAACCGTTTTGGGTCATACCAGTGGAAAGGTCAAATTAAAATGTTGACAAAAAGGTCTGACTAAATAAAAGATATAAACAGGTAAACAACGGATATTCATGTATATATGAGAAATTCATTTGTCGCTTAAAAATTTTTTTTTTCAGAATGTATGAACGATAATGAAATAAAATTTTCTGGCATTTCGTTTTAGAATTTAATTCCATTAGGAACAAAATACAAACTAATAAATCAACTCATTTGTTGTTTTACTCGTATAGTTTACGATGACAGTAAATATAAGCAGCATTTTTGTAAAAGTCGAGGCTTTTGTTTTCTTTGGGAGGCAAGAACGTAGTAATGCTTCCTTACCAGCTGTTTCCTATTTCAATTAAAGGCTTTTTCTTTCGAGTAGACTTTAATGATATCATACTGTTGTTATTCATACCTTTTTATTGTTATTTAAATTGGGGTGTACGTAGTTGTGGCATTTTCCTTTCATCCCTTTTAAAAATATTCACACAAAAATAATTCCCATAAACTTATGAACGTTCTTCAGCGTTCTCTAGCTCTCTCTTCATGAGACACAAAGGGACAACCCATCTCCAATCAAACCCGGAAACTATACCCATAGACCTTCTCATGGGAAACTCAGTCACTCCACACATTCGCAGAAGGTTCGACCGTGTTTTTAAGTACTTCTTCTTCTTCTTCTTCTTCTTCTTCTTCTTCTTCTTCTTCTTCTTCTTCTTCTTCTTCGCAATATTATTATTATTATTATTATTATTATTATTATTATTATTATTATTATTATTATTATTATCCACAAGCTGCAACCATTTTTTATAAAGACCCTATCATTTAAGGTAGCCTCGTTTTGATAGAAATGCAGAAGTACAAATGAAACTATACTATAAAACCGAAAGATCAAAAAAATAACACCAAATAAATAATTTCGGAAATGAGACTCAGCTGACACTACGGAACAAAACAAAAAAAGTACATTTACACACAGTTTCAAATTGAGTACTATTAAGTCTATTTTGTGAAATAGTTGATACCCAGTTACAAGTGTAGCTTTAAGTCTCTTCCATATTTCTCATTGTATGTAAACTGTTACAGCTCACATACAATGTCATATTTCCCATTGTTTTTGAACTGCTACAGTTCCTGCCTTAGATGTATTTAAATATCCAAATGCTTTTTCTGCGACTGTAACTTCCTTGTTTATCATTCACCTCTCTCTTTCTCTCTCTCTCTCTCTCTCTCTCTCTCTCTCTCTCTCTCTCTCTCTCTCTCTCTCTCTCTAAAAAAAAGTTTTTTTTACACAGTATGTTTGAAAGTTAGTTACGTACTCATAAGCAGGTAGGAGAAAAAAGTAGAAAAACTCGTAAATTCATTAGCATTGCCAGGGACTCCAGGACAACGACGTAAAACTGCTAAAAAATTCCTATAAATCTAAGAGGCGTGGAAGGGCTTCCCTCCTTCCCAACTTGAAGTTCCATATCGGGAAGAGATAGACCCATCAGTTACCATTATCAGTTAATTGTCTACGATGTGAGTTGGAAAATTTTTTAATGGGTGGGTCATGGGAGGATTCAGAGAGACTAAAATTTGAATCAGTGGGGAAAGATAACAGCAAAACGGCAAAAACAGTTACGTAGGTCTACAGCAAACAGAGTATACAGTGGAGATTCAGAAGATTTGCTTGTCCTATATCCTAATTCGTTTATCTTTGAATTTTCATGATAAGAGAATAAAGTATTACTACGACTCTGACATTAAATCTGTTGTTTTCCTGTTTATTTTAGAATTATTCATTTTTAACTTTGCTCTCAATTATCTACGGTGCATCACTATACTGTGACCGGAAGTAATAATTGAAAATCTGCAACTATGATTATGAGTAAAAACTGTATTTAAAAAGAATGCAATTCTAAAGATCAAAAATTAAAAATAAAAGCTTTCGACCGTGTGCTCATAAACGGAATTGCATGTTTTCCGTGATTATTGTTCTAAATATTGTCATCTCCTCTTTTTATTAATTTGCAGTCTGTGGGAAGATGTTTTGATAATCTAGTCTCAGAACGAAATACTTATCCATCATATGCAGAGCATGGTCGTAGTTAATGTTTCATGTACCAGAGCGATGTTTTTTTTTTATCCTTTTATATAAAGAAATTATTTAATTCCGAGAAACTCCATTTAATTGTCGTTATTAAGTATTAGGAATATAATTAATTCTATTACTTCTAAAAAGTAAAATAAAAAAATATAAGTCAATGTGATGATTTAAAGTAAGCTGAAAACCAAACTGTTTTTGCTTGCCAGTAAAACTGATTTTGCCTCAAGTAAGGTATTCGAGAAATGCATCATAAAAAACCACGTTCAAGTGATCTTTAAATCATGAATGTGTTAAGGAAAGTAGTAGAATTATTTTGTATTTGATTTTCTACTAAAATTTAAGTATATCTTCGGTGTAATTTTCCAGGTGAATACTTGTCATTTATTTCATCGTACTCGGAATGAATCGAAGAAAAACGAAAATAAAAAAGGGAACTAAATTCTGCTGAAACCAGCGTCGCTGAATGCAAAAGAAAAAATCACATATGAAGACATAACAACCTAGTTTTTGCACCATCCCAAACTACAATGAAGGCCTTTTCAATAATATATAATTAATTGCTATTTATGAAAGCCTTTTCGTAGCAAAGCATACTATCTTCATATTTAAATGGAATGGGTAGTAAGAAATTAGTTTCATTTCAAATATTGGTAATTGTTTACATTTATAGCTCAGGATGACAAAAAGTAGAATCTTTACTTTGACCAAATCTTTTACCTGTAATTATAAGAATTCTGGAAGCTCTGGAATTAAACAAACAATGTACACAACGCAGATAATGTATTTAATGTGTAATAATTATGATACAAATTATCTATATTTTTATTTTAAGTTAGTTACTGATGACATGGTTACATATTTCATTTCAAATGTTAGTTCCAGCTATGAAAAATATATCATTCTTACATATTTTTCCTTTGTTATAATTGCATGAAAATTTACAGTTAAAATCCTATTATGACTTGATATTTATCTATATAAAAATAACTTAATAACTTATGTTGTCATTAAATAAAACAGAATAAAATGTTGCAGCAGTCTTCACGTTTACTCTATCCGAGATATCTTTAAATATTTCATTGGACATACAATTTGTCACTGGAACTGTATATGTATATATATATATATATATATATATATATATATATATATATATATATATATATATATATATATATATTTTTTTTTTTTTTTTTTTTTTTTTTTTTTACGTATTTCCCTGGGTTATTGGTATTTTACAGGCAGGCAACAAAAACTTTATTTAATTGACCTTGGAGTTCTGACTTGCGTAAAGGGAAATCGTAAAAAAAATAAGAAAAAGGGAAGAATTTAGGAGCTGAAGGTTCTACTTCATAAGGAAATGGTATGTAAATACTTGGGATAAATTAAGGAATTATATTTACAAAAGAAAGCATTTGAAGGGAAAATGGAAAAGTAAATTGATAAAGGGTTTGCAACGCCTGAAGATCCTTCTACTGGAGTCTTGATTAAAGGTAAGGCACAGGCCAAGATGAGTCCACTGCGAATAGGTCCCTCTGCAAGAAAGATTTGTACATTACACGCCAGTAAAGGAGCAATTTAACACAGAATAAGTCTCGAGTTTGCACTGAGGGTGCCAAAGGCTCGAGGAATGAATGACCACTTTACACTTGAACACAGGACATTGGAAATGGCACTGGATAAACTGGCACAAGGACAGAAGTGAAATGCTGGTACTCCAAACCTTCTAAAGGGCAAACTGTCGTGACTGAAAAGCCTTTACTCGCACTTTACCTTAGGGGAAGCGGGTCCCTGGCGAAGAATGACGAGGGGCGATCACACTGACGATGCACACTGTCCCTCAAGGATGACTGGAGTCGGGCAGGGGGAGAACGAAGGTCTCAGCAAATCTACCGCTCGCCCGCGTGTATGGCTGTCCCTCGAGGACCGTTACTGCATGGCTTCTGCTCCCACAACTAACTGCTTAACTGCTTCTCTTCCTTTTATGGCACGTGGCCAGGGGTAGGAGCTGTGTGCAAACGATTCGTCACTGGTCAGGTGTTCAGCGATTCGGTGGCCTCTTCCCAGGTTTCCTGAGGAGGTAAGACAATTCAGGCAGCTTAATTTGTTTTTAGAAAGGCCGTTTTAAGAAGCTTAGTTGGGCTAAGCTTATTAAGGGAGTGGCGTTAAGTCTCCTCTCCTTGCCCTTTTTTATCTGTGCCATCTCAATATGTTCCAGGTACAAGAAGGACAGATCGGAATGTTGATAACTGTGCTCCGATTTCTAGGTCAAATACGATCGGCCATGCGGTTCTCAATAAACAAAGGGTAAATTAGGTGGGGGGGAGGCATGCTGTGCATGACTTCTTGTAGATTATAATAGCTCCCACGGAAGATAACATACAAGCCTTCATTTGGGCTTGTATGTTGATATCCAAGAAGTCGGCACAGCTGGTTTACTTTACTCTTCTCCCAACAAGAAATGGAAAAGCCTTTACTTTACTCTATCCCCACACAAAAATGGAAAATACTTCCAACACATTAACACTGTACTACTTTAACATGGCCCATTAATTTCTTCAAATTTACAGTATACATTACTTTAAGATTAAGAGGACAAGATAATTTTGAGGCAGGAGACGAAATTTAAGAATTAATTTACATATAAGTTCCTTAATTCTAAATCAACAAGGCATGCGGTTGGTACAGTGCCTTGAAGAGGCTGTGTAAATGATAAAACAGCGTTTATTTTTGTAAATGACATCCCCTTTAGGTGATATTGTAATGACGATACATAATTCGCCAACTCGACAGCTAATGGCTGACCCTTACTCTGGGGACTCTGACAGTTGTAGGCGAGCGAGAGTATTCGCGAATTTCAATTCGCTAACTTTAAACCATGCTAATTTTATGCGTCCACTGCCCGTCCACTGCCCATAACTTGAGTACGGGCTATAAATAGATACTCGCTCAATGTTATGACGGGATGAGCAGACAAAAGACGAGGGGTGTGGGACAAAACAGAGTTCTTAGAAGGAAGGGAAAAAAAAATAATAACAAAAGGAAAAATTAACAGGATGTTACGAATGAAAACGTGACCGCATACGAAAGGCGGAACACGTCTTTCAGATTTTACGAAAGGGGCATTTAAAATCACAAGGGCAAGAGTCTATGACTCGCGATTCATTAAAAGAGAAAGATAAATAAATAACTAAAAGAGTAAATGATATTGGCAGAAGAGCTAAGGGTAACAGAGTGAGGTATTTATTGTGTTATGCGTGAATTTATCGTCCTTCCCCTATAAATTATGGCTCGGACTATCACTCAGCCCCAGGGCTGGAAAAGGGAACCCGAAGGGCGAGACTCCTTCAGGAAGAGCTGACACGCATGCCCTGTGCCAAGGTAGGGGCGCAAGGGCGTGCCACTTCCCACTCTGTTATTCTCAATGATTTATACATTTTGAGGGGAATGATATCCTATATTTAATTGCCTCTTATAGTGATAATTCAAGAAAAGATTAATAGAGAAGGATAAGGGATAGAAGTTCCAGAGGAACGGAAGAAGATAGTGGAGTGCCTTGACATCCTCCTCTGGATTAGAGGTGCCAAGACGTTCGAAAGATGAAATGGTGGCACAGGTGTCAGGGGAGCTCTAGAGCTCTTTGTAAACTACCTGGAAATTCCCACGCCCATGGTAATTCCACTGCGAACCTCTCCTACTTGGACAGTTGTCCTCAGCTGGGGAAGCGGAGGGCCCGAGACCAGAGGGCGGCATGGAGTGCCACCTGGGCCAGCTGCTGCAACAGCTGATGCAGGAGTTTTCCCTGCTAGTTCTACCATGATCTGTCTCAGCTCTTGTAGTTCATCAGCCAAGTGAGAGATGGCAGAATCCTGACTCGCAATTGCGTCGGCAACAGACTGAGACAAAGAGGAGGCGGTCGGGGGCGACGTGAGAGGCTCGCAGGTATCAATGACCAGCTCAGGCACGAGTTGCGAGGCCGCACCTTTAGGTGAACTTCCGCTGTGGTCGCGAGGAACCTTCTCTCTAACCGACGCTGGTAGTGGTGCCAGGCCAGGAGAAGAGAGGGAGTTCTGGGTTGGATCCCTTGAATGGAGATCGGGGTTGTGCTCTGGCGCTGGCACTAAGGCAGAGTTAGGCACTATCAGAGGTTTCTTGTGCTCGTCGGTCAGGACAGACGGAGCTTGGCACTGCTCGGTGCATGCAAGTGGCACTGGCAGGCATTTGGCATCTCCGGGAGGGAGACCTGATTGGGGCCCTGGCGCTGGCACTGAGGCAAGGCCAGACACTGGAATTGAATAAGGAACCGATCGAGGTGGCCACTGTACATCGTACTCAGGTGGCACTGGTAGGGACTGCATGTCCTCCTGGTACCCAGGGGGCGCCGGTCTTGACTGAGGGAGAAGCAGGGGAGGATTACCCGTGCCCGAGGAATGAGTTGTTGGATGTGGACCCCTGGATGGTCATGATTAGGGGAAGCGGGTCTCTGGCGAAGAATGACGAGGGGCGATCACACTGATGATGCACACTGTCCTTCGAGGATGACTGGAGTCAGGCAGGGGGAGAACAAAGGTCTCAGCAAATTTACCGCTCGTCCGCGTGTATGGCTGTCCCTCGAGGACTGTTACTGCATGGCTTCTGCTCCCACAACTAACTGCTTAACTGCTTCTCTTCCTTTTAAGGCAAGCAGCCAGGGGTAGGAGCCGTGTGCACACGATTCGTCAATGGCCAGGTGTTCAGCGATTCGGTGGCCTCTTCCCAGGTTTCCTGCGAAGGTAAGACAATTCAGGCAGTCTAATTTGCCTTTAGAAAGGCCGTTTTAAGAAGCTTAGTTGGGCTAAGCTTATTAAGGGGGTGGAATTAAGTCTCCTCTCCTTGCCCTTTTTTATCCGTGACATCTCAATATCTGTTCCAGGTAAAAGAAGGACAGATCGGAATGTTGATAACCGTGCTCTGATTTTCTAGGTCAAATACGATCGGCCATGCGGTTCTCAATAAGCAAAGGGTAAATTAGGTGGGGGGGGGAGGCGCGCTGTGCACGACTTCTCGTAGATTATATTATATATATATATATATATATATATATATATATATATATATATATATATATATATATATATATATATATATATATATATATATAATTATATATATATATATATATATATATATGTATGTATGTATATATATATACATGTGTGTGTGGTGTGGTATATATGTGTGTGAGTATGTATATATATATATATATATATATATATATATATATATATATATATATATATATATATATATATATATATATATATATATATATATATATATGGTATTTGGACATATTTTCTCTATTATGCAGTTCCTATTGAAGTCATTGGCAATATTCATATTACATAGGCTTTTTATTCTCTTCAGGCTAGTTTCTTAGGATTAAAGAAAAATTATTCATGTTCTTTCCATTCACTTACTAGAGTCGACTGACCGTTTCCTCAGTAATTGGTGACGTCTTCAGGACTAAAGCACAAATTGACACACGGCTTTTATTACTACATGGGGAGTTAGCGCCTACGCCCAAAATTTCAAACATGGTCTCTTTAGGCATTGAATTTCTATCAGACAATGGGTCTTATTGCCTCGCTGTTGGTCTGTAGTAATAAAGACCTTGATTGTCAGTTCTAATTTAGGTCCTGAAGACATCGTCGATGAGCGAAGAAACGGCCTGTCGACTATAATGAGTAAAACATTAATAATTTTTCCTTTTTCCTGAGAATCTGGCCTGAAGAGAATAAAAAGAAGTATACACTTATTCAAAACCTGTTTAAAAAGATAGTAGATGTGGATAATGCCATTGATTTCAGCATATATATATATATATATATATATATATATATATATATATATATATATATATATATATATATATATATATATATATATATATATATATATATATATATATTCGCTAACTATTCCATCTCTGGAAGCAGCAACACAGCTGTTCCGGCATTCGTTGTGACCTCTTCAAAGTGTACTAAATGGACATAACGTCTTCGGCCTGTAGGCGTCTTTTTAGGGTTGTGGAAGTGTGTCCAAAGTATATTTTTTCGGAGAACTGGCACTTCATTCTCCGGGAGGGTAAAGCGGTAAACGGCGCTAGTACCTTATTCCTTGTTCAGGTTCGGGCTGGTATTGTTCCTCATTATGAGAGAAGCGGTCAAATTAGGTTTGGAGTAGAAGCGTACACTGACCTGGTCGAAAGGGGCTTTGAGAGTTATAAGAGAAAAGGTGATCACCAACGTAATTAAGAGAGAGACAAACGATCCTGGATCACACATCTCATAGAATCCAAGAGGATATGACGGGCAGGAGCCATAGGATGTATCGGAGGGAAAAGGATACCATTGTCGGTAACCGAATGTATGACCAATGAAAGAAGATCTAAGGTCGATTCAGGAGTCCTAAGGTCGACTCCGAAAACGAGATAAATTCGACCTTGAAAGCGTACATGCTCTCTGTTTCATAATTCACTTGAGAGATAACAGATAGAACAAAGCTTATTGTGTCACGACAGGTCACAATAAGGTAGAGAGTATATTGAGAGAGGCTATGCGCAAACAATGGGTATTGGAGGTTGTCCTTTAATTTTACGAGTCACATTAACTCTCGCGCAAAACATTGTAAAACGTGAGGAAAAGAGGAAACGTCTCTCTCTCTCTCTCTCTCTCTCTCTCTCTCTCTCTCTCTCTCTCTCTCTCTCTCTCTCACCTATTCCTATATTCTTATTTAGGCTTTTACGTAATCAAAATCTCTGACGTGTTATTAAACGTGCCCTCGGAATATATTGTCGATTCATTTTTTTTTTTTTTTTTTCGTAAAAAAGGAATCAGTTTCTGTATTGTATTGTTCCGCTGAAATTGAACCTCAAATCTTTAGCATTTTAGTCACCCCCCCCCCCCGAAAAAAAGGAGTAACGAAGAGGATGTGGGAAGATTTCTCGTAACACCTCGGTTTTTTCGGAAGAATTTTTCGTTTCGTATGATTGTTTGTATTTGTCAGCAGGTCTGCAGAACAACTGCGTTTGTCTAGGATACGTTATTGTTTACAAAGAAATTCCGGAATATTTTGTGGCATGAGTACACTTGCGTTTTCAGGTCTCTGGCTGAATTTGTGTTTAATACGAACGCTTATTTGTAACTTACTTGTCCTTCATGAAAATTTGCATAAATATATGTTTTTACATAAAAGTTAAAGTACTCTTTACTTTGTGTTTTCTTAATGAACAGAAATCTAAACTTCGATAAAAAAATATTTTCTAGTGTTATTTAAAGAATAAGAAATATATTGGCTTTTATCGTTCCTCGTCATTGTTACTATTATTTTTCTCTTTTTCGTGGATGCCTGGTGAGTTTTAATGAAGAGAGAGAGAGAGAGAGAGAGAGAGAGAGAGAGAGAGAGAGAGAGAGAGAGAGAGAGAGAGAGAGAGAGAGATTTTCAGTAGTACAACATTAATTACTTTAAATAATTGGTTTTGTCAAAAAAATGGCATGGATGCCGATGACCTACAGATCGAGGTAAAGTATTGGATAAGAAAGATTTAAAGTTAAACACCTGAAAAACGCAAGTGAATTTTAGGATGACATATCTGCAGTCATATTGAGAGAATGACGTCACTGATGATTTTGCAAATATGTGTGAAGCACAAATATCACCATCAAGAGTAGAGCACATCCTAAAATCAAATTCATCAAGCATAGAGCAGATTCCTAAAAGTTTCCATCTTGAAATAAATCCTGAATTGGCATAGATCTGAATAAGCAAATAAATCCACAATACTCTGATGCATTTACTCAGATTGAAAGTCCATTGCCGGTACTATTTATTTTTCTCAATCAGGAAAGGTTTGCATGGTAATAATTTTATTTATGAAAACAACTAGTGGGCATGCACATGAAACTAAAAATGATTATATTACCAACTAATATATATAATTATCCTTGGTTTGTTAATAAAAATCTTTTAATGATGACTAAACCTTTTATCCAGTTTTATGAATATAATAAAGGAAAAGCCTCATTGTTTTAAAGGATAGCTTACTTGCACATTATAGTAAAAACGAAATGCTTCATCCATTTGTCAAAATGAAACAATAATGATAAATACTGAATTGTTTATGATTCTTAAGAAGCTGAAATACACTGGCAGAATAAGAAAAGATCTTTGACCAGTTTATGAAGGTCTGTTAAGCAATTCATCGTTGCTATGACTACTGTTTATATATTCTATATTCCTTACAGAACAAACAAAATAATAAAATATATTATTGTAGAAATAATAAATTGGAAAGAATTCTTGATTTTTTGTTTATTGCATATTGTTAATCTGTTCTGAACAAAAATATACAATATTTCAATGAACTGAGAATAATTTCATGTGCGGCTAGACAATACCTACGGTGAAATGAAATTCAGGATGGAACTTCGGCATTAATTACCCAGATGAAAATATCATATGAGGGCATTAATAAGACCAGTGCAATCATTTTTTTTCTCTTTTTCCTACTAATTTCCTTTTTTATGTAATAAAACAGGACTTCATGCCTAAATGGCAATGGTTTAAAAAAATCAATATTTTAGGTAATAAAACATCTTTCTTTTTCTCTTAATAAGGATTAATCATACTCAGTAGCTGCAAATTTAAATACATTTTATCAAGTTTTGGACAACTCGCGCTGAAATCGAGTTTTTACAAAGTTTTAAAGAAACATCTTACTGATAATTCAGAAAGTCAGGTATAAAATGTCCAGCAACACATGGCTTATTGATTAATGAAAATTTGGTTGTCAAACTAACCTCTGGTTGGGGGGGGGGCGCCATTTTCGGTTACAAGGAACAATACATAAATGTGGTAAATTTAAGAGAAATTCAGATGACATAAAGGAAAGTATTTGAGTCAGTCATTTTTTACGCTCAGGATAATTCCAGATGAATTAAGTTAAGGAGAGAAGAGAAAATCAAGAATATGAGAAGCTGGCATTGGGAAATGAGAGAGAGAGAGAGAGAGAGAGAGAGAGAGAGAGAGAGAGAGAGAGAGAGAGAGAGCATTCAACTTGCCTGCGAAGGTTGTATTCGCCTGTAGGACTTCACGTCAGTGTAATATTCGGAAACTTTACACAGCATATGAATATTAAAACATCCCCTCCCACGAGGCTTCTGTGCTCTGGTAAAGCCGCGTTGTCTTTCCACTCAGTAAGAATATTCCATTCATTTTTTCCTCAGACTTTTACCCTTCTCTCTTGCAAAACGCTGAGTTCATTTATGGACGCTTTTAGAAGGGAAGAAAAAGAAGTACTTGAACCTTAGGAGCAACTAGTGAGGTCGACCCAGATGTAGCAGGTAGAACCACACCTTTTTGTTTGGGAGTCATTTTGTCAAAAGGCAAACCAGTCAGGGCTTAAGTATTTCACTGAAGAATATCTACTGTCACCTTCGCTGCATTATCTTCTTATATTTGCCTTTGTCATAACCAATATTCATGCATATATGTTGAATGAAAAAGTGATTGCCAAAAGGTACATATTTCTGTATTTTCATTTTGATCAATATGTAATAAGGAAAACAGATTGAGAACCCTTAGCCTACCTTTGAAGTGTTGGTGCCATGGCCTTCCCTCTCTCTCCCTCTCAAGCGGCCTGGCATTTCTCTCTCTCCAGACCCCGTCTCTCATGAAACTAAATGCGCTATATCTAATATGTGTAAACCAAACCTGGTTTACAAAAATAATTTATTCCGCAATACTAACATAAGAAAGGTTAAAAATGTTATACGATAATAGAAAATTATTGAACCACTTCCCAAACCTACTAGCCAGTCAAAAAATGAAAAATAAAGCGTGGGATTGATTCCCATCTCCCATTCAGTCACTGAAGGCCGTTTCACACCTGATGCGACGGAAAGCAGGCCATGCTATGGCAGCTATGCTGCGGCACGTGGCTTTTAATTGCTGGCATTGTTTTAAGCAAGGCCATTCACACCGGGTGCGAAGCTATGCTACCGATGTCTGCGACATAGAGTTCACAGCTTCCAACATTGCCGGGCGAGCGATTTTTGTGGATGCAGCTTGCCTCGGGCATGTGCACTTGGGTCTCACTCCAGACGTTCCCGCCTCCCAAAGGTATCCGAGGCAATACCACGAGGGACAAATGCTGGGAGGCTATAGCAAAGAGACTTCAAAAAGATTGCAAGTATATTTTTTGTCTTTATTAACTGATTGATGTAAATAGTACTAATCTTGTGATTACAATGCAATAAAATTATATACAAAGAGCATGCAAAAGGATTGTAAGTATATCTTTTGTCCTTATCAATTGTCTTTATTAAACGATTAATGTAAGTAGCACATATCTTGTGATTACAATGTAATAAAATTGCATAACTTGTCTCTATGTCACCAGTTCACTTGAGTGGCCAAGTTCCTGTGTATGACTTTGCATGGCTAACTATGGCTGTCCATGGCTTCCATGAGCACTTGCATGAAACATCTGTAGAGAGAGAAACATCTCTCATTAGACTTAGCCTGTGACACTCCACAACACTAGAAATAAATGTTAAGAAATGGTAACAAAATAATAAGCCAATACAAATGTGAAGTTATTGTCTATTTTCAACACTCACTTCTCCAGCAAGGAATTTGGTCCCAGAGAGAGAGTCCTTCTCACTCGGCTCCTCCAAATCGAATGTATGCCTTTTTCACAAGATCGCTCAACACTTACCCTAAAAACCGCTTTACACAACACACAAACGTACAAACGCACTCCTCATGACACATCCATATTTCGACTTCAAGCCAGACTGAGCTTATAGAACTTTAGAGACAAAAGGCTGACGGGCACTTCCTCCCGCGGTTGTCTCCAAGTCTTTAAGGTGACTTCCCCCAACACCTCCAGCACAGGATGAAGAGTTTCACAGACCATCAGGCATTCACCTGTGCACTGCAGTCCACTGAATTGCGCTAAATGCCGCAAAAACACTACATGTCACCTAGTGACACGAACCTATAGAAGCAAATATGTATGTGAATTATTTGTTGGTTATTTACAAACATATGAGTTAAGATTTTCATCAATTGCAAATTCATTTAGTCCAATAAAATGTACAGAAATAGTAATTATTGCATCAGGTATATCAATACTTTAACAATTCTCTCTTCTTAAATAATAATAATTTTGCACATGCTCCTTATTTTCCTTCTCATTTTAATGATAGAAGACTTCCTCGACAAAGAAAATATTTACAGTCATCTCCATAATTAATATTGCCTCAACAAAACATTTTCTACTGTCCTGTAGAAAATAAATTCATAATTTCACCCTGTGTAAAGTCACTTGTTATTGTTAGAATATAGGTTTAGTGATGTGTACACCTGATTTCACATTTATTTTAGATATATTCATTGGAAAGTTTTTCTTTTTAAAAACAGTAAATCGTCATTCCATTCTTTTTTGTATGCTATAAGATTAAAACGGATATGTTTTTTTTATTAAATTTTAGTAAGTTATGTTATAAACATAAAACGAATAAGTTTGTGGAGTTTTTAATTTCTTTTTCCACAGCCTGATTCTAGATATTGCTAATAAGTTTTAGGCTTTCATGATGTATGTCGTTCTGTCATTGTATGGAGCATCAGTGGTAATCAAAAACAATTCGATGTAGTTAATTTTTTTTTTTTTTTTTTTTTTTACTCAGGCGATCAACATACTGATTTCTTATGGAGAACTAGAACCTCTTCTAATGACAACTAATTCTGTTTTGGTAATTATAAGGTGGTTTGTTTTCACTTGGTTGATGAAGAATGAGAAAACTAAAATATATGACTATAATTTTTATTCATGCCAGGAATATAGTCAGGTAAGTCAGTACTGATGTTCCTTGAACTGAGTTTTTTCATCGTGATGGTTTCTTTTTGGATTATACAAAAAAAGTGTAAGAGAGAGAGACAGACAGACAGACAGACAGACAGAGAGAGAGGGGCGGGGGGGAGAGAGAGAGAGAGAGAGAGAGAGAGAGACTTAGGCTCTTCATCCAGTCAGCTAAAAATTACACAAAGCATCATTCCACGGTATCCATTTCCTTTGAATTAGAATAAATGAGAATCTTAATCACGGGATAATGCCGCAGGCCCCTCATATCCGCAAATTAATTGGAGAGAGAGAGAGAGAGAGAGAGAGAGAGAGAGAGAGAGAGAGAGAGAGAGAGAGAGAGAGAGAGAGAGAGAAGACAAACAAGATGCATATGTTTATTGGAATGGATGTAGGAATGATTCATTTTTTTTTTTATTTAAAGTAATTTCTTTAATGATTATGACATTCAAAATGGGTCTCCTTTAAAAAAAAAATCAGTGTAAATGTTTTCCTTTATTGATGATGACTTCTCTCATTCGATTTCTTGTTGCTGTAACCGATAAATGGATTTGATGGCAGTTTACTCTTAGTACAAAGCAACAGAACTTCGAACTCGGTCGCGATATTGTTGGTAATGAGCGATTTTGAACAGTCTCCTCCTCAGCAGTTTGTGATTATAAGCATATCATCGGTCACACCTGCCGAATCTGGTGCGACCTCACCACCTGTTTCTAATGTTAGAGTGTTTCTTGTCCTCATCTCTAAATGTATGCATAAATTAATATAAGAGGCACCAAATATTTCTGCTTCAATCAGGAGTCGAACTCATGTTATATATGTATGGTCTTACAAGCAAATTAATTTTTTAGCAAAAAATTAGAAATATGTTAAAGGCGTAAAATAAAAAAAAATTGTTGTAAAATTCTCATGGAGCAAAAAGAGAACACCACTTTACTCTTAAAAGTCTTGTAGAAGCAAATGTCTGAATATTCATTTGCTGTGTAAAATGTCCAAAAATGAAACTGACATACAGTCCTACAGGCCAATAAAACCTTCGCACGAACGCTGGATCCTATTTCTCTCTCCTACAGGTCTGACAATATACTTCTTACTCAGTTTCTGGATGTTTTTCCATCTTCCTTCCATCAAATATCTCCCCTGAAAATTTTTTTCTACACCATCTGGACAGAAATTTTTTGTTATGTTATGTCTTTAAATTTCTCAAGCTGTAAAAAAAAAAAAAAGTGCTTAAAGGCTCAGGCTGAAACTGAACCAAAAGAGAATACAGCGTTATTATTGCCACCATTAAATTAGCTGTTGATAGTTGTTTGTACTGTGAAAAGAAGCAATTAAATGAGGTACGGTACTACCATTTTATTTCCACGTTCCATCATGAATACTCTAAAACAAAGAAAAAAATAATGAATAGATATGGAATAAGTACATTGGCAAACTGTTAGATTTTGATTTATTTATATAGTAAGCGTCCTTAAAGACTATATTATTTTTAATGCAATTTGAATTCATAAAAAAAACAAACAACATAATCTTTATATTCAATTACCTTCATTATCGTTGGTTTGTATGAGTTTTTCGTCAGTCACGTTTGATATTACTCTGATATGTAGTGTAAAATGTGAACAGTTGCATTCACTTATCAAAATCTCTTCATTTCCAAAATGAAATGGAGCATGGAAAGCTGCATAATATAAACATATTTCTTCTCCAAAAAAGATTAAGAATTAAAACAATAACTCATCAAATTGCGTGATACGTGAGAAAAGAATGATCCTACTTCTAATGAAAGCTAGCAAAGCATCATTCCCAAAAAGGAAGTCTAGAATTAATTAAGGAGCAAAGGCTACTCGATTCCCTTGTTAAAAAGTCGCTCAATCTTTAGTTCATTTGTTTCTTAGTCTTCCTTTCTAACCTTCTAATTTCTATTCCATGATTATTTCCCTCCCCAGATGGTACGATAATTGTCGAGGCTTCTATGCCTTTTTACATCAACTGAAGGACAATCATTAATTTCCACACTTCCAAAAACATTTTACGAAATCCTTGTTGCTGAAAACACTCTAGTATCTGACAGTGATAAATATATTTTCGATGTGCACACTGAGTGACGAAAGAGAAGAAACTAAGTAAATCCATTGGGTCTGAAGTGAATCTTTAGAACAGCTTTCTTATTTCGTAAAAAATCAAGGCCTTTTGGTCGAAATTCTCAGTTGGTGATCCAGTAAAAGTTGCCATTTACGTAAATTTACGATTTCTTGCAACATTATTATTATTATTATTATTATTATTATTATTATTATTATTATTATTATTATTATTATTATTATTATTCAGTAGATGAAACCTATGCATATGGAACAAGCATAGAGGGACTATTGAAATTCAAGCTTCCAAAGAATATGGTGTTCATTATGAAGAAATAAGAGGAAGTAGAGGGAAATACAGAAGAGATCCTATTTATTAAAAAAAATATATATATATCAGTATATTAATGAATAGATAAAAAATGTATTAAAATGTAAGAAGAACAGTATTAGCGTAGTAATACATTGCATCTTCGCTTGAATTTCTCAAATTCCAATTGCAGTTCATAATCTGGGAGGCTGTTCCACAGTCCAACTGTCTGAGAAATAAAGGTTCTTTGGAACAGAGAAATTCGACCTCGAGGCACATTTACTGCATATTGGTGCTGCTGTTCGGCGAATCTGGCTGCTCTCGGCAGATAAAAGGGATCAGGGATCAATTGTGAATGTGAAAGATCTCTGTTGAAATACAACTTATGAAAAAGTGACAAACAAAAGAACATCCGTCGATAGTCCAAGTCATAACTGCTACTTTTAAGAAATAGAAACCTACCACCATGAACCGCTCTGTCTAAAAGAGAAAAGCCTCTGGCAGAAGCAGGCAATCACGCCGGAGAACAGTATTCTAGTAAAGGAAGCACAAATGACCTGAAACAGGTTGCACTGATTTTGTCACATGTTCACTTGCAGTTTTCCCCTCCGCTGCAACACATTACCAATCGTCCACACTCCCTAGCTATACTTAGATCCTATTTCTTTTGTGTTTCCTTGTACCTATATCCTATTTATTAGCATCATTCACACATCACCTTTCTCCAAGAATTCATAACACTGAAAAATTAAGTGTTTTATCCCTGCCATCAAAATAATCTGTAGGGCAGAATAATCCCACAGTCATCTTACCTGTAGTGTTGGTGGATATGGGCGAGCAGTCCTCTCTCTCTCTCTCTCTCTCTCTCTCTCTCTCTCTCTCGTCAGTGGTCCTGGTAGTTGTGACGGCAGATAACCCACCCGCCCCCCCCCCACTCTCTCTCTCTCTCTCTCTCTCTCTCTCTCTCTCTCTCTCTCTCTCTCTCTCTCTCTCTCTCTAGAATACTAAAACCTACATCAAACCTGGTTTATAAAAAAAAATAATTTATTCTGTAGATCTAACATATGGCAGGTTAAAAATGAGATATGATAATAGAATTACTGAACCACTTCCCAAACACGTTAAACAGTTATAAAATAATAATAATCACATAGAAAGAAATGTTATAAGAATTGATAAGTCACTAAAATGTGAAGTTACTGTTTGTCTTTAATGCTCACCCTTACAGCAGGGAAATTTGGGCCCCAAAATCCTCAGAGTACTCCCACTTTGACTGCCCCAAAACGGATGTATGGCATTTTACAGGAGCTCCAGGCACTTACTTCAAAAGCCATTCTTCACGGCGTACAAAAGTACAAACCCCCTCTTCACGATACACCCATATTCGGGTTCTAATCAGACAAATCTTCCAGAACATTCGAGACTAAATGCTGAGGAGCCCTTCCGGCCACGTGTCGCTGATACGGCTGTATCTAAGGTGACTTTCGTTTGGGCACCCTGTGCTGAGCTCGGAGATCATCAGGCATTCATCTAGTGCTGGAATGCACAAAATGCCACAAAACGCTACTTTGTCACATCCTAACAGAAACCTATATGAGACCTTATGAACAATACCTAACTTTCGTACGGCATTTGCTGAAACTTTCGTTAGATGTTCCTTAAAAGTTAGTTGTGAGTCAAAGGTTACACCTAGAATAGTTAAAGCTTCAGACTGATTCAGCAAAGTTCCATCCACCTGAAGGGGATGATGGAGTGGGAAAGAGATCTGCTAATCAATAATGTTTTTGTTTTACTGGAGTTCAGCCTCCTACCCCACCGACTACACCATTCCCTGATCCGGTCCATGTCCCGATTGAGGCTAAAGGCAGCTTCATTTCTCATAAGTGGAGACTTTACTACACTCACAAGTGTTGAATCATCAACATACAGAACAATTTTATTTTACAAACTGACAACCATATCACTTGTATATGCTAAAAATAACAGTGGACCAAAAACACTACCCTGTGCAACTCCAGACACAATAGGTCTTGGTTCACTAAAGATCCCGTCCACAGCAACTCGCTGCTGCCTACCTGTAAGGAAATCTGGAATTAATCCTAAAACGTATCCACCAACTCCAAGATTCTGAAATTTATAAATTAGTGCCTTGTGATTTACTAAATCGAAAATGGCACTAAAATATATTTGAAGTGAAAGCATAATGGAACACTTCGATCTATTAGTGGCTCCAGCCTGGGAATTCTTTGCGCACTCACTCACTCTGGTGGCTCTCGGGACTCTTGCTGGTCCATGGCCGCTTGCACCAGACCTCTCCACGTTCCCCTGTTGCTTGCTGCATCTCTCCAGTTATTCTCAGGATCCTCCACTCCCAGTTCTCTCAGATCTCTTACGGGAAGTCTTTGCACATTTTAGAATAGGAATTTGAATCCTTCATAAACAGAATACAGGAAAATATGTTCATCAGCTGCATGGAAAGTTTCTTATCTCTTTTGAGACTTCATTTATTTACTCTTACATAATATATATACCTCCAACTTCCGGAGCAACAGCTCGAAGAACAATCCAAGGCGGGTCAGGGAAAGGCCCTGTCCTTATGCATTTTATTATAATATGCCGACGTTTCACATCTCCTCATAGTGGCATTTTCTAGGCTGCAAACAGCGAACATGGCAATCAGTAAATTAAAATCAAAATCACAAATCAGAATTACAATTACAATAAAACGTTCAGGATAAAATGACTAAAACCTATCCTAAAAGAACAA
>JANJGK010000031.1:33757990-33782990 GCA_039081455.1 Macrobrachium rosenbergii | reverse complement strand
GGAGGAAGGTATATTCTTAACAGGTCCCCCCTTAAAAAAGGCCCTTCACACCCTTTCGGGCGTGAGGGTCTTAGCTAATTCCTCCCAACTGGCCCGGGACCCTTCATAAGGTGGATTGTGGCTCTGCACATCTAAAGGAACCTACCTAACTGCTAAGAGGGGTTCTGAATGGGCTAATTTACAGGACTAACCTACCTAAGGGTATGGGTACGGCTACTAACTGGCTAGGATGACGGGATAAAACTACGCCTAGATAAA
This sequence comes from Macrobrachium rosenbergii, assembly GCA_039081455.1. Classification (NCBI taxonomy): domain Eukaryota; kingdom Metazoa; phylum Arthropoda; class Malacostraca; order Decapoda; family Palaemonidae; genus Macrobrachium; species Macrobrachium rosenbergii. Next base: position 33,782,732 of record JANJGK010000031.1, on the reverse strand, counting down.
TGCACACTGTAAACACTTAACCTAACCTAACCTACTATTCCCACGACTCGGGCACTGCACAAACTTGCACTAAAGAATGGCACGCACGGAGTTATGATCGGCACTATGCTTTACGATTAACACACAACAAATTGAAACTTGCCTAACCTGAAGGGTAATTCACAATGCATGGTTAAGTAATATATCAATTTGAGTCTAGAGTGGGTTGGAAGGAGGTTAGTTGGGAAAAGGTTAGTATTACAAAGGCCTAGGTGGTTAATGGTTAATGCTACAGGCTCAGAGTTCACACAGGCTACCCTCTCTAGGCAGGTACCAGGATCGCTCTGAGATGGAAGCGGCACTGTGCCAATGGGCACGAGTGCCAAAAGAGCTTATGGCTCTGATTCACTGAGTCAATTTCTTCCGCCCCTTCTTCTTCTTCTTCGGGGGCCTCCAGGGTCTGGCTCGGCCATTCCTAGGGGGCGATGAGGGTACTAACTCTGGAGAACGGCCAGGAGTGCCGTCAGGAGCAGGATCAGGGGCAGCCTCAAGGGCTACGGGCTGGCCTCCTACTTCAGCTGCTGCGACAACCGTCGTGGGAAGGGAACCAGCGTCTGCGTCCTGGCCGGACAGTTCCTGGTCGCCCAGAAAATAAGTAACGTCCAGGCCTGCTAGAGGGTCATCCTCAGCAGGTGAAGGAGTGTGGGAAGAAGCAACATCCGGGGTCGGAGAATCGCACTGGGCGATGAGCACAGTGGTGAGATTTGGGGGATCTCCCGTAGGAGGATCCAAGTCATGTTCGGGGCCCGGCACTGGCACTGACTCAGGGCCAGGCTCGGGAAGTGCGCTTGGCAGGGAGCATCCCGCCAAGGTGGATGGAGCTAGGCACTGACCAGTGCTGGCAAGGGGCACGGGCAGTGAAGTAATGTCAGACAAGGCTGAATGGGGACCCGGGGGATCGAGACCCCTCGGAGTCCCTGGCATGAGGTTGGACAGCGAGTCCTGTCTTAATGGGAGGACTGGGTCTCTTAGTTTCGTGGAGTTGGCCGCTGCGGCTAGCCTATTGGGGCACTTTGCCCATCTCTCCGAGTGACCCCTTACGTTGCAGGGCCTGCAGCGGTAATTAGTTCGGTCCCTTTGGAATGAGGGAGTGATTCTTGGGGGGCCGTCCGGTCGTAAGACCCGCGGACTAGGCCCAAAATGTGGTTGATTAGTATTGGTGGACGGGGGCACAGCTGTCACAAGGGCTGTGTCCCTATCTGAAGAGGTGGTGCTGGAGGTGCTGGCGGAAGCAGTCAGGCAACAGAGTGGTGTGGGTGTGGGACATCCCCAGAGGATGTCTCGACCAAGCAGGAACTCCACTCCGTGCCGAATACGCTTGACAACACCAAGACAATGCACCTTATTGCTCCAAGGGGTAATCACCCTGAGCTCAACTGTGGGGACGGTCAGGGACTGTTCGTCCACCCAGGTCACGGTCCACTTGGTGTGCTCCTCTACTGTGGCACTGGCGGGCACCTGGGCCCGGTCTATCAGACTAATGTCCAAGCCAGTGTCGGCAGTAGTTGGCAGGTGCACTGGTGGGCTGGAACCGTCCAGAGAAGCCACTGAGACGGTCCGTGTCCAGACCCTCTCAGGGTGAGTTCTCTCCAGCGGCTCAGCTAAGGAGGCGGTGGCACTGATCAGGCTCACGTGCCTGGGTGTGACCACATGTTTTGGGCAAGCAGGATACCCAGCAGAAGAGTGTCCTGCAGCTCCACAGTCTCGGCAGGGACCCCGGTGATGTGTTGATCTCCCGGCAGTGACGGTATGCTGGGAAGCCGGTGTTGAATTTGGTGGAGAGGAGGACTGACGGCTGCTGGTAGGTTGCCGAGAGTTGTTGCCCTGCTGATTGCCATCCTTATAACGGCAATCTGATTCGGCATGGCCATACCTTTTACATATGGGACAGGGAGGTTTGTTAGGCGGGCGGTTCCACGAGCGATTGAGGCTTGAGAGGTGTCCGGGTGGCACTATTTTGCGCTGCAAGGTGCCATGGGAAGGGTTGTATGTCTCCCAGGCATCAGCTAAGCGGCAGGCTTCCTTGAGAGTGGCTGGCTGCTTATCGCTAAGAAACACAGCCAGAGGCCCGGGCGCACACTGGAAGAGATCCTCCAGCATGGTCCGGTTGAACAAATCTTCAAAGGTGTCGCACCGCATAGACTCTAGCCAGCGGGTCCCCGATTGGGTCTTGTGGCAAGCCCACTCCGTCCAAGACCAGCCAACATTCTTGGTCATACCTCTGAATCGTTGTCTCCACCTCTCAGGGGTGATCTCATACGCCTTAGCGATGGCCTCACGGACGGCAGCCATGTCTCCTCGTTGATCTCTGTCCAGGGCTCGGTGAGCAGCCTTAGCCTTCCCGTCTAAGTGCTTGGTAAGCAGTAGGGCCCTCTCAGCCAGGCTGACATCATAGGTCTCGAAGAGGAATTCGATCTCTTCAAGCCATTGTTCCGGCTCGTCTTCAGTCCACTTCCCCACAAGGTTATTGACTGTCGACAGAGAGGTATTTGTGGCCGACAGGGTGGGGCTCGATGCTTGTTGTGCTGCCAAAGCTTCTGCGCTGTCCTTCTTGGCTCTCTCCAACTCGAGCTCCTTGTCTAAGAGCGCTAGTTCCCGCTGCTTTCTCCGCTCTTCTCTTTCTTCTTCTTCTCTCCGCTGCTCGGCTTCTTGATATCTTCTCCGCTCTTCTCTTGCTTCTTCTTCTTGTCTTCTCCGCTCTTCTCTTTCTTCTTCTTCTCTCCGCTGCTCTGCTTCTTGCTGTCTTCTCCGCTCTTCTCTTGCTTCTTCTCTCCGCTGCTCTGCTTCTTGCTGTCTTCTCCGCTCTTCTCTTTCTTCTTCTTCTCTCCGCTGCTCTGCTTCTTGCTGCCTTTGTTCTTCTTCATATTTTCTCTTCTCAGCGATCTGTTCCTTCACAAACCTTTGAAGGGCCTGGCCGGAAAGACCGTCCTCCTTCCCTATATTCCGGAAGTATTGGTGCTCCTCGGTTGACATGTTGCTGATGGGAAGGGGTGTTGAGTGAGGTACGTGGGTGTTCCCGAAGGAAAAGGTTTGTGACGATGAGGAAATGTCCTTAGACTAGTGGCACTTCAATGAGTGACACCTGTGAGTGAGGTGGCACTGTGGAGGAGTGTGCCTTGCGAGGGTCACACTAGAGGAAAAGCGTTCCTGAAGGAAGTCTGAGTCCTTATGGGCGGATACGCTGGTAAATGGAGTGCTCCTGAAGGCTCTATATGGTCCTTATGGGCGGATGCACTGTTAATGGGGTGTTCCTGAAGGAGCTGCGGTCCTTATGGGCGGAAACACCAGTTGTATGGCACTCTGTTTCTTCAACACAGGTGCAATGACGTGTAAGAGGTTGCTTTGGTTGGTGGCAGTGTGGTGCCGGTGCGCTATGTGGAGCAATGCAGAATGTCAGTGCATGAATTGGCACTGAAGGTGAGGTACTCTGCCTGGGCAGAAGGTAAGTAGGGAGTAGAAAGGTGAATGAGAGACTCCAACAGAATGGAAGAGATAGGAAAGTGAAAGGAGAAAGATAAGTGCTTCTGTGATTGGGTGCTTAGCAGTGCCGCAGATTAGTGGCACTGAGAGAAATGGAACTGGATGTGGCACGAGTGGGTGGCTAGTTATGAGAACTAGTGGCCACTGCCTGACTTGAGGACAGGAGCTGCGAGGTAGGCACTCAATGTGCAATGGTTTAGCACTTGCAACACGCAAGTCTGGGATAAAGGATTCCCACTCCCGCACATCAGTTGGAACACGTCACAAGATATAATCTATCTATATGCTTTATCGCTTACGCTCAATGATTTGTGTTGAAGCACTTGGAAAGAAAAGGTGGGTTTGCTTGATTAATCCGCTAAGCACAAGCGGCAGAAATTTCGCACTGAGTATGTGATAAGGTTTTAAATGGGTTAGAAGTTGAAATTTCAGGTTTTGTTATTACTCTAAGTCTTTGTATCTGCCTTTTTATAATTGATTAGTTATCCCCAAATAAAGTAGATTACGTTTGTCCCGTGAGAGAAAAAAAAATGCACTGATACGAGATGCGAGAGAATGGGAAGAGGAAAAAAAAAACGATCTCTCTCTCTCTCGGTAAGCGATTTGAAACGATACGTATTTGTTATGAATTTATAATCCCTTTTTATTTTACGCTTAAGCAAAATCAATTATCGTTGTGAAAGCATGTTAAGTTAAATATGGAATTGCTACTGCTTGCTCTCATAGAAAAGTTAGGAGTACGCAAGGGCGTTGCAAATTGTTTCGCACCGTTTCCCGATTTTCGTTAAGCACACAGGGAGGAGTTTCGTTTCGTGAACGAACGTTGTGGGAACGGATCTGTGCGGGAAACAGCTGGTTTAGATTTTACTCGCCGTGCGACAATGGGCGAAATTGAATTTGAATGGATGGCGAAGGAAACACAACAAAATGCACTTTTTGCTACATGCGGGTTTTAGAACGAAATGAATTATTACTTTTTGAATATCAGCACTGTCTTTACTTTACGTTAATACTTAAATATGCAAAATAAACGCTGGGAACTTTTTCCAACACTGAGACAAGTTGACGCATGCGCGATTTGAACCCAACTTGGCTGGCTCGCTGTATAAATGCCAGATATCGCTATACGGATTCCCGTAAACTAATCGTTATTTCAAAATTTATCACTAACCAAGAAATGTAAATTTTCTTTGCCGTAACTTATTCAGAAATACACTCCTAGCCACTGGTCCTAGCATATATATGCAAAATTCCCTCACTAGCACTTCCTAAATCCTAATTTTATTCGTCGGCAACCCGACACGTTCCTACACACTAGAAATTTGGCGGGGCGAACATTCCGCGCCTTCCTCTGTGTTTCGCTAATATAAGAGCACTATTGCGTTCCCTTGTTATGAACGCTTTTAATACTACGAGAATTGTTGCGTTTTAAAACAGAAATATTAATATGACTTATTTCCTTAATATTAGGACATGCACACACACTTTTACAACAGACGTCGGCAACGATCGCTTCCTTTGCTCCTTTAAAATAAAATGATTATCGTGAGTGAAATAATTTTAAATATTCCTGGCTTTTTTAGTCTAGCTTTATAGCGAAGCTAATTCAGCTATTTTGACTATATCCTGGCAAGGTCGCCACTGTTACGTACTGGACTCGGTTTTGATGAGAATTTACACACAAAATGATAATTGAGGCTGCCACGAGACTAAGGGAGTCCAGTCGTAAACAAAAAGGGAGTTAATGAAGACTTACCTCAGAATTTTCCTGGAGTTATAATTTAAGGTGGAAGGTCGCTGTCACGTTAAGTGATGGTTTTGCGGGAACTGCTGGTTCCCCGCTCGTTCCCTTTTGTGGATTGCTGCCTCCTTACCTTCAAGTTTTTTATGTTTTGATGTTTTCGTTGGTGAGCTGCCGTGTTTCTTGCTTCAGTCGGGTCTGGTAGGGCAGCGAGAGTAGCGGCAGTGGCAGCAGCAGCAGGCAGTTTTTGGAGTCGACGTTGGTCGAGTTTTTGAGCAGCAAATTGGAGCACGCCTACGAAGTGGAGCACGTCGTAGAGGTGGAGTGTGACCATGAGTAGTCGTGTGACCACGAGCTGCTCATCTTTGATGACAGCATGAGGCTGTCCTGACGTCTCCATCGGGGTTTTCTGGTTTGTGGGTTTTTGTCCCTGTCGTGCAGCTGAGGGCTGTCTTGGTGCCCTGATGGAGGACGTATGTTTTTTTTTTTCTGCCTGCTGTTGTTTATTTTTGCCTTTTTTTTAAAGCTACTTTTTTTTGTTTATTTAACTTGATTTTGTTTAGTGCTGCCTTTTGGTTTTTCTTGTATTTATGGTTTTTATCTTTTTACCAGACCTGACTCACTTGTAAATATTGTAAATAAATTAATTTTGAGCTCATTATATTGTTTTTGTTGTTTTCCCCTCCTTTGTTTGTTGCATCTGCCGTCAGTCATGACAGCCCCGTCCTGAGTATGTTAAAGAACCTGCATAACGGCCCACTCGGGTCGTTACAATGGCGACCGTGACAGGATGGCTCTGTTTTGGCTGGCGGGGTTGTTACGGCATTGGAGGGGAGCATGAGTGTAAAAAAAAAAAATAATCTTTTTTTTTTTCCTTTTAGGTGGGGAGGTGTCACGTTAAGTGATGGTTTTGCGGGAACTGCTGGTTCCCCGCTCGTTCCCTTTTGTGGATTGCTGCCTCCTTACCTTCAAGTTTTTTATGTTTTGATGTTTTCGTTGGTGAGCTGCCGTGTTTCTTGCTTCAGTCGGGTCTGGTAGGGCAGCGAGAGTAGCGGCAGTGGCAGCAGCAGCAGGCAGTTTTTGGAGTCGACGTTGGTCGAGTTTTTGAGCAGCAAATTGGAGCACGCCTACGAAGTGGAGCACGTCGTAGAGGTGGAGTGTGACCATGAGTAGTCGTGTGACCACGAGCTGCTCATCTTTGATGACAGCGTGAGGCTGTCCTGACGTCTCCATCGGGGTTTTCTGGTTTGTGGGTTTTTGTCCCTGTCGTGCAGCTGAGGGCTGTCTTGGTGCCCCGATGGAGGGCGTATGTTTTTTTTTTTCTGCCTGCTGTTGTTTATTTTTGCCTTTTTTTTAAAGCTACTTTTTTTTGTTTATTTAACTTGATTTTGTTTAGTGCTGCCTTTTGGTTTTTCTTGTATTTATGGTTTTTATCTTTTTACCAGACCTGACTCACTTGTAAATATTGTAAATAAATTAATTTTGAGCTCATTATATTGTTTTTGTTGTTTTCCCCTCCTTTGTTTGTTGCATCTGCCGTCAGTCATGACAGCCCCGTCCTGGGTATGTTAAAGAATCTGCATAACGGCCCACTCGGGTCGTTACAGTCGCCATATTGGAATTTAGAATTCTTTGCCAATTTACAGGTGTTTATTCAAGGAAACTTAACAACTTAACATTAATAAATTAACAGTAAGACACCATACGACATAATCACTGAGGGACAGATTCATGATAGAGCACAGTAACAATGATGACATGGATTGGCAACCAAATAAGTGGATAAAACGGCCAATCTGCAATAATCAGTCAATGATAATGATCACTTTCAATCTGCCCTGACTAAGTGGAATAGTAATGCCTATGATGGGGTTCCAGGATGGAGGAATTACTTCTTAAAAAGGGTTGGCACAATGGAACTTCTCTAACTACGACCAGGTAATGCTGTGGCAGGTGGGTATGGAAGCATGGAATTTTGCGATTCATACCACATGTATCGTCCTGAAATAGACGGTTTGCATTAGCCCTTCTCACACTAAGGGAAATGGAATCTTCCTACTGCAGATTACACAACACTTTCTTAAATACAATACATAAATTATCCTGGAAGGTGCTTTTGAGGAAAGCCCATGAATAGGATCTGCGACGCGGGTGCGCTAACAATGGAGACGTAACTGTATGCGCCCAAAGTTAACTACCGCTTGGTTAATTTTTAACTTAACTGCTAGAATAGCCCTTACATTGCACTGGTGGAGGGATAAATGATGGTTTATCGGGATCGTTACTCGAATTCAAGGTACGTGGATGGCAAGGCAAGGGGATACAGGCAAGATTTGGGTAAGGGAAGATTTTCGTGGAGGAATAGGTTAAAGGATAAAGAGAGGGGGAAATTAAGGAGGGTAGGACAAAGGATAGGGCTGGCTAAAAGACTATTGCAATGTACGAACCTGTTCAACTGTTATAGGCGCCCACAATCGAATTGGCTGTTCACCGATGCTCGTCATTCCCCAGCGGAGATGGAAGAATCGCGGAGCTACCGCTCCAGATAAAGTCAGGGAGTTCTCTGTTGTCCTGTTTTGAACAGCAGGTCGCATTCGCGTTGGGGGGGGCGGGCGCGGGGGCCCCAGCTGTACCTGCAAGCAGCCAAGAAAGCCAGCAAGGAGGGTATGGGAAAAGCACACTTATTTTAATATGCCTATAGAAGTAAATCTACCTGTTCCCCAGCCCTTAAATGCCCTTCTGCCCTTCCTAATCCCTACAGGCCTCCCCCGCATCGTACGATCTTTAAGGGGGATTTTTAAGGGGGATACCCCTTGTTTATCTGGCGTGGGCATTTCTGTCGGCTTGGAAGGCGCGCTTCTCTGTCTCCTATGAGTAAAACAACGGAGTACCGCCATATTGGTGCCAGCTATACGCTAACGTGAATTATATCACCTAAAATAGGTTAGCTAGATAGGAGCTAATAGGAGGGAGGAAGGTATATTCTTAACAATATATATATATATATATATATATATATATATATATATATATATATATATATATATATATATATATATATATATATATATATATATATATATATATATATATATATATATATATATATATATATATATATATATATATATATATATATATATATATATATATATATATATATATATATATATATATATATATATATATATATATATATATATATATATATATATATATATATATATATATATATATATATATTTATATATATATATATATATATATATTTATATATATATATATATATATATATATATATATATATATATATATATATATATATATATATATATGTATGTATGTATGTATGTATATATATATATATATATATATATATATATATATATATATATATATGTGTGTGTGTGTGTGTGTGTGTGTGTGTGTGTGCGTGTGTGCGTGCGTGTGTGAGTTTGTATTTACTATTTTTTTTTTATATGTCTGTAAATAATAGCCTCCTTATTTTTGTTTTATATGCAGTTTTTTTAATGTTTTCGGGACACTTCATTTATTTAGCCATAGTAGTCTTCCCATTAAGAAATTAGTTCTGTTCCCTGGACCACTCAAAGGTACGATGATGGTAACGTTAGTCAGCCGAAAAAGACGCACATTGCAGAAAAAATACGTTTATAGTGATATCCAGTTTCGGAGCGTCATGCTCCCTCCTCAATGAGGAGACATTAAAACCCAACTGCAGATCGACTCTTCCACCATTGCAACTTGTAAGTCTTTTCGGTAATGAATTATTTCATTCTATTCTTCTCCTGCCTCCCTGTTCCCGCAATCTTCAAATCTGCTCTCCTTCGTGAAATAGGTCAGTAGCTTCCATCAAAAATGAGACATGCTCCCTATGCCTAAACACTTATTTTTTAATCATACTCGAACTAAATCTAAACCTTAAGATACTTAAGCCACCCTATTTACCGTAAAGTTTCCTTTTGCACTTTTGTTTCAGATTTATTTCGATATAAAAGAAAAGCATAATTGCTTTTTTATTAAATTAATAATAATTTTAATTAAGGATGAAACTCCATTTGCAATGACCTATATGAAAACATTATCCCAAAGTATTCTCCATGTTACAAAATTGTTCTTGATGATAAGAACTCCTGATGTAATTGATATTAAGCAATAATGTTTCATTAAATTTTTGAAGTGATTCATATGCAACTGTAATAATTTTATTCGGATTTTATCATACTGTGTTAACAGATCCTTTTCATTTCTGCGTTATTCCCTTTTGAGGCCTTGGCATTAAAATGAGATTCATGAGTTCCATTACTCGTCGATTTCCATATATATGAGAACCAGTGAAATCGGCTAAAACATTTTGTTTTGTTTTTGTCAATTAAAAGTGAAAGGTTTATGCAGATAGATTTTCATTAATGGCAGACATTTTACGATATTTTCTTTGTTTTTCCTACAATGACAAGTATCATAGATATTTGCTTGTTGCAGGTCTCTAAAATATATGATGATAAATTGGTTTCTTTTTGCCTACTTTCACTTTCATTCCAATAAGAGATATTCTATGCAAAACTTTGACATTAATTTTATATTTTAAAAAACTAATGTAAAATTATGAGTACCCTATAACAGGAAGTACAAGATCCAATTACCGATATTCAGAATTAAACTAACCTGGCACATTCTTGATCTTTTAACACGTATAGATCTGATGGCTATATTATGATGATATCAGTTTGATATTTTTTATAGGATCTGTAACAGAAATGTCTTCATCAGTAAATAAAAGGCCTTCTCTCGGGCTTTCTTTTACGTCCACCTGGGAATCTTTTCCCGTCACTTAGAATATTTTCCTTAGAAAATTGCATGTGACTATAGTATGCTATGCATTCTTTAAATCCCTAGCAAAGAGAGAGAGAGAGAGAGAGAGAGAGAGAGAGAGAGAGAGAGAGAGAGAGAGAGAGAGAGAGAGAGAGAGAGAGAGAGAATTTCAATGCAATTAGTGTATGCACTAAAAAAAAGAAAGAAAGCAGGTGATGAAGCTCTAACTGTATAAACTGCATAATTGTAACTAAATCAATTACTGCTGAATCTTTTAAACAAGAGCAGTCTAAGGCTAAGCAAAATCTAGGACTTGCTGTAAACCCCAAAACCGTCATGATATTAAACGACCAATTCTTAAGTCTAAAACATTTAAAACAAACTAAGCAATTGTTTCCTAGAATAGCTGCTTCCCCGAAAAGCTGAATGACTCCAATCGCTCCTAAAATCTGATCACTGTTGTCGGTCGGGAGGTCCACCTTTTGTTCAAATTTTCGGAAAATTCCGTAGATGACATTGCTAACCGTCGTAGCAAAGAGACAAACAAGGATACAAAGTGCAATAAAGTGATTTCTTTGGATGAGATAATATCTTTAATCGTTAAATGGAATGGAAGGAAATGGAAAACACAAATTAGGCCTAGGCCAAGAGCTAGGACCTGTGAGGTCATTCAACCATCAAAAGGAAGTTGAGATTAAAAGGGTTTTTAAAGGCGTAACAAGAGGAAAACTTTGCAGTTACACTATGAAGTAATTATTGGGAGAGGGTAAGACAGAATATGAACAGAGGCACACTAATAGTGATGACAGGCACGACCCCCGTTCCCGGTTTAATAGCTACAAGGATACATTTTCCTTTTTTTGTGATAAATTCATATACTAAGCAAGCCTATAAAAATAATCTTATATGGTTCAAAATACTAAATTGAAAGGTTATGGAAGAATGACTAATTTCTTTTCTTTTGATTTAAGCAATTTAAGGCTTAACTGTGATACATCTATAAACATATCGATCTCATAAGTCTCAGCTAATGAGAATTCTAATCCAAAAAATCCCGCTTAAATCAGCCAATATCTAAAAAGCGTTTTCTTATCAACACTGAACTAAGTAGAAGCATTTTACACGTAGCGTTTCCAAGAAGAAAGTTTCGGAATCATATAGAGTAGGTATACTTTTTCAGCATCGAATATTCCTGAATAGACGGAAAACTCCAGTCACATTGTGTCGCATTTCAAATGCATCACAGCCTGCAAAAGTTTTTTCACGTCAATTTACAGTCCGAATCGGAACATGGATAAAATCGCCATTTCAGCCGTCAATATCGACATTGGAAACGATGAGATTAACATCATCTCAATGGCCGCTATTCAAGGCGATTGAATGGAAATTCACTTTATTAGTGCGAAGTCCAAATGAAAGCTATAAAAGAGGAGATAAGGAGAATTAGAATATTGATTACTTGTGATTTAGGAGGCCTCCTTGATCACATTATTTCAGTTGTGGTTTTTCAACACTAGTTGGAGATTATGTGCAGTTCATTGTGATTCGACAGTTGGCCACAAAAAAAGAATTGAAGGAGCTACGATTAAGATTATTTCCGTAGGATAAGATCTTCTCCCTGTAAAATTTCCTTATAATTCCATTATAAACATTTTTTTACGTGAAAATATTTTGAAATAAGAATAATAACCAAAATCATTCGACGCAAGGTAATATGGTTAAGAAATTTTGACGATATAATTTGCATCTGGACACAGAACGAAAAGGAAAATAGCCTCTGGGTAAATTACACGAACTGGTCCCATCAATAAACTTTGCTATACAGATGGGAAATATTGGTAGTCTACCCCTATATGAATTGCCTAAACACAGAAACTCTCCAATATTTCTGCTTACGTTTTTATTCTGGCGGAAGGAATTATGTGAAGAAATCAGTTTTCACATCCACGTTTCTAACGGCATAATTGATGATGAAATAGATATAATGAGGAACACAGGCAAGAGATAAAAATATACATATTCTACATTAGACAATGCACTAACATCGGCAAAAAAATAAGACTTTTTATATATAAAAAAATATTGCAACAAAAAAATGAACGTACTACCAAACATGACTTGAAAAGTAAGAAGTATTTCGTAGAATGTGTCGGTTTCAGAATTGTAATCTTAGCTGGTTTTGCTTTTCCTACTATTCGTTAACTTATTATTTCTTTAATCTGTAACTCGTACTGTACGTCACCTTTCCAACTTTAATTATATCCTTTCAGATATCCACACAGACATTATCCAAAGCTTGAATAGGAGAGAAGAACGAACAACAAAGTGTCTGTAAAAACAGATGAAATGATGACGGGAATAGATAACTGTTTTGGGTCATACCAGTGGAAGGCCAAATTAAAATGTTGACAAAAAGGTCTGACTAAATAAAAGATATAAACAGGTAAACAACGGATATTCATGTATATATGAAAAATTCATTTGTCGTTCAAAAAAATGGTTCAGAATGTATGGACGATAATGAAATATGATTTTCTGGCTATTTCGTTTTAGAATTTAATTCCATTAGGAGCAAAATTACAAACTAATAAATCAATGCATTTGTTGTTTTACTCGTATAGTTTACGATGACAGTAAATATAAGCAGCATTTTGTGAAAGACGAGACTTTTGTTTTCTTTGGAAGGCAAGAACGTAGTAATGCTTCCTTACCAGCTGTTTTCTATTTGTATTGAAGGCTTTTTCTTTCGAGTAGACTTTAATGATATCATACTGATGTTATTCATACCTTTTTGTTGTTATTTAAACTGGGGTGTACGTAGTTGTGGCATTTTCCTTTCATCTATTTTAAAAATATTCACACACACAAATAATTCCGATAAAGCTATGAACGTTCTTCAACGTTCACTAGCTCTCTCTTCATGAGACACAAAGGGACAACCCATCTCCAATCAAACCAGGAAACTATACCCATAGACCTTCTCATGGGAAACTCATTCACTCCACGCATTCGCAGAACGTTCGGCCATGTTTTTAAGTACTTCTTCTTCTTCTTCTTCTTCTTCTTCTTCTTCTTCTTCTTCTTCTTCTTCTTCTTCTTCTTCTCAGTATTATTATTATTGTTATTATTATTATTATTATTATTATTATTATTATTATTATTATTATTATTATTATTATTATTATTATTATCCACAAGTTGCAACCACTTTTGATAAAGGCCCTACCATTTAAGGTAGCCTCGTGCTGCTAGAAATGCGAAAATACAAATGAAACTATACTATAAAACCGAAAGATCTCAAAAATAACACCAAACAAATAATAATTTCGAAAATGAGACAGTTGACAATAAGGAACAAAGCAAAAAATTACATTTACACACAGTTTGAAGTTCTAGAGATTCAATGATTCATATGCAAGACCAGTAAGATCACTCCAGAATTTGAACATAGTCTATGGAACTTTTTGGAAACTAAGGGATAAAGTCTCACAAATGGAATAGCGAGAGAGTTACAATTCATTGCATATCCAGTGCTAATAAATTTATTTTGTGAAACAGTTGATACCCAGTTACAAGTGTAGTTTTAGGTCTCTGCCATATTTCTCATTGTATGTAAACTATTCCAGTTCACATACAATGCTATATTTCTCATTATATATGAACTGTTACAGTTTGTGCCTTAGATGTATTTAAGTATCAAAATGCTTTTTCTGCGATTTACTGCGCCCCCCCCCCCTCACCTCTCTCTCTCTCTCTCTCTCTCTCTCTCTCTCTCTCTCTCTCTCTCTCTCTCTCTCTCTCTCTCTCTCTCTCTCTCTCTCTCAAAAGTTTTTTACACAGGATGTTTGAAAGTTAGTTACATACTCATAAGCAGGTAAGATGAAAAAAAGTAAAAAAGCTCGTAAATTCATTAGCAGTGCCAGGGACTCCAGGACAACGACGTAAAACTGCTAAAAATTTCCTATAACTCCAAGAGGCGCGGAAGGGCTTCCCTCCTTCCTAACCTGAAGTTCCATATCGGGAAGAGATAGACCCATCAGTTACCATTATCAGTTAATTGTCTATGATGTGAGTTGGAAAATTTCTTAATGGGTGGGTCATAGAAGGATTCAGAGGGACTAAAATTTGAATCAATGGGGAAAGATAATAGCAAAACGGCAAAAATCGTTACGTAGGTCTACAGCAAACAGAGTTTACAGTGAAGATTCGGATGACTAGCTTGTCCTATATCCTAATTCGTTTATCTTTGAGATTTCATTATAAAAGAATAAAGTATTACTACCACTCTGAGATCAAATGTGTTGTTCTCCTGTTTACAGTATTTTAAAATGATTTGCCTTTTAACTTTTCTCTCAATTGTCTACGGCGCGTCACTATACTGGGACGGAAAGTAATAATTGAAAATCTGCAACTACGATTATGAGTAAAAACTGTATTTAAAAAGAATGCAATTCAAAAGATTAAAAACTGAAAATAAATGCTTCCAACCGTGTGCTCATAAATGGAATTGCATATTTTCCATGATTATTGTTGTTTATTGTCATCTCCTCTTTTTATTAATTTGCAGTGTGTGGGAAGATGTTTCGATAATCTAGTCTCAGAAAGAAATACTTATCCATCATATGCAGCGGATGGTCGTAGTTAATGTTTCATGTTCCAGAGCGATGTTTTTCTTTGATTCGTTTATATAAAGAAATTTTTTTCATTCCGGGAAACTCCATTTAATTGTCGTTATTAAGCATTAGGGTTATAATTAATTCTATTAGTTCTACAAAGTAAAATAAAAAATATAAGTCAATGTGACGATTTAAAGTAAGCTGAAAACCAAACTGTTTTTTGCTTCCCAGTAAAACTGTTTTTGTCGCAAGTAAGGTATTCGAGAAATATAATGTTTCTGCATCATAAAAAAAACCACGTTCAATTGATCTTTAAATCGTAAATGTGTTAAGGAAAGTAGTAAAATATTGTATTTGATTTTCTACCAAAATTTAAATATATCTTCGGTGTAATTTTCCTGGCGAATACTTGTCATTTATTTCATCGTGATCGAAATGAATCGAAGAAAAACGAAAAGAAAAAAGGGAACTAAATTCTGATGAAAACAGCGTCGCTATATGCAAAAGAAAAAATCATATAAAGACATTACAACCTAGTTTTTGCACCATTGCAAACTACAACGAAGGCCTTTTCAATAATATATAATTAATTGCTATTTATGAAAGCCTTTTCGTAGCAAAGCATACTATCTTCATATTTAAATGGAATGGATAGTAAGAAATTAGTTTTATTTCAAATATTGGTAATTGTTTACATTTATAGCTCGGGATGACACAAAGTAGAATTTTTACTTTGACCAAATTTTTTACCTGTAATTATAAGAATTTTGGAAGCAGTGCAATTAAACAAATAATATACACAATGCCGATATTGTATTTAATGTGCAATAATTATGATACAAATTATATATATTTCTATTTTAAGTTAGTCACTAATGACATGGTTACACTTTTCATTTCAAATATTAGTTCCAGTTAGGAAAAATATATCATTCTTACATATTTTTCCTTTACTATAATTGCATGAAAACTTACAGTTAGAATCCTATTAAGACTTGCGATTTATCTAGATAAAAATAACTTAATAACTTATGTCGTCATTAAATAAAACAGAATAAAACGTTGCAGCAGTCTTCACAGTGACTCTACCCGAGATATCTTTAAATATTTCATTGGACATACAGTTTGTTACGCGAACTGTATATACTGTGTATATATATATATATATATATATATATATATATATATATATATATATGTGTGTGTGTGTGTGTGTGTGTGGTGTTGTATATATGTACGTGTGGGTATGCATGTATATGTATATGTATATATATATATATATATATATATATATATATATATATATATATATATATATATATATATATATATATATATATATATATATATATATATATATATATATATATATATATATATATATATATATATATATATATATATATATATGTGTATATAATATATGTATATATATATATATATATATATATATATATATATATATATATATATATATATATATATATATATATATATATAGGCTATATATATATATAGGCTATATATATATATATATATATATATATATATATATATATATATATATATATATATATATATATATATATATATGTATATATATATATATGTATATATATATATATATATATATATATATATATATATATATATATATATATATATATATATATATATATATATAAATATATATATATACATGTATATATATATATATGTATATATATATATGTATATATATATATATATATATATATATATATATATATATATATATATATATATATATATATATACTGTTCGCCCTATATGCAGCTTATTGTAGAAAATACACAAACAACAACAGGGAACGTCTTTGTCCAAGCAGGAGAGCGCTAGACATTCAAAATTTTAACGTCCGTTCATAGCAAGGATAGGTAGCATTAGGGGCTTAACCCCATAGTAAAAGTTTCTACAATTAACCTTATGGTGGGTGGCCTTAAACTTTTTTCCCCGTACATGTCGGCGAATTGTTTGACCAAAGTTTCAGACCCTGAGGACGTAGAGAGACGCTACCTTGTGTGTGACCCAGAGAGGCCACAGAGAGATCTTAACTATCGCGAGCGAAGCACCTCAGCTCTTCTTGCTTGTCGCCCCTTTGTCTCTCCATCTTTATGTTCTTAAGTGGCTAAGTGAAGTGGCGAATTCATCCCAGAACTTCCGATCATCCGTTGATGTGCAGCAACCTTCGTATAACAGTAACTTTGGAATTTTCGTTCAAAACTTCGTCGAGTTACTAGTATCTCTCCCTATATTTCCATTTCTCTTTGTTTCAGCCTTTCGCCATCATAAATAACCAAGCCCATTTTGCTTTCACAAAGTCTAGATTAAGTATAATTTCTATTGTTTAGCGACATTCAACTGTTCCAGTGAAGTAACTAGGAATTAAGGAAGGTTAAGCAAGTCATTTCACATTCTTTATGCCGTCTTGTGTCTCGAATCCATTGTTCGTAAGAGCCGTTGTGGTTTTAATACCATATTAATGAGTGGAAATTGACTGCGTCCAAAGTTGGGCGAATGTTAAAGTGAATTCCTTAGTTAACTGCATATTCTTTATGTTGAGGGTCCTCCTCGACTGGCGATCTAATTCTATTAATAAACAGCTGTCTTTGAGGTTAAATTGTAGCTTCCAATAACAGGTTATGTGTGTCCTTAGCACCCAGGGCCGTATAAATTACGTTAATCAAGTAATAAACTCATCAGCCAAGTCCTCATACGTAACATTGGCGACCTTTTATAAATATTCTGCTGTTCGCCCTATATGCAGCTTATTGTAGAAAATACACAAACAACAACAGGGAACGTCTTTGTCCAAGCAGGGGAGCGCTAGACATTCAAAATTTTAATGTCCGTTCATAGCAAGGATAGGTAGCATTAGGGGCTTAACCCCATAGAAAAAGTTTCTACAATTAACCTTATGGTGGGTGGCCTTAAACTTTTTTCCCTGTACATGTCGGCAAATTGTTTTGACCAAAGTTTCAGACCCTGAGGGCGTAGAGGGACGCTACCTTGTGTGTGACCCAGAGAGGTCACAGAGAGATCTTAACTATCGCGAGCGATGCACGTCAGCTCTTCTGGCTTGTCGCCCCTTTGTCTCTCCATCTTTATGTTCTTAACTGGCTAAGTGAAGTAGCGAATTCATCCCAGAACTTCCGATCATCCGTTGATGTGCAGCAACCTTCATATAACAGTAAGTCTGGAATTTTCATTCAAAACTTCGTCGAGTTACTAGTATCTCTCCTTATATTTCCATTTTCCTTTGTTCCAGTCTTTTGCCA
This sequence comes from Macrobrachium rosenbergii, assembly GCA_039081455.1. Lineage (NCBI taxonomy): Eukaryota > Metazoa > Arthropoda > Malacostraca > Decapoda > Palaemonidae > Macrobrachium > Macrobrachium rosenbergii. The sequence goes on along the minus strand of JANJGK010000031.1, from coordinate 33,764,709 downwards.
CCATAAATAACCAAGCCCATTTTGCTTTCACGAAGTCTAGATTAAGCATAATTTCTATTGTTTAGCGACATTCAACTGTTCCAATGAAGTAACTAGGAATTAGGGAAGGTTAAGCAAGTCATTTCACATTCTTTATGCCGCCTTGTGTCTCGAATCCATTGTTCGAAAGAGCCGTTGTGTTTTAATATCAAATTAACGAGGGGAAATTGACTGCGTCCGAAGTTGGGCGAATGTTAAAGTGAATTCCTTAGTTAACTGCATATTCTTTGTGCCGAGGGTCCTCCTTGACCGGCGATCTTATTCCATTAAGAAACAGCTGTCTTTGAGGTTAACTTGTAGCTTCCATTGACAGGTTACGTGTGTCCTTGACACGCAGGCCCTTAGAGATTACGTTAATCAAGTAAAAAACTCATCAGCTAAGTCCTCATACGTAACAATATATATATATATATATATATATATATATATATATATATATATATATATATATATATATATATATATATATGTATGCTATTTGGACATATTTTCTCTCTTATGCAGTTCCTATTGGAGTTATTGGCAATATTCATATATACATAGGCTTTTTATTCTCTTCAGGCCAGTTTCTTAGGATTAAAGAAAAAAATTATTCATGTTCTTTCCATTTACTTACTAGAGTCGACGGACTGTTTCCTCACTAATTGGTGACGTCTTCAGGACTAAAGGACAAATTGACATACACGGCTTGTATTACTACATGCGGAGTTAGCGCCTACGCCCAAAATTTCAAGGGTGGTGTTTTTAGGCATTGAATTTCTATCAGGCAATGGGCCTTATTGCCTTACTGTTGGTCTGAAGTAATAAAAACCTTGATTGACAGTTCTAATTTAGGTCCCGAAGACATCGTCGATGAGCGAAGGAACGGCCCATCGACTATAATGAGTAAAACATTAATAATTTTTCCTTTTTCCTAAGAATCTGGCCTGAAGAGAATAAAAAGAAGTATACATTTATTCAAAGCCTGTTTAAAAAGATAGTATGCGTGAATATTGCCATTGATTTCGGTAGTATATATATATATATATATATATATATATATATATATATATATATATATATATATATATATATATATATATATATATATATATATATATATATATATATATATATATATATGTATATATGTATATATATAAATATATATATATATACATATATCTATATAAATATATATATATATATATATATATATATATATATATATATATATATATATATATATATATATATATATATATATATATATATATATATATATATATATATATATATATATATATATATATATACATATATATATATATATATATATATATATATATATATATATATATATATATATATATATATATATGTATAATCAGAAAGCTACAAACGTCCTTTAATATCCAATTCACTCTACCTCGGAAATAATATATTTTCATATATGTTACCGAAGGGGAATTTTTAGTTGATAATAAGTCCACCGTCCCGTGGGATCGAACCAGCGACGGACGAGGAATCCGTCGCTGGTTCGATCCCACGGGACGGTGGACTTATTATCAACTAAAAATTCCCCTTCAGTAACATATATGAAAATATATTATTTCCGAGGTAGAGTGAATTGGATATTAAAGGACGTTTGTAGCTTTCTGATTGTATATGAATCACGGTGATGTGATAAATAGTCATATATATATATATATATATATATATATATATATATATATATATATATATATATATATATATATATATAATATATATATATATATATATATATATATATATATATTTATATATATATATATATATATATATATATATATATATATATATATATATATATATATATATATATATATATATATATATATATATATATATTCGCTAACTGTTCCATCTCTGGAAACAGCAACACAGCTGTTCCGGCATTCGTTGTGACCTCTTCAAAGTGTACTAAATGGACATAACGCCTTCGGCCTGTAGGCGTCTTTTTAGGGTTGTGGAAGTGTGTCCAACGTATGTTTTTTTCGGAGGACTGGCACTTCCTCTCCGGGCGGGTAAAGCGGTAAACGACGCTAGTACCTTATTCCATGTTCGGGTGCAGGCTGGTATTCCCCATTATGAGAGAAGCGGTCAAATTAGGTTTGGAGTAGAAGCGTACACTGACCTGGTCGAAAGGGGCTTTGAGAGTTATAAGAGAAAAGGTGATCACCAACGTAATCAAGAGAGATAAACGATGCTGGATCTCACATCTCATAGAATCCAAGAGGATATGACGGCAGGAGCCATAGGATGTATCGGAGGGAAAAGGATACCATTGTCGGTAACCGAATGTATGACCAATGAAAGAAGATCTAAGGTCGATTCGGGAGTCCTAAGGTCGACTCCGACAACAAGATAAATTCGACCTTGAAAGCGTACATGCTCTCTGTTTCATAATTCACTTAAAAGGTAGCAGATAGAACAAACCTTATTGTGTCACGACAGGTCACAATAAGGTAGAGAGTATATTGAGAGAGGTCGTGCTCAAAGACTGGGTATTGGAGGTTGTCCTTTAATTTTACGAGTCACATTAACTCTCGCGCAAAACATTCTAAAACGCGAGGAAAAGAGGAAACGTCTCTCTCTCTCTCTCTCTCTCTCTCTCTCTCTCTCTCTCTCTCTCTCTCTCTCTCTCTCTCTCACCTATTCCTATACTCTTACTTAGGCTTTTACGTAATCAAAATCTCTCTTTGACGTGTTATTAAACGTGCCCTCGGAATATATAGTCGATTCATTTTCTTTTTCTTAGAAAAGGAACCAGTTTCTGTATTGTATTGTCCCGCTGAAATTGAATCTCAAACCTTTATCATTTTAGCAACCCCCCCCCCCCAAAAAAAAAGAACTAAGGAGTAACGAAGAGGATGTGGGAAAATTTCTCGTAACACCTCGGTTTTTTTCGGAAGAATATTTCGTTTCGTATGATTGTTTGTATTTGTCAGCAGGTCTGCAGAACAATTGCGTCTGTCTAGAATACGTTATTGTTTACAAAGAAATTCCAGTATATTTTGTGTCATGAGTACACTTGCGTTTTCAGGTCTGTGACTGAATTTGTGTTTAATGCGAACGCTTATGTTTAACTTACTTGTCCTTCATGAAAATTTGCATAAATATGTAAGTTTTACATAAAAGTTAGAGTTCTCTTTACTTTGTGTTCTTAGTGAACAGAAATCTAAACTTCGATCAAAAAATAGTTTCTAGTGTTATTTAAAGAATATGAAATATATTGGCTTTTATCGTCCCTCGTCATTGTTACTATTGTTTTTTCTCTTTTTCGTGGATGCCTGGTGAGTTTTAATGAAGAGAGAGAGAGAGAGAGAGAGAGAGAGAGAGAGAGAGAGAGAGAGAGAGAGAGATTTTCAGTAGTACTACATTAATTACTTTAAATAATTGGTTTTGTCAAATAAATGGCATGGATGCCGATGACCTACAAATCGAGGTAAAGTATTAGGTAAGAAAAATTTAAAGTTAAACACCTGAAAAACGCAAGTGAATTTTAGGATGACATATCTGCAGTCTTATTGAGAGAATGACGTCACTGACGATTCTGCAGATATGTGTGAAGCACAAATATCACCATCAAGAGTAGAGCACATCCTAAAATCAAATTCATCAAGCATAGAGCAGATTCCTAAAAGCTTCCATCTTGAAATAAATCCTGAATTGTCATAGATCTGAATAAGCAAATAAATCCACAAAACTCTGATGCATTTACTCAGATTGAAAGTCCATTGCCGGTACTATTTATTTTTCTCAATCAGGAAAGGTTTGCATGTTAATCATTTTATTTATGAAAACAACTAGTGGGCATGCACATGAGACTAAAAATTATTATATTACCAACTAATATATATATAATTATCCTTGGTTTGTTAATAAAAATCTTTTAATGATGACTAAACCTTTTATCCAGTTTTATGAATATAATAAAAGAAAAGCCTCATTGTTTTAAAGGAAAGCTTACTTGCACATTATAGTAAAAACGAAATGCTTCATCCATTTGTCAAAATGAAACAATAATGATAAATACTGAAATGTTTATGATTCTTAAGAAGCTGAAATACACTGGCAGAATAAGAAAAGATCTTTGACCAGTTTATGAAGGTTTGTTAAGCAATTCTTCGTTGCTATGACTACTGTTGATATATTCCATATTCCTTATGGTCAAACAAAATAATAAAATATATTATTGTAGAAATAATAAATTGGAAACAATTCTCGATTTTTTTTTATTACATGTTATTACTCTGTTCTGAACAAAAATATAGAATATTTCAATGAACTGAGAATAATTTCATGTGCGGCTAGACAATGCCTACGGTGAAATGAAATTCAGGATGGAACTTCGGCATTAATTACCCAGAGGAAAATGTCATATGAGGGCATTAATAAGATCAGTGCACTCATTTTTTTCCTCTTTTTCCTACTAAATTCCTTTTTTATGTAATAAAACAGGACTTCATGGCTAAATGGCAGTGGTTTAAAAAAAATCAATATTTTAGTTAATAAAACATCTTTCTTTTTCTGTTAATAAGGATTAATCATACTCAGTAGCTGCAGATTTAAATGTGTATTATTAGGTTTTGGACAACTAGCGCTGAATTCGTCTTTTTACAAAGTTTTAAGCAAACATGTTACTGATAATTCAGAAAGTCAGGTATAAAATGTTTAGAAACACAAGGCTTGTTGATTACTGAAAATTTGGTTGTCAAACTAACCTCTGGGAGACTTAAGGAAATTTAGCGCCTCAGCCAGTCAAAAGAGGAAAGTAGGGAGGTTGGAAACCAACATGAACAAACTACTTACAGAAAAAAGCATTTAAAGAACAAGGACCCATAGGTGGAATGAGAGAGATCCCCATAGTTGTCCTAAGAAGTAAAAGTTCGAGGGGCTGGATGGCAAGATTGAAGAAAGGAAGCAGTAATGGAGGTAAAGAAAAAGTTAAGCTAAAATTATGGGTGAATCAAGGCGCCGGAGGGACGCTGCAAACACCCTTTCATAATGCCTATAGTGCATTAAGTGAGGTGAACTGACGGCAAAAGACCCATTGCCTGTATAGTAACCATTAATTCTGAAACAAACAATAATGAATAATGAAAATAAATAAAAGTACAGTTAGTGCGAAAAGTAGGTGGCAACTCAAAGCACTGAAACAAATAAACTAATGTAAGAGCCCTCGTGGGACGCATAACTGTGGTCAGGAAGGTTATTATCATTTTCCTTTACTTCGATTAATCCAATTGATTTTCAGAAGAGTTATAACACAAGATACGATGGAATTTGGTTACTGGACCCTTCCAGGTTCCGATTTTTTAATTTTATTTTTTATCTTATTTTATTTTATCATTATTACTATTTTTTTTTTTTTTTTTTGGAGGAACATATGTTCAGGTTTACAAAAATTAAGAAATTCCATGTCCTTCTAACAGAGCTTTCACGGACTCTCCTTTTATTCCATGGAATTCGTGTTTTTCTATTTTTATTCTAATTTTTTGGGGCGGGGCCATTTTCGGTTACAAGGAACAATACATAAATGTGGTGAATTTATGAGAGATTCAGATGACATGGACGTGAAGGAATCTATTTGATTCAATCATTTTTCACGCTCAGGATAATTCCAGATGAATTAAGTTAAGGAGAGAAGAGAAAATCAAGAATGTGAGAAGTTGGCAATGAGAGAGAGAGAGAGAGAGAGAGAGAGAGAGAGAGAGAGAGAGAGAGAGAGAGAGAGAGAGAGAGAGAAAATTCAACTTGCCTACGAAGGTTTTATTCGCCTGTAGGACTTCACGTCAGTGTAATACTCAGAAACTTTACACACCATATGAATATTCAAACAACCGCTCCCATGAGGTTTCTGTGTTCTGGTAAAGCCGTGTTGTCTTTCCACTCAATAAGAATATTCCATTAATTTTTTCTTCGTACTTTTATCTCTTGCAAAAACGCTGAGTTATTTATGGACGCTTTTAGAAGGGAAGAAAAGAAGTACTTGAACCTTAGGAGCCACTAGTGAGGTCGACCCAGATACAGTAGGTAGAACCAAACCTTTTTGTTTGGGAGTTATTTTGTCAAAAGGCAAACCAGTCAGAGCTTAAGTATTTCATTGAAGAATATCTACTGTAACCTTCGCTGCATTCTCTTCTTATAATTGCCTTTGTCATAACCAATATTCATGCATATATGTTGAATGAAAAAGTGATTGTCAAAAGGTACATATTTCTGTATTTTCATTTTGATCAATATGGAATAAGGAAACCAGATTGATAACCCTTAGCCTCCCTTTGAAGTGTTGGTAGCCATGGCCTTAACTCTCTCTCCCTCTCAAGCGGCCTGGCATTTCTCTCTCTCCCAACCCCGTCTCTCATAAAACTAAATGCGCTATATCTAATGTGTGTAAACCAAACCTGGTTTACAAAAATAATTTATTCTGCAATACTAACATAAGAAAGGTTAAAAATGTTATACAATAATAGAAAATTATTGAACCAATTCCCAAACCCGCTAGCCAGACATAAAATGAAAAATAAAGCGTGGGATTGATTTCCATCTCCCATTCAGTCACTAAAGGCCGTTTCACACCTGATGCGACGGAAAGCAGGCCATGTTATGGCAGCTATGCTGCGGCACGTGGCTTTTAATTGCTGGCATTGTTT